>CM053787.1:401586825-402184325 GCA_028749045.1 Cupressus sempervirens | reverse complement strand
TATCTTGGAACCTTTGAGTTAGATTACTTTTAGGGTTTTCCTTGACATAGATATTACTTTTGATTTTGGGATTGATATCTTGTTTGGAACTTGAGACTATCTCCTCAATGTGATGGGAGTGGACCTTTTTGGGTTACCATGAGGTCAAGTGGTAGTGCTTTTTACTTTTACCATTGAGATCCGTCCGTTGTTGTCGTGGCTAGAGTTCCTTGTCAGCTTTTCCTTTCGTGCTATTTTTGTGTATTATGATGGATGATTTCACTTATTGTATTGTACTTTTTTTCATGGATCCGAAAGAGATGATGTAATCTATTTTTATAAATGTATATTCTTTCAGTGTTTCATACCCTGTGACATGTACAGTGGATGATTGTGCATTCCAAATTAATGCCAAGTGACATTCAAAACAGATGCATATTATTTAAATGGATTGGACTTGTAGATATTCTTTCATATGGATGTGTTATTTATTTGACTTAGTATTATTTAAGTTTAAAAGTGACTCAACGTATTGGGATCCTTAAGGAATGTAATTTGTTATGTTTGCTTATGTATGATTGTATGTTATTGCTTCTGCTACTCTATGATTGTTGTACATGTTATTCTTAAAAAAAAAAGTTTCGCAAACTTAGTAAAACTTTAGGTTAGTTCTTTTGGATCCCTTGGCGGGGCATTACACATTGAACGTGGTTTTAGATCTTGTATGATATTAATGCTTAATAATGGATGTCAAATAGATGTGCATTGTAGGCTCTCCCATGTGAATTTTTCTCATCTATTGGATTTCTAATTAATCTCCATCATTGATCAAATGCTATGTGAGACATTTAAATAAGTCTCCCAATCATTCATCTCTCTTTAGCTAACACTTCATGCGATTGAAAGCATAACTATTATTTTAAGTAAACATGTATCATTATCAAGCATCAATCAAACAAGCTAACACATCCATCAAATATTTGTTTTCAGACATCAAGTTTTCATACTAATAATATCAAAATTATTCTTCAAAATATGAAAACAACTCTACATCAAACATTAAAATATTTATGAAGAAACAATCTAAAACTTTTGCTATAATATTATTGTTTATACATATATCTTGAACTTTATTGAATAAGTGTGAATATATATTTTCTATCTTACATTACCTAGGGGAGATGACCTAATTAATAGTCACCCAAGGAACTGTTAATCCATATGTCGAAACTTCCCAATTTCTTTTGGTGAACTTCCATAGGTGAGTGAAGACCTTAAATCTAATCTTTTAACTTTTCCACATTTACGAAGCTCTTTGTAAAACTCGTAGAGTGCGAGGTGGTCTAAAAGTGCCATTTTAAAACATTCGCCTCAAACCATTTATGTTCATTCTCTAATAGTCACACACCAAAAAAATAAATACTTTTTGCACAAATAAACCAATCAACAACTAAGAAAGCTAAAAAGTGATCAATTATTAGTACATGTGTAATTAGCTATTAATATATGTACTATCTTTTTTGATTTTTATTACAAGTAGTAATTAAAAGGATAGACAACGGCAGAAGTTGTCATTCAAACATAGAGGAGGCAACTCGCTCTTTTCCCCTATACTGCATTATTTCACTTTCATCATTCCCACTTAATTTGCCTACAATATGAAGCAATAGATAAAATGAGTATTAAGAGACACTGTCTCTTACACAATGATCAGAGCTCAATAAAAGACATTTCCGTCATAATTATGCCCAGCCCAAATTATCATGTTTTTCAATCTGAATTTTCTTGAAAAGAGAGTCGGGGCATTTGAAGCTCTTGAGATCTAATCTTTTCCGAGGCAAGAGACTTTTCCGCCGTAGTTTTTGTAAATTGATATTGAAACCCACTCTTGTTTTTGTAAATTGATATTGAAACCCACTCTTTTTTTTAACTGCCATTTTGAGCTGATGAGGAGAAGCAACAAATACCGAACTATTCGTCTTTTAAAAAACAGCGGGCCTTGTTCACATTTCTGGTGAAGCTCACTGCAGTGGATTTTATGGATTCTCCTAAGCAGAATGAACGTCAAACCACTAAGGGTGTGAAGAAAAAAAATCAAACTCCAGAAGGGCAGTTGCGATTTGATCTAGAAACATGTTCAAAACACAAGGATATGTCGCAAGCAATCTCACTCTATGAAAAAGCACTGGCCCAAGGAATAAAGCTTAACCTTATTCATTGCAATGCACTTCTATATCTCTGCTCTTCCGAGGCCATGGGACTCCTCAGACCTGAAGAGACTCAGGAAGAATCTGATAAAACATTTGCCTTCAATAAGGGATTTGAGATATACCGATATATGATCAGCTCCAATATTCCTCCTAATGAAGCCACGCTTACTGCAGTTGCTAGACTGGCAGCTGCCAAAGAGGATGGTGACATGGCCTTTGAAATGGTGAAGAAAATGGTGAGTCTGAATCTCTCCCCCAAGCTGAGGTCTTACAGCCCTGCTCTGCTTGTGTTTTGCAAGAGAAAAGAGGCTGACAAGGCATATGAGGTGGACGAGTATATGGTGAGCAAGGGTGTGAAGCCAGATGAGGAAGAGTTGAGGGCTCTACTGAGGTTAAGTATTGTAGTGGGCAGAGAAGAAAAGGTGTATTCTCTAATGCATAGGTTGAGGGCCAATGTTAGACAGGTGTCACCTTCTACTTGTGAGGTTATCGAGCAGTGGTTTAACAGCAAGGCTGGGGCTGAGGCGGGGAAGGAGAAGTGGGATGCGGCTAAAATTAGGGAAGCAATGGTGAGTGATGGTGGAGGTGGGCATTGCCAAGGTTGGCTGGGAAAGGGGAATTGGAGAGTTGAGAAAACTAGAATGAGTCCAGAGGGTGTTTGTCAATGCTGTGGTAAGCAGCTGGTTAGTAGTGACATTGATTCTGGAGAGACTGAAGTTTTCGAACAATCGTTGTCGAGATTGGCATGTGAAAGGGAGGCAAAGCAGAATTTCAAAAATTTTCAGGTGAGTTTCTGTCTTCAGAATTTTTTCATTATGATTTTTCTGTTTCCTTAGAGAAATTGATTGGTTTAAAAACAAAGCTATTTAAATATATCATGATTGTTAAATCTCCCAGAAAATATCTTCAGCCCAAATGTCACCTGAGACCGAGATTACACTGTCCTCAAGTGTTGTGCAATGCCACATCGAGAGCTAGATATGGTGTTTTACTCAATTTCAATTTTAATACTCAGCGTGCCTTTGGCGAGTATCTTTTCGTTTGATAGGTAAGTGGAAACCCTATGCTAGATTGTTCTCGCAATTGGTCCGACAGAATTTCCTTTGAAGATCTACAAATAGCCAAGGAGACATTCAATTACAAATTTACTACCTCTTTGTGATTTACAAAACATGTTGCGTGGTAGTAGGCGACCGTAGGCGACTAGATTTACAGGAATCTGGAATCAAAATTTTAAATAGTTTTCATCACTTCCATTAATGTGGACAATGTAGAAACCGCCCCCTTTGTTTTGGAAAACGAACTAGCATATATAGCGCATTGCTGGTTGCCTTGTTGCTTTGGGAATCGAGGAAGAACTAGAGGTCAATAGATGTGGAGTGCAAGGCAAGTTGAATTTTTTTTGGGAAAATGCATAAAGAGGGCAATTTGAAATAGTGGCAAGGATCTTTGGGAGCTAGAACTCAACCACTACATTTAAGAATTGCATTGTTTGTTTTCATCTTCCACCATTTGAAATTGATACAGGAGCATCCTTGGGTTGTTGGCAATCTTGCATCATCCAAAAATAATTTGCTTTATTTCCTATTTTTCTAGTTCCAGTCTGAGTGTTTGTGGTGGTGATCTTTGGATCACACGTTCCATTTTATCCGAACTTGGTTTCTTAATGAAGACCTATCATCGATCATCTTCCTAAAATCATTGATCATCTTCCTAAAGTTGCATGTCTTTATGTTTCGTGTACATGGAGATCTAATTCATTTTGCTCGGGTGGCATGTTCTTTGTTGGCTCATTAGGTGATGCATGGTAATTTGCTTATGCGATGTTTGTCTTTGCTTGCGAGGTTTTGTGGCTTTTCATGTTGGCTCTTGGATCATGTATGGACCTATATCTAAGGTCGCTAGTTCTCTTATTCTTCATTATGTATTACTTATTACTCATTTAATCTTAAGGGGTTAGTCCCATATTGTGTATCACGTTTCCTAATTTTGGAAATTGTTATCTTTTGAGCCGAACAGCGTGTCCTGATGGCTATATATGTAATGTAAATTTATCTTGAGCAACAACAAGTGGGTAGAAACAGAGAGAACTGAGAAAGATCATCAGGAAGAGGCCTGTTGATAGAGTTGGGTTGTACTTTGGATTCTTGTATTGGCCATAATCGGGATGGCCTTATAACCCGACATGTTTGATGTTCGATTTAATTGGATTGTTTGTTAATAAAGAAGTTATTTTCAGTTGTATCTCTGGTTCGCTGTGTGACTTTTAGCGTGGGGTTTGGTCATCTCCTTTGGCGATTCACCAGTCTTGTACTACGTCAGAAATTGCATGTGATCTATGCCCTTGGGATGGACAACTATTTTTAGGTTGGAAAATCCTCTCGGCACAGTTGTTGTGACAAACCGAGTCATTACTATCACTTTGGGTTGTTTATAAAAAATTAATAGAATACAATAATTTAATACGCTATTAAAAAATAAGATTAATTACAAAGAGGCTCATATCCTTATATAAAGAATGGAGACTGAAACTATGGAAAAGGATAAACATGACAGGGCTCACTCAGTGCTATAAATGGGAACTAAAGAAATAGGAAAATACACCACTATGGTGACTTTAACACCCCCATGACTTACTTCATTGAAAACAAAACATATCAAACTAAAAGCACCCTGAGCCATAGTTTCCAGACTTGGGTTCAGAGAGTAATTGGCAAGCCCAAGATTTTCAACTCAGGAAAAGCTTGACTAATACTGGACAAAAACTTGGCAACTCATAAAGTACTAAAAATTATGATCTCTTAAGGAGACATTTTGGTTTTGCGACATTTAATTACAAAATGTAATAATTAAAAATTGACATTTTGATAAAGAAAATGCATGGTTTTATAGCAAAAACAACATCCCAAGAAATGCATTGTAACCAGTGTTTTACCTGTGAGTCCATAAAATTGTGAGAAATAATCTTGTGAAAACTTGCCCAGCAAAAAAAAAAAAAGTACTTGGCAACTTGGAGAGTACTCTCAGAGTTTGCAAATTATGCCCTGAACCATGAATTTGTGATTCTTCAGAAGTTTTCTTGGAAAACAGACGATACACCAGTTAGAACTCCATGAAGCTATCTTAAAACATTCCCAAAAGTGTAGATTCTGAGCTGAATTTCCAAGTTCCAAGATTGCCAACTCCATGTACTCTTGAATCACAGATCTTCCAAACATTTGGACAGCAGTCCATGCTGAGCTACACTCACTGAACTCCTTTAAGTTGTCTCATAGCCCTTGTAAGGGTATGATTCCCAACATCTTAGACTCCCATGCTAACTAGGAAATTATCCATTTTAAGCTTTATCTACATTGCCTCCCTATCTTTTTTATCAAAGTGTGGACTTTTAAAATACGTGTAATTCACTATTCATCTTGGTACAGTAATCCTTCCGGGGTCTCTTGGAAATACATCTGGAGGCTCTTCAACTTCATGAGAAAGTGTGTTGACATTAGCTTCATGAAGTACCTTAGTACATTTTACTTCAAGATAATGAGACAAAGTGCATGGTTGTCCAACCTTCTGAGTCTGCTGTATCTTCATTGTGTTAGACCGTTAGTAATTAGAGCCCAGAAATTCCATGATGAAGAGCAGTTCCGGAGATTCCTTTGGATGATAACTTTAATTTTTGAGCCTGTTGTTCAATACAGCTATGCATTTCTTATTTTAAAATGTTTGATGCAGCTCATAGTTTTGATTCCCAATTTGATCTCTGACTTCCGAGTTTGTAACTTCGATTGATGAAATGAAAATCATGTTATCGATGACCAGATGGATTATTGGATCAATATTGTGATTGCGAGTTCTACACTTTTGATGTACTCTCAAAAAATTCAACTTCTTTTATATTGTTTAAAGTATTTGTTTTTGTGTAATAAAATTTTAATTTTTATGTATAATTTTAAAAGCCATACAGCCATCCCCCTGTCATCACCAAAACATGAATTTTTCTTGCCATTCTTAAAACTCTGTTTGTGCATTTTGTTCCTACATTTCCTTCTAGCTGAAACCTGGAGAAACTCTGTGATTAGGAAGCTGATATCTATGAACTCCTTAGCCATTTTGCAAGTAGTCCCTTAAGTGAAAAATAGAATACCGAAATTGGCCAAAAGTAATTTGCCTTATTTCTTGAGCGGTGGATTGAACTTTGGCCCTAGGCTTTATGTCTAGGAAACTCGGAATATCATCAATTGCTCTAAGAGATTATAAATTCTGATGATTTCTTTTATGTATTAAACCACTATCAACATAGAGCCACATTCAATAGCCACATCTTCCCTAACCTGATCTTAGCACAGTCAGCAAGGTCCTTTACTTATCTGAATAATTCAGGCATCAGCCTAGGTCTTTGTAGTACATTAATCTGGCAAAGGTATCAAATTCTCTAAAACTGCTACCTTGCCTTGGCATCTTTGGTTTAAGTCCTGCTGCACCATTAACATTGAGTTTTATTCGTAACAAAGGAAGATAGAAACTATGGAGTTCTTTCTTAATATCTACCAATTCAGTTCTACAGATCTGAGAAATACTGATATAGCATATATGAATGAAGGCTGGAGAGTTATAATTGGGGATCCAGGCGAAAATCCAAGTTTTAAGATCTACTGGAATAACACAAAAAATCAAAATGCCCAAAAAACCACTGCCTGACCCCAACAGGCTATGGGAGTGGAGAAGAAGTGGAATTGACTCATTCACAAGCAGAAGAACACAACGCACATTTGGAAGGACCAGCTGTGTTCTCCTTGATAAGTCGACCTAGTTGAGAACTCTGTTACTACCAGGTGACTGGTAAAAGGTAATGCGGAGGCCTTGTTTCTACCCTATTGTTTTATAGTCCTTTCAGGTTCTGGCAAACCACAACTGCAATAATTTTATAGGCCCTACGCTTTTGAATTGAATATAGGCCAGTTTTTGATCCATCCCTTATGCTTATATCCACCAAATCCCTGCATGGTATATGATAAGAATTCAAAACCCTTTGTAGATGTAACAAGCTGTCCTAATGTAGTAAAATAGCTAAAAGAGGGTACATGATTAAGATAATCAGCTACTTTGACTTCAAGGAGAGAACAAAGTGGATCTTTAGGAGTTTCAGACTCTTAGAACTAATTTTCTGGAGATGACCACCTTCTTATTGAAGGATTTTTTCAGATATTGGAGCACAAGGCTTCTTTTCTCTAGCATTAACCTTTCTAGGGGTAGTCACATTTATTAGTTTGTGACTTAGTTACCAGATTCATGCCCAGGAGGCCAGATTCGGATTCAGATCCGATCTCGATCTGGATTCGTGCTAGGATTTGTCAGGATTCGGGCAGGATCCTTATTTTGGACTGTGGATCTGCGGACCGCAAATCCGGATGAATCCACAATCTAAAACAAGAATTCTACACGAATCTGTCACGAATCCTCACAAATTCAACACGAATCCACATGAATCTGTCATGAATTCCCAAGGATCCACATGCCAAACTTGGATTAAATATATATAATGTATATATGTATTTTTTATATATAATGCATATATATCCATATTTAAATAGTATATATATATGTACTCATGAATCTTCACAAATCCTAATGGGAAAATTAAAAAATCACAAACTCACGAATCGGATTCATATCGCGAATTGGTAACTAAGGTTTATGACAATGTTCCCTGCAACCAAAGAGTTAAGGTAAGAATCCCCCATGGCAGTAGGTAAAGTTGGTGCTTGGGAATGCTGCTGTGTCCACACCTTTTTTTAAAGATGATCCAAACTTAATTCAGCTGATTTGCTATTTATCACTAACACTCACTGAATGGTTTAATCACTTGTCTAGGATGATTCTACTTAGTTTCCAATCATCGAGTTTCCTTCTTCTTGGACATGTTGATGTTAATATCTGAATCTCCCTCAGTAGTGATCTTGCTCAAACCTCTTCCTATTGGCATGCAGATTCCTCTGCGAAGGGACTTGGTCTTAACCACACAATATCGATCAATTTTAGATTTCGCTGTATAGCAATAGGGCTATTCCTTTTCTTGTCATAGCCAGCCACCAGCTAACCTGGGCTTTCCACTAGCTGCTCCCTCAAATTTAAGTTTTAAAAAGCACCTCTGGGATGTTTTGGTAAAATAATTGAATGAATTAGATAGAATGATCAAACGATCATTTAAATGACTAAAAAACATATGTTTCTATAATGAAACATTCGTAAAATAGAAAAAATCTAATATTTACACTACGTTACAATATTGACCATTAAAATAATAAATAATAAATATAAAGATATTATTGTAATATGGGAGCTTCCATTTCACCTGTCACACTAGGCATTATCTTACGAATCCCTTTATTAAAAAACAACTGTATTAATTTCATAGTTTTAGAAAGAAAGAAACTCTATAATTAGACATTTTGGGCTTTCATAGTCCGTTCCACTTTAAGAAACAATTGTTTTGAGAAGAAACTGTGCAGAATTTCTTCAATTAACATTTCAGTTAAGACCACATGATCCTTCCTTTCCCATCTTCATGATACAAAGATGTAGGATTGTAAAATAGAGTTTCTTATCCAACAAGGCTATGTTATGTGCTGGGCACAGATAGTTGTGGTGTAGGATCTCATCATGGGATAGATCAAAGGTGTTATCCTGGGGCTGTGCTATGTGATGGTCCCAGTAGCACGGTTGTGGTGTACGTGAGGCATGGTGCCGAGTTGAGGTGTAGCTGTGAAGGGTAGATGTTGGAGTACAACAAGGACGGCTAAGGAAATTGATCTCTCTCAAGAGGGATGAAGCAGGGCATTCCTTCCCTCTAGTGTCAGAGTGAGGCAGAAGCATCGCATAGTTTTAGGAGCGAAGAAGAGTAGCTCCGCCTTATCATATTGTGGTGAGGTTTGATGGTAGATGCAAGGCTTATAGTCCCTATCTTAGTGAAGCAGAGTAACTAAGCCAATGTCGATGATAACTCAAGGTGAGTTGTCTAAGGTTTGAAAGCTAGGGAAGTGGAGTACCCAGTCCTATGGTGGGAGGCAAACAATTTGTCCAAGTAGGAGCATTGGGGCTCATGGTGGGTTATGTTGGGTAGCATTGTGGAGCCAGATATCTATTCATGATGGGTTTAAGTGGCATGACTCGAAGAGGCGAGTTATGATGGATGCCAGGAAGAGGTGACTTGTGATGCATGATTGGAACATGTGAAGCGATTCTTAGGTGATGCTATGGTGGCATAATGGAGTACAATGTCCAAGGCATTGGGTGGTTCATGGAATAAGAGTATGGTACTCAAGTAGGTATGCATTGCAAAGTGAATCCGAACTGAGTAAGAATGCATGTGGGCATTGAGGTTTGTTTGAATGCAATGGATGCATGAGTAATAAAGGCTCATCAATGTGGCATGTAGACTAAGACATGGTGTTGAGGTAGTCATGGCTCAATGTTTGGATTCAAAGTCGGCTAAGGTAGTTAGTAGTTCCGTGGGGAATGGGTTGGTGCTTCAAGGTTCATGGTGGGCCTAGGGAGACCGACCTAGGTTGTTAAGTTGTGGAGACATATGGTCATTGTTGGTAATAGGTTGTCTTATGGGGGATGCCGAGGCGAAGACACAAGGGGCTAAGACAGGGGTTCAACATGGGTTGAACAGAGGTAGAGCATTGAGCTCGAGGATGCGTTGCAAGGTGCAACTAAGGAGTTTGAACCGAGAAGGTTCGACATGCACTTCTATTCCGTAGGGGTGTATGTTAATACAGTTGGGTGTGTGGACACTTGATGAAGATTGGAGGACATCGTTTGGGTGAACGAAAATGGCTCGACTGTAATGGGAGTCGCCAGGCTGTGTGTGGTTGGAATTCTATGGGAGAAGGTTCATCCTTTGCATGAGCTAAATCCAGTCCCGTGAGAGTAGCAAGGGGGCATGAGGAACAAGAAATGGGAAATGAATCAAGGATTAAATTATAAACTAAGAAAGCACAAAAACAGTAAAATATAAACTAGATTAGCACAAAACAAGATAAAAATTTAATGGCAAGAAAAAAGTAAAGTAAATCAAAATTATTCTGTTGTTTGTAGGTTTTTATTTTAATATTTTCTGATTATTTCTCTTATTTGTGAACTATTATAATTGTCCCATTCTTTTTAGGATCTTTATTTTTTGTTTCCTTTCTTCATGTGTGTATATTCGTTTCCACTCCTTTTGTATTTCAATTCTTGTTTTCTATTGCTATGTATATTGCTTTTTATGTTTCCTTTTTGTTTGGTATTATATATATTTTTTGTGTTGGTTTATTTTATAATGTATTTTCTCCTTGGTTCTCATTTCTTGTTCTCTTCTCCTCTAGCCCTGATTCTCCCATCTATATATTGAGCTAAGTCTGCAATTCTATCGTTTTGTTCTTCATCCGGATGATCTGAATTGTTGATATGATAGCACTCTCACAGTTTTTACTAGAAACATTCTAAATTACATTGACATGGATTATGGAAATGTCATTTCTTTTATTGATTATAAATTGATCTCCATGAATGGCCTAAACTTCTTTTTTCCCTACATAGCAAACAGGTGGACACAAAATACTTATATACCAGTAAGTTGCAATGACCAATCTGATATTTTTTATATCTGTTATCTTGCATTACATGTTTCACTACATAAATATCAGCCCATAGAGCAAGCTTTATAAGAGCTTATCGTAGCAGTCATATATAGCTTGCACCGAATTATCATAAGCTAGCCTTATTGCATTAGTAGCCCCTAAAGTGCAAGTGCACTCAAAGAAGTTCAAAACACCGACCTACGAAGTCCATGTAGAGATAGAACAGCAAAAATGGAGGCCCAGCAACAAACCAGCAATGACTATCTGTTGTTGGCTTAAATGAAGCTTCACTCAGTCCCAAAGTTGTGTTACCACTAGCAAAGCCCTGCTTGCCATGCTGCTATCTCTAGCTAGACTGTTATCACTTCCAGAGCTGCCACCACCCACCATGCTGCCTCAGAATATATCTTACCTTGGAATGAGTATGGCAATGAATGACTTGACACACTGATCCATAAGGATCAGGCAAATTCATGAGAGTAATTACTTTCATCAGTTTCTCTGAATTGGCAAGTATGAAATTTCTGTTCTGCATGATTGTCATGATGGCAGAAATCTAGAATTTAAAGCAAATGCCTCTGTTACTCCTTTCTGTTCCACCTTTGGGATCTTCTGATGCACATGGATCTTCTGGTGTACAAGAACATCCAAATGCCTGTTCATACACAAAAGGGAGTTGGATTGGATTAGGGAAGGCAGATTTGAGTTTTGTTGAACATTGAGAAATAGAATTTCAATTGTAATTCTTGCCATAGATTTGACAGTATGTTTTGGACCAAGTGGAGAAAGGGGCATATTGTCTTCCATGCTATTCCACAACTCATTGTAATTGCGTAACTTTCAATAATAATTAGTAGGATTGCATTGCTTGTACTAAGCTGATTTTTTCCCTTTGGGGGTTTAATAGGGTAAAAATCTGTTTACTTCTCTATCATAGTATTTTTTCACAACTGTCATTTATTCCGATCATAAGTGGCACAGTCCATTAATTTGTCAATTCTTAATTTCTACAAGCTCACTTGATGAGATTAGTGTTGTTGGCATGATTGGCAAGTGAAGAACAATGTTGTTGGCATTGATGTCAAGTAGGTCAAATGCATTGTCAAACGGGGAGTTGGATGCTAATAGTGATGATTGGTACATGAGTGACAGGATGTGGTGCAGGAGCACCTAAAGTACATGAGCATAAGGAGGCTAAGAGTCCTTATATGAGAAATTGAAATTAGTCATTTGTAATGTATTTGAGTCCATTAAGTCAAGATGTAAAGGTTAGATAAGCCATTTGTAATAAGTTGTCAAAATTGTGCAAGGAGGTCTTAAGGTGGTCAATAAGGTCAAAATGTGTTTATAAGCCTAAGAAAGGGTAGAAATATTGTAAATGGTGGTTAATATTCCACTATGATATGTTTTTAAGGTTTTCACAAAGTTGTGAGGTCAAAATGTTTAAAATGTAGAAGTTGCTTAAAAGTTGCAACTTTAAAACTTTGCCAAAAAGTGCAAAAAGGGTTAAAAGAATGTAATTGGTTGGTTCAAAAGGTGGTTGGGAAGTTATAAACCACCACAACCACTATAAAATCATTGTATTGGTTGTTCCAAATGGGGATTGAGAAGAAAGAAACATTTTGGATCTATTTTAGAGATTTTCTACATTGCTGTTTTGATTGGTTTTTTCAGTTCTTGTGTTGATTTTGGGCCTTGTACGGCCATGTACAGCCTGGAAACCATGTATAATCTGTATATTTGGATAGTAGCATGAATAATATTTTGTCTCTTTTTGGTTTGGATCAATTTCATTAAATTTTGAGGAAGTTATGAGTATTTTGGTAAAAGCGGTTGTTTGCAGATTTGGGATTCCCTGACTATAGTCAGATTGACGCATTTGGTACTGACACATTTGGAAGAATCAAGACCTCTAAATGGATTCATTTTGAAAGATATATGAATCAACTTTCATTTCCTTTTGGTTTGAGTCATTTTTACAGAGATTTGTTAAAGTTATAGACAGTTTAGTGAAAACTAGTGTTTTAATAACTTCAATGGAGTTGCAGGCAATAATTTGTGTGTTAGTTTTAGTGATCTTTGATAGGTAAAACTATTACAATAAGTATGGGAACAATAGATACTCTTACTTGTATAACTGTAGTGCAGAGTTGATAGTGATCTTCGAATTGCTTTGATGCAAAATCTCCTTCTCTATATATTGCAAATAATACAGACAGTAGACTGAATATAATAATGATCCTACAAATTAGATTGCAGAGAAAGAATTCTGGAAAGTATTTTTGCAATGTTTAATATGTAGATCGCTGGGTCTGTGATGCCGTAGATAGATGACATTTGTAACAACCACTTTTCTCGAGTCTTAATTAACAACTAACATACTTAAAGGAATACAGTTATACTTCAATGTCATAGGAAGACAATTAAATTAGTTTCGTTCATATGAAAGAGAATGACGGTTAAAATCAGTTAAACAAAATTTCTTAACTAGGAGCTTAAAACACTATCAAGGAATTTACTTCAGAAATTAAAATTCACATACCATGAAATTGAAAATAAAAAATCTTTGTAGGGATGCTTCTGCAATCACCCAGATTAGTCCACAAATACCACTATAACAATATCATATAACGACTCTCATCCAATACTACTAAATCAAAATCAAATGATGATTATCATTAAATACCACTATATAAAAAAATTAGGGCATCACATACCATTGTATTAATTAGGACATTGATTACCATTGGATCATTTAGGGCATTAGATACCACTGTACCAATTAGGGCTTCAGTTACCACTAGATTATTTATGGCATCATATACCACTGAATTAATTAGGGTTTCAGATACCACTGTATCCAATTAGGGCTTCAGATACCATTGTATCATTTATTTCCTTTCGATTGCTTAATTGTGGCAATAACTCAAGATTAGAAAATATGCTCATATTTAATATTCTTATAAGTAAAAACAATCCATAAATCTATCTCTCGCATCTAGGTGTAAAAATAACTGCAATGATAATATAACTCAATCAATCTTACCTTCTTGCATATACATCATAAAAGTGATAATACCTGTTTTTCGACAACAATTGAATGTATAGCTTATCTTTGTCTGTTGTTCGTTCAACAACTTGGGGAGAGGTGAAACATTGTCAGGGGCTTAACCATCCAACCTTGGACCATAACTTATTCCCCACACAATCTCCTATGAGAAAGGCCCTCCCTACTCAGAATCAAACTTGGAACATCTGTCATTTACTGAGCATCCTGGTGTTTAACCACACCCCTCGACTTGACAGTAGGAGATTACAATAACAGGATTATGCATAAACTATTAAATAATTCAAAACTAATAATGATAAACATTGTTATGTCATAATTGATAGTGTTTCATGTTATTGCAAATTCCTTTCTCTCACCTCTCCATCCTTTTCTTTGGCCACATAGCCGGGTGAGTCTTAGGTGTTTGGAATCTCAGAGCAGACAGCTCTATCAGTTATTCAGGAAGGTTACATACATCCAGCATTTTGCAATCTGTGATTACATGATTATATTCTTTAAAGATTCCAAAATTGATTGTTTAATTCTAATATCCATTGGCATAATGATGACGGATCTATAGTATGTTTTTCTTGGCTTTCACTTGTCATGCACAGGGCTAAATTAAAGAAGTTCAATTTGTAGAGTCAAACAAGATATCAAACTAGAGATCATCATGATGAATGCTGAAACTTGTTGCAAACTACTCTATGCATAGATTCGCTGATTTGTGTGCTCATCACAATTGTGACCCGAAGATTATGTTCTTGAGACTATATGGAAAATATCATTGGATAGTATACTTTATTTCAAATTTTATTGTACTTGGAAAAACACCTTCATAAGGGTTATATCTACGTTATTTTGAAGGCTAAAGGAAGAGGACTGATAACAAGGAACAAGAAGTATGCAACAAACTCATATTGTTTCTCTGAGATAAATTTGGAAAAGAAAGAATCTTGTGAATCTATTTGGCTATTATAAACTGATATAGATATGGCATTACATGACCTGATGAAGTGCGGATTTGTCTAAGACTTATAATTTGATCTAAAAGCATTTTCCCTTCAGTTGATTGTAGGCGTCACCTTTAGCACATATACTTCTGATCTCCTAGTCGAAATACTTGTACGACAAAGGTTAAAATTGCACTATTTGAATCAAGGTAAAGATTTGATGATTGTAAGGGTACCGATGGAAATTAAAATTGGCTAAGAGAATAGAGTTTGGCGTTATAGAGGCAAGGAAGTTTAAAAGCAATAGCAGCATAAATAAATCCGGAAAAATGTAAAAAGGTCTCCGACTCCTCTCATGGCTTCCATTTAAAATGCCTTGCCGTGACTAATAAAAAGAAGTCGGGTTCTTAAAAATGATTACCCTCTATTCCTATTTTGATTCCATATAATATAATAAGGTGACAGAGATAGTAAGAATCATGGCCGAGTGGAAAAAGAATGAATCTGACTCCTTTCTAGGTTCACATAAAAGGAACGAGCCGTGACTTCTCGGCTTCCATCGGTTTCAAAGAAATCCATTCGAATTCCAATAATTAATTTGATTTATCATGCCAAATGTTAATCGGTTAAAAGAAAAGAATATTAAAAAGAAAAGAATAGAGTTGGAAGATTATAATTCGATTATTATTAAAATTCGAATGTTATTATATTTGATTATTATTATAATTTAATATTATATATGTAAATGTAAATATATTGGTAGGGTGACATCACTTTATTAATATAATAAAATGGTGCTCTTTCATTTTAATAGTTATATGCACGTGTATAAATATTTATTACGATAAAAGATCAATTAAAATCCTTTGAGGTATGTTTCATATTTTAACTCAATTATTTTATGTTTCTCAATTTATTTATTTAAATAGCTCATGTGGGTCCCACAGATGTATCCTGTTTCAAGTCGCTAGGTTTTCAATCCATCTGCCCAGTGATGGTGATGCTCCTGTGCCTAATTCTTTTCTGACAATGCTTTCACCCCTTCGACGTGTTTTTTGCAAGGAAATTCTCCGTAATTAAATTATATTATCATAATAAATTATTTAATCATAAATAATCATAACGGTTAACCATCTTCTCAATTCCATGAATTCGTGATAAATAATCAACTAACTTGTTATCTTCATTTGAAATTTTAACAACTAACCATCTTACTATTTCGCCATATTATAACAAATTAAACTGCCAACTGACTTCATGTGAACCTCAATGGCTATATTTCAAATTAGGTCAAAAATTGGGATGTAACAACATTCCCATCGATCTACATTTAACGTATATAGATATGCAAAGGGTATGCCCTGTAGACTCATGACTCTAGGCCATGTAGGGTCATGCCTTTACAGAGGCATAACTAACTAATAGTTAGTTTAGATTGCATAACACCCGATAGCAATTAATCCAAACATATTAAGACATCTGCCAATGATCTGAAGGTAATCCTGCTGATAATATATTAACATAGACATTCAAACACACACACACACACACACACACACACACACACACACACACATATATGTGTGTGTGATTAACATTAGTAAATATTATAGGAAGAACTTGTCACAGATTTGTATGTCTTTAATAAATAGAATGTTTATAGCATTATTATTTCTACTGATGCTAAACATTAACACTCCTTCTTAGCAAGGGAGAAGTAATACACCTTTAGATTTCAAAATAGAACATCTGAACTTTTGATCTGATCTTAACACTTTGAAACAGTGACTAGTCAAATAATTAAAATCACCATGTTATGTATACTATCATAATATATATTATGATTTCTAATTGTCCGAAACAATAACTAGAGTAATCATAATGAATATGTTATCTATGATCTCTAATTGACTGAAACAATATCTAGAGCTGTCCATAATAACATAATAAATTCGTTACCCATGATCTCTAATTGTCTGAAACAATATCTAGAGATGTCCATGGTAACACAAAGGGTTCGTTATCTATGATCTTTAATTGCCCGAAGCAATATCTAGAGATGTCCATGATAACAGGCCTATCATTTGCAAGATCGTCACCTTACAAACAATTACCTTCTGAATAAATGTCCATGAAAGATCATCACCTTTCATCACATATCTGATGTGACTAAACAACAATAGAAGCATAAACTCACATGAATTGAAAATTTAAATTCAATATTCAATATTACAAATTAATCATACCAAGTTTTTCTCTAAAGTATTTCAACTTCACTTTAGCAAGAGTCTTAGTAAAGATATCAACTGTTTGCTCATTAGTATTGATGTACTCCAGTTGAATGATTTCTCGATTCACCATATCTCGAATGTAGTGGTAAGGAATTTCAATATGTTTGGAGCAATTGTGTAAAATCGGATTGGTTGAAAGCTTGATGCAACTTTGATTATCACAATGAATCCCATTGGGCTTCAAAGGTCTTTTGAACAAATCTGCTAACAACTTTTGTAGTCATACTGGTTCTCTAGCACCCAAAGAAGATGCAGTGTATTCTGCTTCGGTAGAACTTAATGCAATTAAAGTCTGTTTTCTACTGAACCGAGAAACCATACCAGATTCTAGACTGAAGCAACATCCAAAAGTACTCTTATGTCCCAATTGGAATCAGAATATCCATAAAGTTCGATTTTGACTTTATCATATTTGATTCCGATGCCAATTGTACCCTTTAGATATTTCAAAATGTATTTAGTTGCATGTAGATGTATCTTCTTTGGTGCATGCATAAACTGACTCAAGGTGTTAGTAGCATATGTCAGGATGAGTATTCACCAAATACATTAAGGATCCAATAATTTTCTTATAGTAAATAGAATTTGTAGGTTCTGATTTGATCATATTATCCTTCAAATTGTGTAGATTGACTTCCATAGGAGTAGCAACTGGTTTACATTCCATCATTCCAAATTTTGTTAAAATGTCGATTGTATATTTTCCCTGATTTAGAAGAATGTAGTTATCCTGTTGCCAGACTTATAATTTAAGAAAGTAGTGAAGTAGACCTAAGTATTTCATTTCAAACTCTGCTGTGAGTTCTTGTTTGCATTTCTTTATGAGATGTTCTTCACTTGTTATTAACAAATTATCAACATATAACACAAGAATAATTATATCATCACCATCTATTTTGAAGTATAAGTTAGGATCAACTTCATTTTTAGAATAATCAAACTTCATTAGATAGTTGTCTATCCTTTCATACTGCACTCTAGGAGCCTGTTTGAGACCATAGAGACCTTTCTTTAATTTAGAAATGTGAATTTTACTATCATGAGTGTTGAAACCTTCTGATTGCTTGATATAAACTTCTTCAATTTTTCCATTTAGGAATGTTGTTTTGACATCCATTTGATGAACCTTCCATCCCTTGCATGCTGCAATAGCCAAGATGGTTCTAACTGAAGTATATCTAGCGACTAATGCAAATGTTTCTTCATAATTAATGCCTTCTTTTTGTGAGAAACCTCGTGCCACAAACCTGGCTTTGTACTTTTCAACGCTGCCATCAGATGCATGCTTAATTTTAAATAGCCATTTTGAAGAAACAACTGATTTGTTTTTAGGTCTTGGTACAACATCCCAAATATCATTTTTTAGTAAAGAGTTATATTCTTTAATCATAGCTTCTTTCCAAGACTGATTTGAAAGTGCTTCTTTAACATTAGAAGGTTCAATTTTTATAAGTTCAGTTAATAATGCAACATAACATGATTGATTTCTTGTTGTTTTGCTTTTTTGAATCACTTCATTAGGTTCAATTTGATTTTCTTCTATCATTTTCCTAGCCCAAAGTGGCCTCTTTTTAATGTTGACATTTTTACTTAGTTGCCGATTCGTGACACGAATCCGATTCGGGCACGTGAATCGGATCCGTGGATTCGGGATTTTTTTTTTTTCCCAATTATGATTCGTGGAGGATTCGTGCATATATATATATATATATATATATATATATATATATATATAATTATATATATGCATTATATATACTAAAAAAAAGAGAAATATACATAATTCTAAAACTAAATCATTTCATAGTATGAATCTAGTATACTTGATCAATGACATTGATAATTAATCTATTTTCACGATTATAAAGGAAATCAACACATTCACATTGAATTACTGAAAGTGAAAGCTTGTAACATTCAAAATATAGATCATTAAACTTAAAGTTTATAACATGATTTACTCATAAAAGAGTCAAGAGTCAACACTAAAGTTTTTTATTTAATCATCAAATGGATTTTCAAGAAAATCCGCATCAGAGGGGTACTGGTGAGCTGCAAGTGCTGCATCTGTATTAGTAGAGGAACCCAAACCACTAGTAGTAGAGGGGATTGTTAACTCATAATCCTCCTCCTCATCATCCACATCAATCAAAGTGGATCTAGCAAGATCTCGGATGGTCATATCTAAATCAGGAGTCTCGGGTGCTACATCCCAAAGCTTTTCGGGCCCCTTCTTGTACTTAGGATCCTTCCGTGACAACAAGCGCAAATTGTTGTGAATGAACACAAGGTCTTCTGATTTTTTTGGAGCCAACCGGTTGCGTTTGATTGAGTGGATAAAGGAGTAAGTACTCCAATTCCGCTCAGCGGTAGAAGAGCTGGCAACCTAAAGAGAAATTAAAAATTATCAATACAACAATCAAGATAAATAAATTAAATAATAAATTCAAGGAATTGAGAATGTTAACCTTAAGCTTAATTTTACAAACTTACTTGGGATAGGACCTTTATGGCAAGAGGTTGGAGATACGTGAAGGCTTGCCCGTGAAGGTACCACCATTTGATGGCACCCATCCTGCTTTGGTCTGCTATGGCAATAGGGTCGAAATCCTCACCTGAGTTGAAAGCAGCAAATTCACTCCTCACAATTACCCCAATCTCTGGATCTTGGAATATCTTAGCTAGTGCCCTCTTATACCCATCTGCAACCTCTGCATCTCTAAATGGTGGCACTCTACCTGGAAGGCGAAGTACATCTGCACTATAGTACCTGGGGATAACAAAAGACAATTGAACACTATCAAATATCAATAGCACAAACATTGGATAAAATAAGCACAAACATTTGATAAGAACTACAGTACCTCGGGGATAGAGCATATGCAAGGAGGTGCAAAGGTGTGGTCATCTTGTTCCATCGATGATGAACAATTTTTTCCACCTTCTTGTAAAGGGTGTCCTCAGGATCATTCTCCCTCCTTTGTATGGCCTAAGATATGAAATATGAATAATAATTATAATTAGTGAATATGTCAATTTAAACTTTAGAATCTAGATATCTCTCAAATAAAAAATTGTTGTAAAAGAGCGTAAAACTTACCATTTTAATTTTTTCCAGCATACTATCTATGGAATCATAAATATCCCCAAGGCATGGCTCATCACTATCTGCGAAGCGAAGCATTGCCATTATTGGATCGGTGATTTCCAACACATAACTCACAAGACCCCACCAATCCTCATCTAGTATCATTCTTCTCACATTTAAAGCCCTTGCTGTATTGGAATTCTTCCAAATGCCCCATTGGGGGCTAATGACCATATGCTTCAATGCTTCTTTTACCTTCACAAGTCGTCTCAAGACGATTGTGTGAGAGGCAAAGCGGGTTTCAGCAACCTAAGAACATGTTAAACTCAAGTTAGTAAAACATTTAAAAATTAAAACATGTTAATGTAAACAACAACAAAAATTAATAATTGTGGAATCCAATAATATTCAATTATATATTAAATATAAAAATTTACCTTCAAT
This sequence comes from Cupressus sempervirens, assembly GCA_028749045.1. Taxonomy (NCBI): domain Eukaryota; kingdom Viridiplantae; phylum Streptophyta; class Pinopsida; order Cupressales; family Cupressaceae; genus Cupressus; species Cupressus sempervirens. The sequence continues at coordinate 402,163,693 of CM053787.1, read as the reverse complement.
AACTCCAAGTCCGAGAAACTCCTAAAAATTGCTTGTGACATGTGGTGATTTGTCACAAACATTTGAATCTTTTCAGCTTCCTCATATATCCTTTTCACCCAATCTATTTCGGTGCCAATTGCTTTCATCACTAAATTGAGAGAGTGGACGGTGCATGGTGTCCAAAAGATATGATCATATCTAGACTCTACAATTATCCCTGCAGCCCTGCAAACTTTTGCATTGTCCGTGACCACTTGAACAACATTATCAGGACCCACTGACTCTATGGCATCAATGAGAATGCGTGAAATAAATTCTGCATCTTTCACTTGCCCTTCACAATCAACTGCCTTCAAGAACATTGCCCCCTTAGGGCATACAGCAATAACATTGATCAATGGACGGTTTCTACAATCTTTCCAACCATCCGAAATAATAGACACACCCGATTGAACCCAAAAATCTCTTATTGGTTGAAGTTGAGCCTCTACATTTTTCCTCTCATCATGTAATATGGTAGTGCGCAACTTCTCATAACCAGGCGGTTTGTAACCATGGGGTGCATCATTTATTGCTTCCACCATCTCCCTAAAATAAGGTGATCTAGCAAAATTAAATGAAACACCATTTGCAATTAAACAACGTCCAATTTTGTGATCAGCAATGTCTCTCTTTTCAATTTGGAATGCCCTATCTAGTGGGCCTCTCTTGCGGGTGAGTGGAGATGGGTCTTCATCTTCATCATTTGTAGTTGGCATAGGCAAAAAAGGATGTGTTCTTGTGTTTGTTTGATCAAATGATGGTGTTGGTATATTTGTTTTTTGGGAAGCACCACGTTTTGCTTTTGCAACTGCTCTATCAGCATCATCTTGCTCTTTTGCTAATGCTGCTATTTGTGCAAGTGGTAATCCCTTCTTATCACTACCTTGACACATGTGAATTCCTTCACCCGCAGGGCCCAAAAAATGTAGTTTCACTCGGGAATAGGAGCTTCTATGTTGTATGTTGCAAAAATTACATTTCCATATGTATGCCCCACCCCCAGGACATTGTGCAACTCTTGTTGTGTGTCTCCATAAAGGAGACCCCTTATCAATTTTGAAGCTTGGTGATGCAGCCCCACCCCCACCCACTGAGCCTTGACTACTCATTGTTCTATTCTTGCAATCTAGAAAAAGTGAAAGAAAACCATACTTCACACTTGCACAAAAACTTGAAAATTTGGAAAACTAAAAATAAATCAATAATCTATGAAAGAATTCAAGAATATGGTTGAAATGCATACCTTAAACACTTCTTGCAAGGTATTTGAAGCTCCACAACCGATCTCCTTCGAATCCAAGCACTTCACTTCAAACTAGCAAGTATGAGAGAGCAAAATGAGAGAGCAAAATAGAGAGCAAAATAGAGAGCAAATGAACTTGCATTGTGATTTAGAGGGTCGTTTTTAGGGTTTAGGGCCTTTAGGGCAAAAAAAAAACATTAAAAAATGATAATGGGCCCACGTTTTTGCATTCTCCTCCTTCATTGCTGCGGATTCACGCGGATCCGCGCGTGGATCCTCGAGGATCCGGGCAGGATTCGTAATCCTGCCTGTGGATCCGTAAGGATCCGCGGGCCGCGGATCCTTACGGATCCATAGGCAGGATTACGAATCTTGCCCGGATCCTCACGGATCCATACGTGGATCCGGATCCGAATCAGACCCGAGCCCGGATCCGGCCTTTTCCAGGCGAATCCGGTAACTAAGCATTTTTAGAATCTTCATGATTAGACATAGTGGAAGCGGATGATTCAATATCATTCTCCCTCTCAATTTCTGCTCGGTGATTTTCATCTACTTTAAGAATAGATTCAGTAATGGATTCATCACTGTTTCTAGAAATATTAAAGGCGATATTTTCTTCAAATTTTACATCTCTACTAATCTCAATTGTTCTTTAACTTAGAATGAAGACCCTGTATCCTTTTGTTGTTTCACTATATCCAATAAGTATCCTCTTTTTTTCGAATGGTTCTAGTTTTGTTCTTTTCTCTTTATGAATGTGGATATAAACAAGACATGCAAATATTCTTAGATGACTTAGATCAGGTTTAATGCCCGTAAATACTTCTTTCGGAGTGGTGTTCCCTAATATTGAGTGTGGACATTTGTTTTGAATGTAGACTGCAGTGTTAGATGCTTCAACCTAGAAAGAAGTATGAAGGTTTTGGTCATGCATCATTGCTTTGGTTGATTCAACAATTGATCTATTTTTACGTTCAACAACTCCATTCTGTTAGGGATTATATGGTACAGAAAACTCCCTTTTAATCCCAACAGCAATGCAAAATTTCTTAAAAATATTAGAGATGGATTCACCTCCATTGTTTGATCTTAGAATTTTTATTTTCTTTCCTGACTAATATTCAACTAGGGCTATGAATTCTTTGAATTTTGATAAAACTTCAGCTGATTCTTTCTATTTCAGAAAGTAGATCCAAGTTCTTCTAGAGTAATCATCAATAAAAATTACATAAAAGAAGCATCCATTAAGAGAAGGTACAAACATAGGGCCGCAAAGATTAGTGTGAATCAGTTCAAGAATGGATTTTGATTTGTAAACACTTTTAAGAAATGATTGCTTAGTATTTTTGCCTAAAGCACATCCTTTTGCAAATGCTTAAGTGATCAGTTTTGAGATTAAGTAAACTTTTTACAATGTTTCCTATGGATGATAATGCACGATAGTGAAGGTGACCTAGCCTCCTATGCCTAATTTTGGTGGAATTTGAAGTTTCATGACTAAGAGCTAGGTTTTGATTATTGCAAAGTTTATATAGACTTTCATCTCTAAATCCGATGGAAATGGCTTTCTTGATATTAGAGTTATTTTGCCAAGATAGAACCTTGTCCTCTTGGAAAGTGATTCTGAATCCTTGATTAGCAAGATCAAAAATAGAGACTAGGTTTCTTTTTATTTCTGGTACATAGAAAACATTTTTGAGTTGTAGAGTAATTCCTGAATTTAGATAAATTCAACAGGAACCAATGCCTTTGATAGGATGAGTAGAGTTTTCTCCAATGGTAACTTCTTCCGAGGATTGTTCGGAGAAAGTTTCAAATTTGTCTTTAAAACCGGTGATGTGCTGAGATGCTCCACTGCCTATGATCCAAGTGTTGTGGTTTGAGCTTAATTCACTTGAAAGGGCTAAGTAAAAAGCATAGTTTTCTCTTTCTTCTTTCTCTACTTCCTCTCTTTTGATTCCTGCTAAGGTTGCTTGAATTTTCTTCTTTTCAGGGCAGAAGTTATGGAAGTGACCAATTTTATCACATTTGAAACATCTAACTTTGGACCAATCATGTTGCTTACATGATTTGTTAGATTCCCTTTTGTTATGTTGGAATTTTCTTTTTTTGTTTGAATTTACATGAAGTGCTAGAATGTTTTCCTCTTGATTTGTACTTAGTCCTCTTGAGACTAATCTCGATTCTTCTTGTGTGCATTCATTCTTTAATAAATCAAATTTAAGGAGTTCGAGTTGAGAGCTTAAACTTCGAATAAATGTTTCCCATGATAGAGGAAGACCTTTTAGTGTTGTCATGCTGAGTTCTTTGTCATCAATTCGATTTTCTATTGTTGCAAGTTGTTCTTTTATTTCAGAAATCCTTAGAAAGTAGGATGTAATAGATTCTCCATTTTTCATCTTTATATATAGTAGATCTTGTTTTAGGGTTAATAATCTACTAGTATTGTTGATTTCAAATGTATCTCTTATAGTGGAGAACATCTCAAATGTAGTCTTGATACTAGAGATGGATGGAAGAATATGATCTTTTACAGAATCTATTATAATTTTTATTGCTTTATTATTATGTCTTTTCCATGTTACTTTCTTCAGTTCATTTTCAGGCATGGATATGTTTGTTTCAATATATTTCTCTAATTCCATTTCCCTTAATATTATCAAGACTCTAATTTTCCATGGTGAAAAATTAGATGCATCCTCAAGCCTATCTTCTAGTCTTACATGATTCACTATTTTGATTTAATAATATAATTTAGCTTTTGAAAATCTGAGACTTTAGATTTTAATATTGAGTAATAGCTTTTCTTATCAAAATGGCTCTGATACCATGTTAGTTTTAGTGATCTCTGATAGATAAAACTATTACAATAAGTATGGGAACAATAGATACTCTTACTTGTATAACTGTAGTGCAGAGTTTTTCTTCAAATAATAGGGATCTTCGAATTGCTTTGATGCAGAATCTCCTTCTCTGTATATTGCAAATAATACAGACAGTAGACTGAATATAATAATGATCCTACAAAGTAGATTGCAGAGAAAGAATTCTGGAAAGTATTTTTGAATTCTGGAAAGTATTTTTGCAATGTTTAATATGCAGATCGTTGGGTCTGTGATGCAGATGGCATTCCCATTAATCTGCATTTGATTTATATAGATATGCAAAGGGTATGCCCCGTAGAGTCATGACTCTACAAGGCCACGTAGGGTCATGGCTCTACGGAGGCATAACTAACTAATAGTTAGTTTAGACTGCCTAACACCCGATAGCAATTAATCCAAACATATTAAGACATCCGCCAATAATCTGAATGTAATCCTGCTGATATATTAAGACAAACATTCAAACATACATATATATACGTGTGTGTGTATGTGTGTAATTAACATTAGTAAATATTATAGGAAGAACCTGGCATCGATTTGTATATGTCTTTAATAAACATAATGTTTATAGCATTATTACTTCTACTGATGCTAAACATTAACATTGTGCTTGTATAATGATTTATGCTTTGAAAAAATTAACGGCTTAGAGATTCTGAACTTAGACTAACAAATGGCCTGTTTAAAATTGTTTTGGTTTCCCTTGGTTTTGTATTGAGAAAGATATTGGATGTTTGAGGAAGGGTTACAGATTTTATTTCTGATTTATGACAGTGAAATTGGGTCTTGTTTTAGAGACAATAAATTGTAATTGATTTCTTAGATTGGGTTCAGATTTGGATATGTTTTAAAAGGACTAATTTGGAACAATTCCTCCAAAGGGGTTTTCAAGAAAATGTCAGAAACCAAAGTTATGAATGATATACTAAGGAATAGAAATCAGATTATGTAAATGGTGAAGTATTGTTGAAACATGTTTTGTTTTGCCTCATGAGATGCCTCTAATTAATGAATTCATTTAAGGATGTTAAAGGGATCAACAAGTATCCCATTTATTGGTTGGTTTGTAAGATGCTTTGCATCAGATTGGTATTAGAGCTTGAAGATCTTGAGTGTGTGGGTAGAGCGCCAAAGGAGGCAATCCACACTAGGACCTTGTGGATTTGGTTTTGATTTGTTGATGAGTTTTTGGTTGCAAGTGCTCATCCATCTTGTTGCAAAAGGAAGGTATTGTGTTGTAGTGTACACAAATATGGAAGTTCTGTCAAGGCCATGGGAAGGTCCAATGGATGTTAGAAGACTAGGGAAAGAGGAAGGATGAGATTCCTTGGTGAGGCACATGTGAGAGTTGTTTTTGGTGAGTTTGAAGCAGCATGGTAAAGGTGGATCTCTGACTGATAAGGCATCGTGGAGTTGTAGCCATTAATGCTCAACCGATAGGAGTATTTGAGAATATGATTTTGAGGACAGTCTTATGTGTTTAAAGGCAAAGATGATGGTGATGAAGACATGAAGAGGCAAAGGCAAACGAAGGTAAAGATGAAGAATTTTGGTCTAATTTTTTTTTGTAGTTTATTGGTTCCACGTTTCTAAGAGACTTGGAAAGTTTTCGAGGTTGGGAGTATGGTGCAGGAGCACCTAAAGTACATGAGCACAAGGAGGCTAAGAGTCCTTATGTGAAAAATTGAAATTTAATTGAGTCATTTGTAATAATTTTGAGTCCATTAAGCCAAGACGTAAAGGCTAGAGAAGCCATTTGTAATAAGTTTTCAAAATTGTGCAAGGAGGTCTAAATGTGATCAGTAAGGTCAAAATGTAGACTAAGAAAGAGTAGAAATATTGTAAATGGTGGTTAATATTCCACTATGATATGTTTTTAAGGTTTTCCCAAAGTTGTGAGGTCAAAATGTTTAAAATGTAGAAGATGCTTAAAAGTTGCAACTTTAAAACTTTGCAAAAAAGTGCAAAAAAGGTTAAAAAAATGTAATGGGTTGGTTCAAAAAGTGGTTGGGAAGTTATACACCACCACAACCACTATAAAATCACTGTATTGGTCGTTCCAAACGGGGAAGGAGAAGAAAGAAACATTTTGGTTCTATTTTGGAGATTTTCTATATTGCTGTTTTGATTGGTTTTTCAGTTTTGATTGGTTTTTCAGTTTTTGTGTTGTTTCTAGGCCTTGTACGGCCATGTACGACTTAGAAACCATGTATAATTTGTATATTTGGATAGTATCATGAATAATATTCCTTCTCTTTTTGGTTTGGATCAGTTTTATTAAGTTTTGAGGAAGTTATGAGTATTTTGGTTAAAGTGGTTGTTTGCAGATTTGGGATTCCCTGACTATAGTCAAATTGAAGCATTTGGTACGAACACATTTGGAAGAATCAGAACCTCTAAATGGATTCATTTGGAAAGATATGTGAATCAACTTTCATTTCCTTTTGGTTTGAGTCATTTTTATAGAGATTTGTGAAAGTTATAGGCAGTTTAGTGAAAACTGGTGTTTTAATAACTAAAATGGAGTTGCAGGCAATGATTTGTGCTTGTATAATGATTTATGCATTGGAAAAATTAATAGCGTACCAATTCTGGACCTAGACTCACAAATGATCTGTTTAAAATTAGTTTGGTTTCACTTGGTTTTGTATTGAGAAAGATATTCGATGCCCGAGGAAGGGTTATAGGTTTTATTTCTGGTTTATGACAGTAAAATTGAGTCTTGACAATAAATTGTAATTGATTTCTTGGATTGGGCTCTGATTTGGATATGTTTTAGAAGGACTAATTTAGAACAATTCCTCCAAAGGGTTTTTCAAGAAAATGTTAGAAACCGAAGTTATGAATGATATACTAAGGAATAGAAATCAGACTATGTAAATGGTGAAGTATTGTTGAAACATGTTTTGTTTTGCCTTATGAGATGCCTCTAATTAGTGAATTCATTTTATGGATGTTGAAAGGATCAACAAATATCTCATTAATTGGTTGGTTTCTAAGATGCTCTGCATCATGATGCAATTAAAGGTATTTGGATTGGTTGTTACCAATGGTTTATGATGTTGAAAGAGGTAATATAAAGAGCGTCATGATGTGTTCTTAAAGGAAAAATAGGATATGTTCATTTTGCAGTTTGCTAGATGACAAAGTCTATTTGTTTGATGAATCTCAAAATGCACTGGTTGTATCTAAGAACTATTCTACTGAACTTTTGATATTGAGGGAGTAGTGAAGGATTGATTGTTTAGAGTTTTTGCAAGTTGAACTTGTTGAAGATTGTAGTTGCGATAGAGATCTTTATCTCTAATTTTGCTATATGTTGAAATTGAGATAATTTATATTTATTGTGTTTACAACTGGAGAAGATATTTATGATAATATTTGAGAGAATATTATATAAAGAGACATGGTCATGCTAAGAGTCATGTTTGGAAATATGAAGAGTCTTGTAATTTGGAAATTGAAGAGAGCTTCAATTGTGATGTGAAGAATCTCTTAATTCTTTATGTATTTGTGATTACTTTGAATGTAAATAACAATTGTATCATACTCCCATGATGAATGAAGGCTCCTGCGACGATGAACTTTCTGCTTGCCGCCGCATGTTCTGTGTTGCTTTCTCTGCATGGCTCCTTCTTTGATCTTTCTCTCCATCTGCACTCGAGTGCCCTTCTTGTCCCGCGTCCTTTGTTTTTCTTTGTTTTTTGTCTTCTCTTTCTCACAACTAGAGCTCGAACTTCACGGGCTTAGGGTTCAGAATAGTCTACTTTCGTCGGGCTGCTGGTGTCTGCTTTTGTCAAGATACTGGTGTTTGCTTTGTGTTGTAGCTCGACATTGGTTACATTCAAACTTGCTGTGCCTTCCGTATGAGCTCGGATCAGTGGTTTCTCACATAGCCAGTGATCTCTGTCCTTTATTTTTACATGTTTTCATCATCTTCTTCCTTGTTCATGATCCTTTTTGTGCTTTTTCGGGTTGCTGAGTTCCGGTATCTCCTACTGCTCGCAGGTTCATCTGATATTCTTCATTACTTCGACCTAACCTTGCTATGATTGCATATTATTATTGCCTCACATCGACTATCTCTAGTTTGCTGGTTGGTGTGTATGCTCTCTGTTACGTTACATCTAAGGCATATGAGTACCTGTTGGTGCTTGGTCTGATATGTATTCTAGATCAATTGGTTGTTGCAATGACCATAGGTGATAGTTGTCCGCCACAACATCATCATTTAACCTATCAGAGGTTATGTGATTGTGTGATGAAGCTTGAAACTGATAACACTCTGCTTAGAGAATAGGTTGTTGCATTGACAGTAGAAATTTCAGAGCTCAAACAATCTACATAATTGAACGCCTCGCATATCAAACGATTTTCCAATACATTCATCTTTGAAACAATAGGCTTAAAATCCAATTTAGAATCTGTTATTGAACAACTAGATGGGCTAGAAAAAATCAAGGAACAAAAAACTAAAATGGCTACAATACACTCTTCTCTGATTGCTGAAATTGAACAGAAGGTGAAATCTTGGGCCTCTCTTTGTACCAATACAAATACTATTGCACCTCGATTGAGCTTAGACAAGATTGTTTAGGGAAAGTTTGATGATGAGCGTATGCGACACGCACGTGAGCTCAACTTGCGTGTTCGTGGTCTCTCACCCATCGCTGATACTCTTGTTGCCAGACATTCTTTCCTCTCTGACTAGCTTGGTATTTTTGATATCACTTTAGATAAGTGTTGGTTTGGTACGGGAGATACCCTTTTCATTAGGTTTTTCTCTTTTCTGACAGGCTTCGTGTCCTTAGAGCGAAAAGAAAAACGTTCTCTCTCCCCTCTAAAATTTTTCTTGATGAAGATTTCACTAAGGCACAAGTTACAGACTTGAAACATGCACGGGGAATTGTGGTAGATGCTAGGTGGGCTAGAAAGTGGGCTGCTGTTAGGAATCTTAGAGCAGTTCTTCGTGATTCTCTTCCTACTGGATGGGTAGCGAGGACGATCTCCAAAACCGCATGGTGGTTTTTACAACAATCTAACAAGAGGAAATCCTCTTCTCTTCTTGTCAATTGTTAGAATGGTAATGGCTCTTTATGGTCATTACTTGGTCTCTTTCATGATGCGGTGGGGTTCGCTAATATTTTGGCTGTCACTGAGACTCACGAGAGTCCCATGCACCCTCTTCCAGGATACCTTGGATACCAGTGGTTGTCAGTTTGCAGAGGAGAGGTCTGTACTTTTGGTGGGGTCCGTGGGTCCGGAGGTGTTGCTTGTTTGATTAGAGATGACATTTTTAGGTTCACATTAGTGGTTCACTCTGATGCCTTTGCTAGATTCATGTGGGTCTATATTGCGCGTCGGAATCACTGACAAAGGGACATCTTTCTTGCAGTATGTTATTTTCCATCAACCCCTTCTTTGTATGCCATTCATGATGCTGAGGATGGGGATCCTTTTGGTGACCTTTAGGAGAGCATCTCACAGTTTGCAGCCTTAGGTGATATCATTATTCTTGGAGACTTCAATGCACAAACCAGGAATCTTTAGACTCCTATACATGATTGTGGCTTTGTTTCGATCTACACTTTTGAGATAGATCCGACCAATATGGGACTTCAATGTACTTCAGATGATGCCTTTAGGCCACTCTCTTATTACAGTCGCAATCTCCTCCAGTTCTATGAGTCCTCTGGTTTGTTGATCCTGAACGGTTTATCCTTCTTCCCTAGCTCTGATCTCTTTACCTGTTGGCCACACTGTGGTGGTGCGAGTGTTGTGGACTATGTCATCATCTCTTCTTCCTTCATTCCCTCCATTCACAGTTTCACCATTTCTTGTCTCCCCTTTGTTGACCATGCTCTTCTTAGCATTGTTATCTGCATTTCAGCCCATTTGTCGCCTTCTTTTCAGCCCTCCCCCATCTCGATTGACACTGCTTGCACCCCTCCTCGCTTCTGCTACCCCGAGGATGATGGTGAGTTTTTTTCCTTCCATCTTAGGAGACTTTTGACACTAGTTAGTTTCAGCAGTTCGCATGTGGCTTTTGCCATGTTTGATTTACATGTTTCCTGCCATTTGGGTGTCTGCTCTCCTTTCTATTCCTCACCACTCTCCTCCCTCTCTCAGGGCTAAGCGTCGGAATACTTGTCCTATGAATCAATGGTTTGATGCCGACTGTAAAGCTTTCCATCGCTCTGTTCACTTTTCTTTTGAGGCTCACTCTACTGCCTTCGTCCACTTGCGTTTATCTTATCTCCATTTTCTTCGCTACAAGAAACGTTCTTTTGCCTCTTCTCACTGGTTTATTAATGCATTTAGACAATAGACAAGAACATGTAACACAGAAGGATTCCTTTTATTATTTGCATGTATGCAAAAGATACTACAATATTCAATATACTTGATTAGAATGATGATTCAAAGTCCATTCTGGACGGTGTACATATACCTTCTCGAAGGGGTGACTCAATTGTCACTTGCCTGTTCGGATACAATTCTACGCATTGGCTACAATATAGAATTTACCGACAATATCATTCCCCCCCAAAAGTCAAGTCATCTCCCAACGACAATTACAAAATTACCAAGACAAATTAATGAAATGGAATACACTAACTGTGACTAACTATAACAAGATAGATCTTTTTCCGTCACACCACATTCACATTTATCCTGTGCCTGCACCAAACTGGTCTCCAAAACACGTTGCATCTGTAGCCTCTACTAACACAATACATTCACTTTAGCCAATCTGACCTTGATAGCCATCTGTGCCGCCTTCTCTACTTTCAACACCACTGCCTCCAATTGGATGACCAGCTCTTCCCGAGCTCTCTATGCATCAACCAAGACAGCCTCACGTCCAACTAGTTTGAGTGTCTCAAAGCGTAGCACCCTTCTCGAAAGGCTTGTTCCAGTGCTTTCTCCACCCTTGGCATACAGACACTCCATGCCTGCAGTAGCTCCAGGTCTCATCAATTGGTCACACTTCCCTCGATTGATAATTGAATTGATTGGGGGTCTAGGAGGCATCGCCCCCAGCGGGGTCGAGGGGTAGTGCCCTTGCGAGGTCCTGGGGCAAAGCCTTAGGCGCACTCCTTGTCGCGATACAGGGTGGGGTTGAGGGTCAGCGCCTCCGCCGCCAAGACCAAATTAGCACTCTCAAACCCACACAATACTCCATGGAACACACTTTTTTTGTGATTTTCTTCCGATTCGGTACTCTTTTTGCCAATGGCTTATGTTTTACTACTTTTTTATGCCTTTCCCTTCCCTTCGGTATCATACATTACTCATTCGAAATTGTTTTGATTTGTCGTGGTATTTTTTTTTATAGAACCTCATGCTTCCTGAAGAGTATGACTCCTTCCTCTTGAATGCTTTGGTACAACCTCCGAAGGGTAACTTTATTATTGTACCTCTGTCCTTCTCTGATCTCTTCTATTATATCACCACTTAACCCCATACGACAGAGTATGTCACTGTCCTTGTGTCGTACGGTCCACTCCTTTTGTGCTCCTTAAGCCCGTACGTCCGTACAGTCCATACGCATGTGTTCTCTTTGTCCGTACGGGGCCATTCTTCCTCTTATAGCCGTATGGTGTCTGTCTGTGTCCTCTATGTGATTTCCTATTGCCATATGGTTGTACGATATCTGCAAGGCCGTACGGTGTGCTCCAAGGTTGTCGTACTGACCACCGTACAGTGCATGTTCTCTTCTTTCGTTCTCTGTCGGCCGTACTTTCCTTGGGCCATATGATCAGTGATTTGTTCTCCTTAAGGCCGTACGGAAGTGAGGCTATATGGTTCACTTTTCTTCCTGTTGTACGGTGATTTCCCTTGCACCGAGGCCATATGGACCATCGTACGTTGCTTACCTTCTTTTTGGGCCGTATGGAAGATGTTGTTTCTTTGCTTTTTGTCGTCGTACGAAAATGGGCCATACGATGTTCCTTATCTTCTCCACGCGGTCAAAGCTTTCTCTAGATTTTGGTACAATCTTTTGAACATGCAAATTTTCGTACGGTTTTTGTGATTTCCTTAAGATCGTATGGTGCATTAACTTGTGTTCTCCTTGAGTTCGTATGGTTCAATTCACTAGCTGGTTATTACCCGTACGGTGATACTTATTCCCCTCTTGAGCCATACAGTGTGTCATGTACAATATCTTCTCCTGTCTGGCTGTACTGTGGATTACTTGTGATTTCCTGCCATCTTTTGCCTGGCCATACAACGTCCTTCCTAGGTCGTACAACGATTTATTTTTCTTTACTGCCTTCCTTTCTTTCTTACGCTCTTGATAGGCCGTACGCCCCTTTTTTATGGCAAACGTACTCCCTTCTCTCCTCCACATGTGCTTGTATGACCAGAATTCTTTTTGACGCTTGTCCGTATGGTGTACTTGCTTTGCTCTTGTAAAAGGCTGTACTGTTTTAAATGCAGCTGTTTTTAATATTGGATTCGAGTTATCTCTAACAAGTATATTTTTTGGTTCAGTATCATCTCCTAGATTCATGGTTTGTACTATGGCCTCTTCATATTTTATTGGTCTTTCTTCATTGAATACATGTGTAGGTGTTTAATCCAACTATGTGTTCCTTTCTTTTATTTTCCTAAATTCTTTTGGAAATCCATCTTTGTTGCATTCTTCCTCTATCATTAGTATGTTGCAGCTTTGGAAGAGTTCATAATCCTCCATCTGCCAGTGAAATAGTCCGTCCACCAAATCCAAATCATCGTCCTTTGATCCACCTTCCAACCGTAGGACTCCTCATTTGGTTCCATCTACTTCTTCCCTTCGTCCTCTCCTTTTGAATCGAATGATCCAACTTCTTCTCCCACCATTTGTGTGTGTAAATCAATAATGAATCTCCGTCCTCTGTTCTCCATTGATAGTGTATTCTTCTTCCAGTCGTGTTTAGCCTTTGCTTGTATGAGCCATCCTCGTCCTAGAATGGCATCATATCCCCTTCTTTTTAGCAGTATGACTACAAAGTCGAGTAGGAACAACTGTGTTCTAATAGTCACTGGTTGTGCCATCAGGATCCCAAGAGGCTTAATGCCATGTTGGTCTGCAGTTAGCAATTGGAACGTGGGTGACCACAACGTCCGCTGTCCCAATTTCTTCCAGGTATCTTCTGGTAAGACATTTTTACCCCTAAACCTCTGTCCACAATTGTGTTTGAGAGGATCGTTCCCAATATACCCATTTCTACGACCGCTGGATGCCTTCCTAATGTGAGGGCTAGCAGCATTGGGTCTGTTGTGCTTGTTCAACTTTCTTTCTCCTTCCTAGGTTCTTGTGGTAATTTAGCAGCCAGAGTCATGTTTGTGAGTGCCGTTCGTAGTTGGGGCATTGTGCGGATTAGATCATTTAATTTCACTGGCACTTCAGTTTGTAATATCCGCTTTATGATGTTCTGTTCTACGCAGTTCCTCATTGAGGTATTCGTAGTGCCCCCCTTCTCTGTTTGTGATTTCTCTAATTGCATCCCCTTCTCAATTTCTGCCCGTGCTTCTTCTAGTGTCTTCTTTTCTTTCATTTACGCGTAATTGCCAAGACTTCGTCTTCGTTCGTTCGTGATTCGATGTTGATCAAATTCACTTTTGATTTCGATTTCGGGCACTTGGCATCTTCATGGTCTCTAAGACCACATCATCTGCATAACAACTTCAGTGTGTTTGTCATTGTACAATTTCGTGCAAAGTGGCGCCACAAGTTGCATGCCTGACATTGAACCATCGGTTGATTGTTCACATCATACTGAATCCGATTGTGGCTTCCGTTATTATTGTTATTATTGTTGTTGTTGGTGTTGTTGTTTTGTCCCCTTCTATTGTTTCTGTACCCACCTGAGGTGGCACCGTCATTGTTTGTGTTTCTGTTGCCTCTTAACTTGGATGCTTCCTGTGTCAGGAGCACTTGTTGATGTTCTCTTGTTTTCATATTGAACGGACATTCCTTTGTGGAATGTCTCGCGATCTGGCAAATGTCACAGAACTAATTCTTCGGATAGGATCCCTTAGTGTGACTTCGGTCTTGCATTCTGTGCACCATAGTTCATTTTCTTTGGTCTGGCTATTCCTTTTTTGCATATCCTTAAACTCTTTCATCATCCCGGTCATATCCTTCTGGAGAGCACAGACCTTCTTATTGCCCTTTTCATCACCACTGCTATCTTCAGAAGAGGATTTATCCGAGTCGGATGATCTGCTTTTCTTCTTTTTTGTTTTTTAGTTCACTTTTTAAGTGCATCGCTTGATTGTATGCTTTAGTATACGACGATGGTGGTACAATCTTCATTTTCCTTTTTAACTCCGGGCCTAGTCCTTCTATGAACCATCTCTTTTTCAGCCCGTCTGCTAGCTTACTTTCCATCTTATTTACTAATTCTTTTTAACTTTCTAGCATATACATGGACAGTTTCATTTTTCCCTTGTTTTGTGGTGTAGATTTTTGCTACTATCTCATTGTCGTCTCGTAGCAGTTGAAACTCTGTAATAAATTTCTTCTTTATGTTTTCCTATGTTAGCTTTGCCGGATCGGTGTCAGAAAACCAATCAATTGCTACAGCTCGTAAGGTGGTTGGAAATAGCCTTGCCCATTCGTCTTGGTCGTTTTTTCCATTCGCTGTCCAAATCGTCTAGCAAGTTTTGCAATGTTTGATCGGGTCAGCCCTGCCATCCTCGTCGAACTTTGGTAACTTTTCCTTTGGACCAGCCATTGGTACTCTTTCTTTCTTTTGTTGTGCACTGTTGTTTGTACCCGTGTTGTTTTGTACTTCCATACTACTCTGAACACCTGCGTTACAGACACCTATGTTGTCAAGTGGCGTGAAGGCTTCCTCAAGGATTTGGTTGTTTTGACCAAACTGTATTTGCTCGTCAGGTGTATCAGGGATGAAGAGTTCACCCCATGCTTGAGTTCCTTCGATACTTTGAGCTGCACTGGCCCTTTCCCTTCCGTCCGGATTCCTCCTGGGCGTATACCAATTTGCCAATTCTTTATTTGTTCCTTTGATCACCCTTTGCCTTTCTTGGGCTTGTTCTATCAACCTTTCCCTTGATCGACTTGGCGACTACACTTCGTTTGTCAATGCTCCCGTGGTACCATGGTCACCTCTTGTGCCACCATTGCCGTACCCTTCAGCGAGTTATTGGAGTCTATGCCTCTGGTTGCTTTGTTGTGTGCGGTTTAATACTTCCCGTGCCACCCTTATGCTGTCATCTTTTGGATTCTTATTTCTATCTTTATTCAATGTGTTTGGCATTCATAGCACCCGGTCCTCATAGGCAACGGCACCAAATGTTTATCGTATAGGGTAAATGGTTTATTAATGCATCCAGACAATAGACAAGAACATGTTACACAGAAGTATTCTTTTTATTATTCGCATGTATGCAAAAGATACTACAATATTCGATATGCTTGATTACAATAATGATCCAAATTCCATTCTGGATGGTGTACAAAGACTTCCCAAAGGGGTGAAGGGGTGACTCAACCGTTACATGCCCGTTCGGATACAATTTTACCCGTGGGCTACAATATAAAATTTACCGACAACACTTCTGGCGTACCCTTTTCCTTAGGTGTCCCCCCTGCCCTCCATCCTTGACTTTCACTCTTTGACCTCCCACACCATTACACTTTATGACATTCCAAGGCAGCCACCTCTTCATTCTAGTCCACCTTCTTACTGTCATCTGTTCACCCCCTCTAGTATTTTTGAGACCATTAGATCTATGAGATGCGGTAGAGCTGCAGACAACGATGGTTTCTAGGCAGAACTTTTCAAACTTGGTGCTTCGGTCCTTGGATCCTACCTTCCCATACTCTTTAATAGAGTGGTCTGTATTGGGTTTCTCGATGCTTGGTCGCCACATGTGATTTATCCTATTCATAAGTTTGGGCTTGCTTCAGACCTAGGTAACTATAGGACTATCATGGTTGGGCATACTTTTGCCAAACTTTATGCCACTGCTCTGAACACCATGCTATCTAGAGAGCTTAACAGGAGAGGATGTAGGGCTAAAGGGCAGGTTGGTTTTTGGGCAAACTATTAGACTATGGATCACATCTCCACATTGCGGGCTATTATTGAGGAGGCTAGGCATCACTTTGAAAAATTCTATTGCTGTGTTGTGCATTTCCACAAGGCTTTTGATTTTGTTCCTAAGATGGCTTTATTTTAGAGACTTAGCAAGATTGGGATCTCAGATATGCTATTGACTGCTATTATGAGATTGTACATGAAGGTAATTGGTAGACTTAGGACCCTGGAGGGCTTTTCTGTTCCGATTCAGAGCACCATTGGGGTGAAGCAGGGTTTCCCTCTTTCTCTTACTTTGTTCAGATTGTATATTGACGAGCTTGAGGATTTCCTTGTGAACTTCTCACAACTTGGTGATGGGTGCTATTTGCATTAGGTTTTGATCTCCATTCTCCTTTTCGTCGATGATGTTGTTCTCTTGGCCTCTTCTCCGGACAGTCTACAGAGACTTCTTGATGGTTTAGCTTCTTTTGTGATTAGCGTTAGCTCGTGGTCAATCTCACTAAGACTCAGGTTATGATCTTTAAATGTTTAAAGATCTCTCATCTTCATTTCTTTTTTAAGGGGCAAGAGGTTGAGACCACTTCTTCTTACATGTATCTTGGGGTAAAGTTTTCGGGACCTCGTTTCAGTTTGAGACTGACTATTCAATCCAGAGTTAGTAAGGGCATGGGTTCTCTGGCCATGCTACAATGCTTCAAACATCATTTTTAGGATATTTCGTCCAAGCTGTCCCTCTTGGACTCCTTGGTTAGATTGACTGTTTTCTATGGTTCGGTGGTTTGGGTACCTTTTCTTCTTGTTTCTGATTGGGCCTCTATTGAGCATGTTCAGATGTTGCTTTTACTACTTATCATTAGATGTCACAGACTCACCCCCACAACATTATCTTGGCCGCTTTTGGAGCTCATCCTTTCAAACTTGCAGCCATTTTTGACTTGATCTGGTTTCTCCATCGGCTTCAAGGCTTTATGAATTCGGATGTCGACCGACAGATACTTTCATCTGGCATATTGTTCTTCTGTTGAGATTATGAGATCTGACACTTGCACTAGATCTCGCTGTTGGTATGCCCAGACCATCTCTTTGTTGGGTTCGATCCGGATTGAGATTGATCGTCTTCCTCCACACCAGTTCTTGCTGGATGCTCCTGCTCACCTCCTCCCCTCATGTCAGGAGTTGAACGAGTATGTCAGACAGGATATCTATAGACAATACATTATCACTACTTGGCATAATCTTCTTGATGGATTATGTTTTATGATGGCCTTTTATGCAAAGCATTTTCGTGAGATTCAGAATGGTATTATTGTGCGTCTTGCTTATCTTTATTGGTGCTGGTGTCAAGTCGTGCGATTCTCTTTGGGCTCCTTCAGAGTTGGCTCTCATCGTCTTCGGGCTCGGACTGATCACCATATGGATAGAGAAGATCAGATTTGTAGACTGTCTACTTTGGCAAAGGTTGACATTGAGACCCACTTCATATTTCATTGTCCTATCCACTATGAGATCAGAGGGAGATTTTACTGTTTATTCAGAGATTGTTTTTCTCTTTCAGCGTCTTCGGCTACGTTGACGAACAATGTCTTGCACTTTACCTACGATATGTAATGTCCCCACTTTAGCAGTTAAATTAATTTCTTATAAAGTCATTAAATAAATTAAAAATTAAAGGTGACTTTATATTTAATTAATTTAATTAATTATTGTATTACAAGGGAGAAGCTTCTAGAGTGTATTAATTATTGGAAAGGGGGAAGCCTCTGGTAATTTGATTTTTTAGAAGCACAATTAATTATTGTATTGCAAGGGGGGAGTTTCTAGAGAGTGCATTAATTATTGGAAGGTGGAAGTTTCTAGTACTCGCAATTAATTAATGTTTTAGTTCCTTCTAGAAGGGTGAAGGAAAAGGATAAATAGGGGTGAGAGTCTCATTGTTTAGCATTGGATGATTGTGAATTGCATTTGATAAAAGCTTGGAGGTGTGAGTTAGAGATTTGGTCTTGGCATTAGAGGACGTTCATCCTCTCTTGTAACATTCTAGACGTCATTCCCTTGGGGTTTGGCCTTTGGAATACATTGCTATGTATTTGATTTTATCATCTTGAGAACTAATAATATTTCAGCAGCGGTTCAATCTTTAATTTGCATAAATTCCTTCTTGCTCATGTTATGTGGATTGAAACCTATGCAAAGACATTAAAATCGCTTTTAGCAATTGGTCCAAAGTGCCCATTACAGTGGTATTAGAGCATTTCCAGGGTGTCCATTACAGTGGTATTAGAGCCATTTCCAAAGCTGCCCATTCCACGAGAGGCCACCCAGCTTCATGAGCATACTCTGCAGTTAGTCACACCTGAGGGGCATACTGTTGATGTCAGTTTTGTACCACTACATAACATATAGCGATTATATACTTGATATGGAATATCAAACACTCAATCCCTCTCTTGAAAAGTAAATACTCATGAAGACATAAGAAAAACTCCAATGTTCCTTACACCTGTGGATACTAGCTTAGTTATATTAATGTGATTTGCTGGTTAATCACATAGGCGGGCTTACATTATTCATTCAAGGATTGTCGAACTCTCATCGTGATGATGATGATGTTTGGCTTTGTAAAGTATGAGTGCCAAATAATGTTGATGGTGATGATGGAGGGTGTGTGTTCAAATGACTTATGCCTTCCTAACTTTCTTCTTCAAAACTCCAACTACTAAACTACTTGCTGCTCTACTCCTACTCCTATGAATGGAAAGATTAGCAAATGGACGTGGATTGAATTTGATGAAATCTTACTAGTGGCTCTACCTCCATAGATGCAATGATTCAAGAGAAAAAGACTAGATTACCACGCAAGGCTTCCTAACAAGCCGCTAGGATGCTAGTGGCCTAGTTTATAGATCCCTATCAAACATCCACCAATATCACCATGCAACAATCCATCCACTCTCACTTTTAACAACTTTTCTGAAATAAAATCTACTTTAACAACTTCAATGAAATTTAACTCTAACCATTGGAAGTAGAAACCATGCAATAACACCAAGTGTTCTTAATCACCATGCAAGTCACAACAATGATAAAGAAGCAATTTTGGTATTATCTTAAGCAACAATTTTCTTCTACCTTTTATAAATGAGAGCAAATGGCCTTATATAGGGGCCAACATTACAACCAACGGTGGAGATTAAGAGGCAAAATCAACGATCCATATTAGATCTTAGAGACCCTATTTAGGGGTGCCACCCCATCGATCAATGAGAAGATGCCACCTCATCAATGGACTAATGAAAAAAGGAAAAGTGACAACCAATGAGAAGGCACCAAAATGGTAGCCAATCAGAATCAGACACCTATCCTACCCAAGAGGAAGGAGAAATTGCCACTTGGGCTTACATCAAATGATCTTCTAATATAATTCTACTCTTTTCTTTCATCTTCTTAGCCAAAGCGATGAAATTGGCTAGTCGGTTGTTGACTTCCTTCATGGGAGGGCAAAGCGTATGTTTTATCTTGAGTTCAGTGAAATTTATCATGTAGCTTGCTACTTGTAGTGTCTTCTCATGATCCTTATCATATTCTTTCGCATATCCAATAAAAGCATTGAGGGAGGCAAGGGTGCTCAAATGCTTCTTCTTGATGACAACCTTCCCCAACTCATTCAATCTTGATCCAAATTCTGTCTCATTGACGTTCTCCTCTTTGATATCTTCAAAATCAAGTGCAACCTCAACATCGCTCATCATGGTTGAAATGGAAGTGTCAACGCTTGGGTTGTGCTATGCAATTTCATTCTATATCTCTTCAAGTATCCTCAATTTGATAGTCAAGGCAACAAACCAAGAGTCCACTGTACTCATTCCTCCTTCATCTACCAACTTGGTTCTCTCCAAATATTTTTTCGGTAGCTCGATAAATGCCTGTAGCATGGGAATGGCTAAGTCCTTAACTGGAAGGCAATCCTTCCACTTACCTTCAAATGTTCTGAATTTGTCTCTAATAGCCACCAATGACCTGAATGTTGAGATAAAGGAAGACAAGACATTTCGCCCATCTTGAATTGTATCATGGATCCAATCCTTGACTTCGTTGAACTAAGCCGATATCTCTTCTGTGTTGCTCCTGCTATCTTGCAGAAGGGCTGTCTGGTGCAACTGTTGGATAGGTTGGCAATCTCTCCAATACTTGTTTTTGGCCTCCAACTTTACAATCCTCTCATTTTCCATCCTCAACCTTTCTCTAATTGAAACCATGCCTTCCTAGATCTCCTCACATTCCATGTCATTTGTGATTCTTCCCAAGTTATGCTCAACTATCTCATACTCCTGAGCTACAATCTTGTCTATTGCCTTGCTAACCTTTGGTTTAGCAATTTGAACTTTTTGGTGACCCTCATCATCGCTTCTAATTACCTTTGCCACCCTTTTTGCAATTTGTCTTTGTTTCTTGCTATTTTCTTTCTCCACTAACCCTTGAATATCTTCAATTGTTCGGACAGTCACCAACTCGCTTCTTGGCATAAGCATTTGCCTTAACCATAGTGGTGCACTGCATCTCCCCAAATTTGGATTCGGTTCGACTAACAAAGCATCACCAATGGCCTCAGGCACATGACTTATTTCCTCAATATCAACTAGCCTATCCTTTTCTTCACTAGTGACTCTTACATCATCTCCATGTTGGTTCTCCGAGAGAGGAGAGTACTCAGTACTGTCGCTATAACCACTTGATTCCGAATCAGAGTTCACTTCCATCACAGCCCCTTGTCTACTTGTATTAATCTCTCGGCTCGTGGCCTCAATTATGCTCTCCCTTGACGGTGCTGTATTCCGTCTCTTTGCTGGAGGCTCCTAATGTTCTTTACTTTGCTCAACCTCCAAACTTCTCTTCTTGCCCTTATTGTTTTTTGTTGCTGGCTATTGCCTCCACCTTTCTGTCCGACTGACTCTGCTAGACCTTCTTCCTCCGGTTTAATCATCTCATAAGTAAGGTGTACCTTCAAACTTTGTAATTGCCTTAACTTCCCATTGTACCGTGACTTAGTGTGTAGATCAACTGTCCTTGTAATTGCCTCCAAGGAAGGATCCTGATGATCATCCCAATCCACTGAACCCAATTTTGTTCCATCCACTATATCATAATCTTCACTTAGCACATTTTCATCATCTTCTAGTTGATCGGGAATATGAAGGCCTCTCCATCTGATTGCCCTTATCATATCCACTAACAATCTTGAAAAAGCTAGCTTTCTCACATGAAAGTCATCATATACATTGGCCCAAAAATCTTCTATAGTAGGAATATGTTTGAATGTGTTTTCTTGAGATGCCTTGATAAGACCATTAGGATCGAATCCTTGTCTTGCTCTATACCATCCTAGATGATATTGCTCTAACTCTTTCTCCGCAGCTGCAAAGGCAACAGGATTAGGGCAAGTATTGTTTACCGCATAGGTTAATTAAGAATTGCACACAGATAATGGACATGAGTACGAACAATAGAACTCTTATTATTATTATTCGCATATGCCAAACAGTACATGATGTTTCGATGATAAGATCTGATGATAAGATGAATACAATGCTTCCCGAAGGGGTTATAAATACTTTTTGAAGAACTTTCCCGAAGGAGTCCGTCAGCCACATACATGTCGTTACATAAAAACCTTTCCGAAGGGATCCGTCGGCTGATACACAATTTCCTTTCCGAAGGGACCCGTCGGCTGATACACAATTTCCTTTCCGAAGGGACCCGTCGGCTGATACACAATTTCCTTTCTGAAGGGACCCATCGGCTGATACACAATTTCTACCGAAGGGACTCGTCGGCTGATACACAATTTCCTTTCCGAAGGGATCCGTCGGCTGATACACAACTTCTACCGAAGGGACCCCTCGACTGATACACAATTTCTACCAACGACATCATCCCCCCCAAAAAGAAAAGTTGTCTTCTGACGACTATTACAAAATCTCTGAGACAAATCAACAACCAAAATACATTGACTGACTAACTAGTCTTCAACATTGTCACCTTAGCCAATCTGACATCTGACCCTGATAGCCACCTGTGCCGCTTTCTGCCTTCCAATTCCGAGTACACTGAACCAAGTGTCGCTGCACTGCCTCCAACTGGATGGTCAGCTCCTCTCGAGCTCTCTATGCATCCACCAAGATAACCTCACGGCCAACACTTACTCTTAGTGCCTTTGGTACACAGACACTCCATGCTTGCAGCAGCTCTAAGTCTTCTCAACTGGTCAGACTCCCACGACTGATATCCGCAACGACTGGGGGTCTAGGGGGCAACGCCCCCGGCAGGGTTGAGGGGCAGCGCCCCTCGCCGCCAAGACCAATTTAGCATTCTAAAACCCACACAAAACTACACGGAACACACCATTTCTGTCATTTTCTGCCGATTCTACACTCTTTCTGGCAATCGTTGGTTCTTCCTCTACCCTGTGGCATCATCTGATACTCATTCTGAGCATTCTTGATTTGTCGATGTTCTTTTTTTTTTTTTGGTTATAGAGAACCTCCTGTCACCCTTCTGTGCTACCAAATAGCAAGTAGAAGCCGTACGCCCAAACCCCACTCTTCAGAATCTGTAATCTTGCAATCCAAATCCGTACACATGATATGCTTGAAAAATCAGTACAATTACCTCGTATTCCAAATTATAATTTCCGTACGTTGTCTTTACTTCCATATTTCGTACGTCGTACAGCCAAAATTCTCAGTGTCAATGGCTTTCCTCAAAAATCTGTACAACACATGTAGAGATTCGTACTGATCAAACCCCTAAAAAATCCGTACGGTCACTATACTAGAAATCCATACCATAGCTGTTGTTGAAAATCCGTACTGGGATACCGTACGGTGATTTCAATAAAGTCTGTACGTTAACCTTCTCAAGCTATTAAAATTCGTACGGTGGTCCCAATGTTACAATATGCAGCTCTTAAAAAACTGTACACTACTAAAAAAGCCGTACTATACTAAAAATGTACATCAGCCTTCAGCTAAAATTCGTACATTGTATTAAAACCGTACTACAGCAAAATCGTACATCTTCAAATATGAAAAACCGTACAGTGCTACCTTTTTCTTCAGATATGGAAACCGTACGACACTTTTCCCTTCAAATATGAAACCGTATGGTAAATATGGAAGCCGTACGGTATTCTTCCCTTCAACTATGAAATCCGTACGGTACATATGGAAGCCGTACGACACTTTTCTGTACGGTACTTCTCCCTGGGAACCGTACGGTACTTTTTTCTCTCTCCTTTTGTTTTTCCTTTTTTCTCAATAGGAAAGTTAATTTTCCCTTCGCCTGTCGGCGTCGTCGGTCTGCAACGACGAAGGGGTCGCCGGAAGGCCATTCTCTGATGCAAAAGTCTTCCGGCCGTGGTATACCTTCAGCTTCGAGCCATTCACTGCCTGAGGCACTTCCTGTCCATCCAAAGTCCATAATTCTATTGCTCCATTGTCCCCTACTTCTCGGATCTGATATGACCCAACCCACTTAACTTTGAACTTGCCTGGTTTGATCTCATTCCGGTTGCCGTACTTCAACACCCACTGTCCGAGTTGAAACCTGCTACGCCTGTTCTGTGTCATCTCCATATTGCCCAGTTTGTTCTCGAAGCTCTCTACCATGGACTCCATCAGCTGCCCCTTCTGTTCGTCAATAACACATTCACTTTGTACTGCTACAACTTTTATTGAACCCTTCTTCTTTGTTGCCTGTGCAGACCCTATCGTGTGTCTTCCTTGTTGCTGGTACCTTTCTGCTATATTTGTGGTTCGACGTAATACTTTCTTCTGGCGCAGTTGTACAGTAGAATCTTTCCTTCTTTTGGGTTTGTACTGTATGTTCTGTCCTTCAGCTTCAGTCATACCCGCATTTCCTTCTTCGGCTTTTCTATATTGCTTCAAACATTCATTTCCTCCTTCAGCTTCTCCATGTTTCTTCAGACATTCATTTCCTCTGTCGGCTTCTCTGTGTTCCTTCAGACATTCATTTCCTCCTTCGACTTCTCTATGTTCCTTCGGACATATATTTCCTCTTTCGGCTTCTCTGTGTTCCTTCGGACATTCATTTCCTTCTTTCTTACCTTTGTCGATCCTTAGCATATTACAACTTGGAAAGAGTTCGTAATCCTCTATCTGCTAGTGGTAAAAACCATTTACTGAATCCAGATCATCATCTCCTTCCAATCATAGGACTCCCTCTTGATCGGGTTCCATACTCTGCCTCCTCTCATCATCTTCTCCTTCGGAATCCGACGATAGAGCTTCTTCTCCAACCATCTGAGTGTGTAGATCGATGACATACTTCTGACCTTTGCTTTCAAGTGATAAAGTATTTTTCTTCCAATCGTGTTTTGCCTTGGCTTGTATCAATCACCCCCCGCCTAGAATGGCATCATATCCTCTCCGCTTCAGTGGGATCACGACAAAGTCCAACAGGAATGGTTGTGTTCCAATCATCACTGGTTGTGTTGTTAGGACTCCCAATGGCTTGATTCCATGTTGATCGGCCATTAGCAGCTGGAATGTAGGCGGCCATAATGTCTGCTGTCCCAACTTTTTCCAAGTGTCTTCAGGCAACACATTGACACCGGACCCTCCGTCCACAATTGTTTCCGTTTATACAGTCTCGAGAATTCCCATTTCGACGACTGCCGGATGGCGTCCGGATGAGAGGGCTAACAACATCGGATCTTCTGCACTTGCGCCACTTTCCTTCTCCTTTTTGTCCATTGTACTTGCTCCACTTTCCTACTTCCTTCCATGTTCTCCTGGTAGTTGAGCAGCGGAAATGATGTTTGTGAGTGCCGAACGGAGCTGAGGCATAGTGAGCAACAAATCACTTATCCTGACAGGTATCTCGGCTTGCAAAATTTGCTGTACAATGTTCTGTTCTGCGCAGTTCCATACGAAAGTACTCGGTGTGTCCTTCAGGTGTGTCGTTTTTGCCTGTGTTGCTTTCTGGATCTCTACCCGTGCTTCCTCCAGTCTCTTCTTTTCTTTCGCCGGGTCGGGGTACACTTTCGCTTGTTGCCGTGTGATTGCCAGAACTTCTTCCTCATCCATCCTGACGGTAATCAAGTTGACTTCGGACTTTGGGCACTTAGTATCGTCATGATCACCAAGTCCATACCATCTGCATAACAACTTCGGTGTGTTCGCCATTGTACACTCTCGGGCGAAGTGACCCCACAGATTGCATGCATGGCATTGAACAATCGGTCGACCATTCGCATCATACTAAATTCGACTCCTTCCACGTGTATTGTTGTTGCTGCTATTGTTGTTATTTTGACCGTGCCGATTGTTTCTGTATCCGCCCGATGTGGCACCTTCTGTACTAGTGTTCCCGTTCCCTCCTAACGGGGATGCCTCCTGTGTCAGGAACACTTGCTGCGGTGTTCTTGTTTTCAAATTGAAAGGGAATTCCTTTACCAAGTGTCCTAGAATCTGGCAAATCTCACAAAATTGATTTTTTGGGCAGGATCCCTTCATATGGCCTTCTTTCTTGCACTCTGTGCACCATAGGTCATTGCCCTTAGTCTCTTTGTTCATGTTTTTGAACTCTCTCATCATCCGAAGCATGTCCTTCTGAAGAGCACGGACTTTCTTGCTGCTGCCTTCATCGTTGTTGCTATCTTCTCCTGAAAGCTTGTTGTCATCTGAATCGGATGAGCTAGTCTTCTTCTTCTTCTTTGTTTTCTGTTCACTTTCGAGGTTCAATGCTCGATTGTATGCTTCAATATATGTCGATGGTGGCACAATCTTCATCTTTTTCCGTAGCTTCGGATGAAGGCCTTCAATGAACCATCTTTTCTGGAGCCCATCTGCCAGTTTATTCTCCATTTTACTGATTAAGTCCTTCAACCTCCTGGCGAAGACCCGTACTGTTTCGTTCTTCTTTTGTTTGGTATTGAATATCTCCGCTACAATTTCATTATCGTCGCGCAGAAGTTGAAATTTTGCTATGAACTCCTTCTTAATGTTATCCCAACTGTTTAACTTTTGTGGATCAGTATCAGTAAACCAATCAATCGCACCACCCTATAGGGTAGTGGGAAATTGTTGGATCCATTCATTTTTATCTGTTATGCCATTTGCCCTCCAGATGGTTTCACATGTTTTACAATGTTGAATGGGATCAGCTTCTTCATCACCATCAAATTTAGACAACTTTTCTTTCGGACCTGCCATTATCACTGTATGTTGGGGGTTTTGTTGTGTACCTGCGTTGTTTTGCACTCCTGCGCTGTTTTCAACACCCGCGCTATTCTGGACACCCGCGCTATTCTGGACACTTGCGTTGTTCTGAACACCTGCGCTGTTTTCTACACCTGCGTTGTTTTCGACTTCCATGCTGTTTTCAACACCCGCGCTGTTTTCGACTTCCGAGCTGTTTGGTGAAGAAGAGGTTTCGTCAACTGAAGCTGTCCGTTCCGGAAGTATATCTCGGACGAAGAGGTTACTCCACGCTCGTGCTCCTTCGGCACTCCGAGCCGTGCGAGTCGATTTCCTTCCGTCAGGATTCTCTTCCCGTGGCATATGCAGGTTCAGAAACTCCTCCCTTGCTTCTTCCACCAAATCAAGCCGTTGTCGAGTCTCCTTCAACAATCCTTCCGCGCTCTTGCTTCTGTCGGCAATCTTTTGAAATCTCCTTCGACGCTTTGTCTGCTGAGCCCGAATTAAATTTCCTTGCGCAACGCGTATGTCATCTTTTTTCTTCAACTTATTCTTATCTTTGTTCAACTGATTCGACATTTAATTCATATCCGCCTGCCTGCGTACCAGGTCCATCGAGCAACGGCGCCAAATGCTTACCACATAGGTTAATTAAGAATTGCACACAGATAATGGACACGAGTACGAACTGCAGAACTCTTATTATTATTATTCGCATATGCCAAACAGTACATGATGTTTCGATGATAACATCTGATGATAAGATGAATACAATGCTTCCCGAAGGGGTTAAAAATACTTTCCAAAGAACTTTCCCGAAGGAGTCTGTCGGCCACATACATGTTACATAAAAACCTTTTCGAAGGGATCTGTCGGCTGATACACAATTTCCTTTCCAAAGGGACCCGTCGGCTGATACACAATTTCCTTTCCGAAGGGACCCGTCGGCTGATACACAATTTCTATCGAAGGAACCCGTTGGCTGATACAAAATTTCCTTTCCGAAGGGACCCGTCGGCTGATACACAATTTCTACCAACGACAAGTATTATTGCCTATTCCAAATGAGAAGGTAATCCCTGTCTCACCTTTAAGTTTCATCATCTTGTCATTGTTGTCAATCCATTGGACATAGAGTCATCTTCAACACTTAGAAAATTGAACCTTCTCAAAACTTTAAAAAACTGAAACTTTGAAAACTGAAACACACTTGCTGAAATAAACACGCCTTACTAAATTGAAAATTGAAAACTGAACCTGAAAACTGAAAAAAAAAACTTTTTTCAAACGGATCTGCTAGCTGCCATAGGATGTTGTAGTTATTCGTTTTGATAACCAGGATAGAATTGTATCATAGTAAAGGGAAAAAATTTGTTTCCTTTATGATCCCTTTTTTGTGATAATAATTCTATTGTGGTTGTGAAGATTGATAGTTGCTGGCTGTTATGACACCTCTCAGATTTGACTGAAAATTTATTGAAAAAACTACCATAAAACTTGAACTATTAGCTTGAATGTGTACCTTGCGTCATAACAGCAATGTGGTGCGTTATTCATGATTGTACTAGGGTGGTATGCCGGCTGTCTTGGAGTGACCATTCCTCATTTTTTTAGTATTTATATGTTATACACAGCGGTATATCAGTCTAGTATGATGGTGGATAACACATCATCTTGCTGCTATGGGGTAAGATATTTATTCAAGCCAACCAATAATCAAAACCAGAATTTATGATTGCTGTTTTTTTGAAAAATATTTTGAAGAGACCTATACCAGCAATGTGCTTGAGTGCTTTTTGATTTCTTTACGGCTGATGGCTGGGAATTACATCATGTTATCATGAGCCTGTCATGAATCCGTGAGGTATGTATGATTCAGAGCATTGGAATTCATTCCATGCTTTGTATGATATGTATCTCATGTGCTGATGGCAGACTGATAATAATGTGGTGTAGTTTCCAGCTTTATTACTAACCACTAACATGCTGAAATTTGAAACTAGATGTGCTGGAACAACACTTTATTGAAATCTGAAATTAAATCACGCCTCTACTCTACTGTGCCAAAGCACTTATTATAATCTGAAAAAATACCTCAAAAGCATCGCTTGAGGTGAATCCCATTAACCGGGATTTTCAACTCTTCTCCTTCAAGTGTAGACAAATGGAAAGCATTATTTTGTGTGGTTCTGGTTATGATGTACGGACCAGCGCACATGGCATCGAATTTTGAATGCTTTCCAGGCGTACTTTTCAATTCATCCCATTTTAGTACTAAGTCTCCTAGCTGAAAATCTTTTGGAGATGCCTTTTTGTCAAATGTCTTCTTCATTTGAACTTGATGATGCTCAATGGTTCATAAAGCATCTTTTATTTTCTCTTCTAGTTCATTGAGTTGGGCCAGCCTTACCATCATTGGTTCTTCATCAATCATATCTAACTGATGCATAAAATCTAATGCTGGAAACTCAACTGAAACTTGTAATCTAGCTTCTTTATCGTAAACCAGCGGGTAAGGAGACATACCAGTTGATCTCTTGGAAGTTATCCGATCAGCCCACAGTGCTGATTTCAACTTCTCGTGCCAAGAACGTTGATTCCCTTCTAATGTTCTCTTTATGATGCGAATCAGATTCTTGTTGGTGGATTCAGCTTGCCCATTACCCTGTGGGTAATAATTTGATGAAGTATTCAGATTCACGCCATTCTTAACAGCCCATTCAACAATCTTATTTCCTGTAAAAGCAAGTGCGTTATCTGAAATAATTGAATCTGGTACACCAAATCTGCAAATTAAATCCTCGTAAAAATTTAAAACAGTAGTCTCATTTGCATCTTTAAGGGCTACTGCTTTAGTGCATTTTGTGAAATAATTTGTGGCTGTCAATACCCATTTATGACCTGCACTTGAAGGTGGGTTAATGACGCCAATGAATTCTAGACCCCATTTCATGAATGGCTGGTCTACTTGAATAGGTTTTAAAGGCATCACTGATAACTTTTCTTTACCTGCAAAAATTGCACATTGTTTGCATCTTCTTACCCAAAGATGTGCGTCTTTGAATACGCTTGGCCAATAGTAGCCTGCCTTCATCACCTTAAGAGCTGTGGCTCTTGGTGAGAAGTGACCTCCAGCTGGTCCTTCATGAAATTGATGCAAAATGTGCTCGATCTGATCTGGTTTTATACATTTCAGCAATACACCCTGTAGAGCCTTTTTAAACAAAATACCATTCATTAGACAATAAGGAATAGCTTGTAATCTGTAATACGTTCGTTTTGATCTCTCCAAACCTTTAGGGCAGCGTCCTGTTTGCAAGAATCTTATCATATCTTCTACCCAATCAGTCTGAATATTATGTACAACAGGTTGTTCCTTATCTAACATGGTCAAGACAGCATCATTATCATTATTCAAATTATTAATTCCATTTCCAGCTAGGTGTTCACATAATCCCTTACCTCTAACCAGCTTGGTTACATTGATTTCAATATCGTATTCCATGGCTTTAGTAATCCAACTTGCTCTTTTAGTATTCAAATCTTTATTGAGCAAGAAATCTTTAACAGAATGATGAGCTACCATTATTTTGATTTTATTATTAGAAAGCATATGCCTGAATTTTTTTAAACTTCTAATAACAGCAAGAACATGCTTTTCCACGAAAAAATAATGTAATTCATAATCTTTAAGCCCTTGGCTAAAAAATGCTAATGGCTGTTTAGAACCTTCATCATTCTGCTGTACTAACATTGCAGCGATAGAATCAATGTTACCATAAGCATACAATATAAAGTCCTTAGAGAAATCTAGATTTAACAATGTAGGAGCAGCTGCTAATGCTTCTTTTATCAGTTCAAAACTGCGTTTACCTTCCTTAGTTCAGCTGAAAACGACACCTTTCTTAAGCATAGCTATTAATGGGATCAATAATTCAGCAACATTTGGAATAAATCTTCTTATAAAATTTATTCTTCCTAGGAAACTTTGCAATTCCTTCTTATGTGCTGGAAGTGGTAGAGCAAGAATTGCACTTACTCTTTCCGGTTTTATGGTAATACCTTCTTTTGACACAATAAATCCTAATAATTTACATTCATGAACAGAAAAAACGCTTTTTTTAAGATTCAAAGATATACCATACTCCCTGCATCTTTCGAATATTACCTTTAAGTGCTGAAAGTGATCTGCTGCATTCTTTGAAAAAACAGTAATATCATCCAGATAAACCAGCACAAACTTGTATATTAAATTTAGAAAAGCCTTATCCATTGCTTTCTGAAAAGTTGCACCAGCGTTTGATAAACCAAATTGCATCTTTTGATAAGCCATAGTGCCCCATTTGGTGGTAAAAGCTTTTTTAAATCTGTCTTCTTCTTTAACCAAAATTTGGTTGTAACCAGAAAAACCATCCAGCAACGAGAAGCGTTCTGAACCTGAAACAACTTGCAAAATTTGCTCCATTGAAGGCAAAGGATGTCTATCCTTCAATGAAGCCCTGTTTAAATCACGGAAATCAACACATAATCTGATTTCTCCATTTTTCTTCCTAACAGGAACCAGATTAGAAACCCAAGAGGTATGCTTAATAGGAAAAATAATATTGCTTTCTATTAACTTATTTAGTTCCTTAATCATGAGAGGTTCCAGCTTGGGATTAATTGGTTTCTGTTTTTGTCTAATCGGTTTTGCACCTGGTTCTAACTCAATGGTATGTTGAGCAATGTTAGGGTCAAACCCTTTTAAATCTGAATAACTCCAAGCAATGACCTCCTAAAATTCATTGGTTAGATTGACGAAAAACTGTTTCTCTTTAGGGGTGCATACCTTGCCAAGTTTGAGCTTCTTATCTTTTGCAATTTCTACTTCTTCATAGTGCTCTTCCTTAATCTGCAAGCTGGATTTATCTTTTTTGAACTGATCATCAGTATTAAAAATAGATTCTAAGGTTACCAAACCTTTTGGCATCTTGTTTGTTCTTAACTGGATAATCTGATCCTCATATTGTTCCTGCAATTTCTGCTGGTTAGGCTGAGAAAACTCAGCTTCTGCTCTCAAAAAATTAATAATGTGTTGATCAGACTCAAAAACTTGCCAACTTTCAGCGTTGTTTGGTACAGCAGGTCTAACAACCACTTTTACATGTTTATTTCCTTTGTTCTTGCTGATTTCAGTAGGAATATCATATTTTTCACCAATTGCAGCAAGTCTGTCAGCATGCTTATTCTGATTTCTAGGGACAGATTGCAGATTAAAAGCTTCAAATCCTTCAATTAAATCCCATACAACATGTTTGTAACTCTTCAATAAATCATTTTTTCTAGCATGAGCATTCTTAACTTGATTAACAATCAGTTTAGAATCACCATAAACCTGTAAGCAGCTGATACCTCTTTTGATAGCCCATTTTAATCCATTTACCAACGCTTCATATTCAGCAACATTGTTGGTACAGCTGAAAGTAAACCTGAAAGATGCATAATACCTTTCATTGGCCGGTGAAATCAGCGTGCAACCTTCTCCAACACCTGTCTTACTGCGTGAACCATCAAAAAATAATTTCCATGCCTCATTACTCTGCTGTTCTGCATTTAAATCTATAGTTTTTATGACATTTGGCAGAAAATCAGTAGTCTCATGAATAACTTAATTGCCCAAACTTGGTTCTTCAACCTGTGATTCTGAAATTTCAGCGTTTTCAGCAGCCCATTCATCCAATAATATATCAGGAGTATTGTCTATGGACGTTTTGGACTCATAAACAACATTAATTTCCTCTTTATCGAATAAAATAGCTGCTGTATTATTTTCAGCAGCAACAACATTAAGTTCGAGGCAATCTTTGGCAATAGGTTCAGATAGAATCGTCACCTTAGTACCATACCTAGTGCGGAAAAGCATATGAGACCAATCAGCAGACACAACCTCCTATTTTGGCTGTAAAATCACGTGATAGGCATATGGAAAAATAGGGAGGTAGGTCAATGATGTATATATCCATGGGGACCGAAAAACTAGGACAAGCATGCAAGGTCAGATCCATATGCCTTATAACTCCAATTGTCTCAATGGCTGTCCCGTCCAGCTGCACTACCCCCTTTTCAATTGGTTCATATTCAAGGCCTAATTGGTCTACAATCTTCTTTGGCATAACTGAGCTAGTGGCACCTGAATCTATCATACAATTATGGACAAGGTACTTGCCTATTATGACTGTAACCTAAAAAGGTGGTGGCTTGACTATTTTGGCGGGCTGTTGTGAATTATTAACGTTTGCAGCTATCAGGATTGTTGGGGTTTGCTGTGCCAAAGCACTATCAGACAGGGTGAGTGAATGTAATGCTTCCTGTAACATGTCTTTTTGACTCGGGAGTGCTAAATCATCCCACATAGAGACAAGAACATGAGTCTTCTTCAAGTGCTCCACAATATTGAAATTTTGGGTACTAACCTTTGACTGATTCTTTGGTACAGCAGGCTCTTTTTGCTGTTGTGATGGCTGTAAGCTCGCTTTTTGTGCTTGAGTTTGCTGTCCTTTTGGTACATACTGCATTTTTTGTGCACTTGATGGTCTTGGTTGAGTGTTACCATAATTGGCTTGCTGCTGTTTTGTTTTATCAGCTTGCTGTTGTAAATTATTTGCAGTTTGGTCTTTTGACCTTGTTCCCGCTGATACAGGCTTCCAAGTCTGATTTTGATCAAAATTTGCTGCTATAACAGCCTCATCTTCAGTAAAATTCATCAAAGTAGCATTAGAATTACCTTATTGTTGTACTCGCTGTTGCACTTGTTTAGGATGAACCTCTCCTTGGTTTGTAATCTGCTGTTCTTCCAAAAAGTCTCGCTTTCTTGCCTCAAGTGCATATGCACAATCCAACCAATAATGACTAGTGTTGCAAGTATTGCACCATTCTTCATCATGTGCGTAGTTGTTTTGAGAAACAACTACCAATTCTTTTGAATTGCTAGGAGTTGCATAATTGTATGGCTAATTGGTCCTTTGACCATAATTCCTTTGCTGTCCTTGAGGTTGTCTTTGCTGGTTTGAACCTGAAGTTTGGTTATATTGCCTACTTTCCTGATAGGAGGCTTGATTTGGCCTATTATATTGACCTTGTTGTCTCTTTAAATTCGTTATTTCATTCCCATAAGTTTGCAATGTTTTCATCAAACTGTCACTTTTCTCAATTAAGTCTTGATTTTGCTCTTGTAACTCTCTAATGGGAGCTGTAGCAGCATGCTCCTCTGCTGCAACCTGTACGTTAAATTCTGGTAATGCTGGGATTGGCGGAATTACAGTCAATGGTGGTATAACAATTGGTACAATCTGCTGTATTTTCGCAGAATAAGGCATTGCAGGCCTAGGAGGTAGTTTACCAACTTGTATTAAGCTGTTTTCAGCCCTTACAGCAACATCAAATGCATCAGGCAAAGTACGCCCTCCCATAGATTGTATCATAATTGAAATATCGCTGTTAAAAGCCTTTAAATAAAATAAATATGCATAATCATTAGAAGGCTTAACAGTTGCTGGAATTCTATCCCAAGTTCGCTGAAAACGGAAATTAAAATCAGAAATATGCTTATTAGGATGCCTCTTAATGGTAGTCAACTGTTCAACCAAAGAAAGGTTATCAGACTTATTTTCAAACTTGCTGATTAACAAGCTTCCCAGTGCGTCCCATGTGTCAATTGAATTTACTGCAAGACTTCTAAACCAAATTAGTGCTTTACCTCTGAAAGATGCTGCTAGCAACTTCAAGGCCACATCTTCATGTTGAACTTGGTGTAATCTGCAAAGGGTAGCAATATCCTTAATATGTTCTACTGCTGAAACATGATTTTCACCAGTAAAATATGGCACACTTTTCAATGCTGCTGGTGGAATATCATGATGGACAACAATCTGCAAGGGGCTGCCAGCATTGAAAGCTACAAATGGCAAATTTCGGGCCATTTGATGAACTGGTGGTACTTGTCGCTGTGCTGCAAATGGTAATGAAGGTCGGATAGGCTGATTTACCTTCCGCTGATATGTTTTCTGTCCTGTAACAGCAGCTGTGGCACCACTTGTAGATGCTGAAAATACAAATTGGTCCCTTGATAATGGCTCAAAAATGGGCCCTTCAAATTCAGAATGATCTCGAACACTCTTCAGGAAAACCAATATCTTCAATAACTATCACGGATTCTTCAGAATTTGTTAGCTATTCTTCAATTGTAGGATATTCAAACGTTGAAAAATTTGATCTGGATGGTGAAACTGATCTTCCCTTCGAAACTGTTGGTGTTCTTCTTCCTCTTGTTGTCCTTCTGGGAGCTCTTCTCATTAAAAAATCACAAAACTGCAACTGAATCTGCGATAAACCTTAAACATAGAGTTGTCAAGTGTTAGTAAAATACCTTCAAAAAGGCTGAAATATTGCTGTTCACACTAAAACAGCAGTAAAATCTTGAAAATCAGTGAATTATGAAGCAGTTCGTGGTCCCACCGGGCGTGCCAGAAAATTGTCGTCAATCCATTGGGCATAGAGTCATCTTCAGCACTTAGAAAACTGAATCTTCTCAAAACTTTAAAAAACTGAAACTCTGAAAATTGAAACACACTTGTTGAAATAAACACGCCTTATTGAATTGAAAACTAAAAACTGAACCTGAAAACTGAAAAAAAAAAACTTTTTTCAAACGGATCTGCTAGCTGCCATAGGATGTTGTAGCTATTCGTTTTGATAACCAGGATAGAATTGTATCATAGTAAAGGGAAAAAATTTGTTTTTTTTATGATCCCTTTTCTGTGATAATAATTGTATTTTGGTTGTGAAGATTGATAGCTGCTGGTTGTTATGACACCTCTCAGATTTGACTGAAAATTTATTGAAAAAATTACCATAAAACTTGAACTATTAGCTTGAATGTGTACCTTGCGTCATAACAGCAATGTGGTGCGTTATTCATGATTGTACTAGGGTGGTAAGCTGGCTGTCTTGGAGTGACCATTCCTCCTTTTTTCAGTATTTCTATGTTATACACAGCGGTATATCAGTCTAGTATGATGGTGGATAACACATCATCTTGCTGCTATGGGGTAAGATATTTATTCAAGCCAACCAATAATCAAAACTAGAATTTATGATTGCTGTTTTTTTGAAAAATATTTTGAAGAGACCTATACCAGCAATGTGCTTGAGTGCTTTTTGATTTCTTTACGGCTGATGGCTGGGAATTACATCATTTTATCATGAGCCTGTCATGAATCCGTGAGGTATGTATGATTCAGAGCATTGGAATTCATTCCATGCTTTGTATGATATGTATCTCATGTGCTGATGGCAGACTGATAATAATGTGGTGTAGTTTCCAGCTTTATTACTAACCACTAACATGCTGAAATTTGAAACTAGATGTGCTGGAAGAACACTTTATTGAAATCTGAAATTAAATCACGCCTCTACTCTACTGTGCCAAAGCACTTATTATAATCTGAAAAAATACCTCAAAAGCATCGCTTGAGGTGAATCCCATTAACCGGGATTTTCAACTCTTCTCCTTCAAGTGTAGACAAATGGAAAGCATTATTTTGTGTGGTTCCGGTTATGATGTACGGACCAGCCCACATGGCATCGAATTTTGAATGCTTTCCAGGCGTACTTTTCAATTCATCCCATTTTAGTACTAAGTCTCTCAGCTGGAAATCTTTTGGAGATGCCTTTTTGTCAAATGTCTTCTTCATCTGAACTTGATGATGCTCAATGGTTCGTAAAGCATCTTTTATTTTCTCTTCTAGTTCATTGAGTTGGGCCAGCCTTACTATCATTGGTTCTTCATCAATCATATCTAACTGATGCATAAAATCTAATGCTGGAAACTCAATTGAAACTGGTAATCTAGCTTCTTTACCATAAACCAGCGTGTAAGGAGACATACCAATTGATCTCTTGGAAGTTATCTGATCAGCCCACAGTGCTGATTTCAACTTCTCGTGCCAAGAACGTTGATTCCCTTCTAATGTTCTCTTTATGATGTGAATCAGATTCTTGTTGGTGGATTCAGCTTGCCCATTACCCTGTGGGTAATAATTTGATAAAGTATTCAGATACACGCCATTCTTAACAGCCCATTTAGCAATCTTATTTCCTGTAAAAGCAAGTGCGTTATTTGAAATAATTGAATTTGGTACACCAAATCTGCAAATTAAATCCTCGTAAAAATTTAAAACAGCAGTCTCATTTGCATCTTTAAGGGCTACTGCTTCAGTGTAGTTTGTGAAATAATCTGTGGCTGTCAATACCCATTTATGACCTGCACTTGAAGGTGGGTTAATGATGCCAATGAAGTCTAGACCCCATTTCATGAATGGCTGGTCTACTTGAATAGGTTTTAAAGGCATCGCTGATAACTTTTCTTTACCTGCAAAAATTGCATATTGTTTGCATCTTTTTACCCAAAGATGTGCGTCTTTGA
Source organism: Cupressus sempervirens (assembly GCA_028749045.1). Taxonomy (NCBI): domain Eukaryota; kingdom Viridiplantae; phylum Streptophyta; class Pinopsida; order Cupressales; family Cupressaceae; genus Cupressus; species Cupressus sempervirens. Next base: position 402,126,797 of record CM053787.1, on the reverse strand, counting down.
ATACGCTTGGCCAATAGTAGCCTGCCTTCATCACCTTAAGAGCTGTGGCTCTTGGTGAGAAGTGACCTCCAGCTGGTCCTTCATGAAATTGATGCAAAATGTGCTCGATCTGATCTAGTTTTATACATCTCAGCAATACACCCTGTAGATCATTTTAAAACAAAATACCATTCATTAGACAATAAGGAATAGCTTGTAATCTGTAATACGTTCGTTTTGATCTCTCCAAACCTTCGGGGCAGCGTCCTATTTGCAAGAATCTTATCATATCTTCTACCCAATCAGTCTGAATATTATGTACAGCAGGTTGTTCCTTATCTAACATGGTCAAGACAGCATCATTATCATTATTCAAATTATTAATTCCGTTTCCAGCTAGGTGTTCGCATAATCCCTTACCTCTAACCAGCTTGGTTACATTGATTTCAATATCGTATTCCATGGCTTTAGTAATCCAACTTGCTCTTTTAGTATTCAAATCTTTATTGAGCAAGAAATCTTTAACAAAATGATGAGCTACCATTATTTTGATTTTATTATTAGAAAGCATATGCCTGAATTTTTTTAAACTTCTAATAACAGCAAGAACATGCTTTTTCACGAAAGAATAATGTAACTCATAATCTTTAAGCCCTTGGTTAAAAAATGCTAATGGTTGTTCAAAACCTTCATCAGTCTGCTGTACTAATATAGCAGCGATAGAATCAATGTTACCATAAGCATACAATATAAAGTCCTTAGAGAAATCCGGATTTAACAATGTAGGAGCAGCTGCTAATGCTTCTTTTATCAGTTCAAAACTGCGTTTACCTTCCTTAGTCCAGCTGAAAACGATACCTTTCTTAAGCATAGCTATTAATAGGATCAATAATTCAGCAACATTTGGAATAAATCTTCTTATAAAATTTATTCTTCTTAGGAAACTTTGCAATCCCTTCTTATGTGCTGGAAGTGGTAGAGCAAGAATTGCACTTACTCTTTCCGGTTCTATGGTAATACCTTCTTTTGACACAATAAATTCTAATAATTTACCTTCATGAACAGAAAAAACGCTTTTTTTAAGATTCAAAGATATACCATACTCCCTGCATCTTTCGAATATTACCTTTAAGTGCTGAAAGTGATCTGCTGCATTCTTTGAAAAAACAGTAATATCATCCAGATAATCAGTACAAACCTGTACATTAAATTCAGAAAAGCCTTATCCATTGCTCTCTGAAAAGTTGCAGCAGCGTTTGATAAACCAAATGGCATCTTTTGATAAGCCATAGTGCCCCATTTGGTGGTAAAGGCTGTTTTAAATCTGTCTTCTTCTTTGACTAAAATTTGGTTGTAACCAGAAAAACCATCTAGCAATGAGAAGTGTTCTGAACCTGAAACAACTTGCAAAATTTGCTCCATTGAAGGCAAAGGATGTCTATCCTTCAATGAAGCCCTGTTTAAATCACGGAAATCAACACATAATCTGATTTCTCCATTTTTCTTCCTAACAGGAACCGGATTAGAAACCCAAGAGGTATGCTTAATAGGAAAAATAATATTGCTTTCTATTAACTTATTTAGTTCCTTAATCATGAGAGGTTCCAGCTTGGGATTAATTGGTTTTTGTTTTTGTCTAACTGGTTTTGCATCTGGTTCTAACTCAATGGTATGTTGAGCAATGTTAGGGTCAAACCCTTTTAAATTTGAATAACTCCGAGCAATGACATCCTGAAATTCATTGGTTAGATTGACGAAAAACTGTTTCTTTTCAGGGGTGCATACCTTGCCAAGTTTGAGCTTCTTACCTTTTGCAATTTCTACTTCTTCATAGTGCTCTTCCTTAATCTGCAAGCTGGATTTATCTTTTTTGAACTGATCATCAGTATTAAAAATAGATTCTAAGGTTACCAAACCTTTTGGCATCTTGTTTGTTCTTAACTAGGATAATCTGATCCTCATATTGTTCCTGCAATTTCTGCTGGTTAGGCTGAGAAAACTCAACTTCTTCTCTCAAAAAATTAACAATGTGTTGATCAGACTCAAAAACTTGCCAACTTTCAGCGTTGTTTGGTACAGCAGGTCTAACAACCTCTTTTACATGATTATTTCCTTTGTTCTTGCTGATTTCAGTAGGAATATCATATTGTGCACCAATTGCAGCAAGTCTGACCTTCTTTCGGATTCAGATTGCATATTTTGAGTTGATTGTAAGGGCACTTGTGATAGAGATTTTTCAGCATTGATTATAGAGATACAGTGGTTCCTTATCATAGATTCTTATGCAATTTTGTGAATTCCTTTCTTTAATGTTGTGTTCGCCTTCATTATAGTTACATTCCTAGTTGCAGATTTGAATTGTGATACATGTGATTGCAGGTCTATGTTTGTGATTATTGTTTTCTTGCAGAAAATTGGTGAGACTTAGGTATCCCTTTTAAAGCAGGAGATCCCAATCCTTATATAGAAACACTGTTGTGATCACGTTATTGTCTGATATTGTGAAACAATTATTTTTTTCGTAGTTTGTGCTGAAGTAATCAAGATTACATTAATAACCATTAGTGTATCACCTCACTTAGATTAGTTTTAATCATTCATTCATTCATTTTTTACCATTATCTCAAGTACGATTTAGGATTAGGTGATCACAACTTAGGAACCGGCCTAGCTTTCGGAGATTCTTCTCTTGTTTTAGGAAAACCCACCACCTGAGAGAGTTTCCGCTGTTTGACAGGATAGCTTGATTTTACATCTCGCTAAAGGCGCAAATCCTGATTGACAACAGTCATAATGCTCAAGTTGCCTAATCAACTCCATCAAAACTATCTTGTCGGGTGGGTACCTTGGAAGTCTCTTGCGACAAATTGTACTTCCTTTCCGTCTAATGTATGTAAATTGTGGAAATTGGATTAACCAACTCCCATACTTCTTATCTTTTGCTTCCGCTTCCGATGAGAGTCTTCTAGCAAGTGTCCCTTGCAATATCCTTACCGTCTTCATGACAAAGGTGTCATATAACATCTTATAACCTTTTAGTGTTGTGCAAATGAAGCTGTGGATACCACTCATGCATTAAACATTGCCTTGGCCTATTACCAATCACTCCTAAGGGCTTAAGTCCAGGATTTTCATATAGTCTCACAATTAGATAGTAAAGATAGGATCCCATATAGAATTGCTTTTGATTTTGCATTGTCCTAAGTTGCAACTCTAAATTTTCGCTTCTAATTTTAGCCCAATCAAATGTTCTCTTTCCATTTTCAATTTCATCAATAAAGAAGTACATCCAGTTCTCGAATTGCATACTTTGAGCCACGCTTATGATTCGGTTGAGAAGCACAATAAGATCGTCGTACTCCGGTTTAAAATCTGACTTGGTGAGCTTTGACGAGTTGGTAACTCCCTTCTTGCCTTTGTGTAACCAATTCTTCTTTACATGAATGAAGTAAGCCTCTTGATTATCCTAAAATAACTTAGTTGACTGATCCATCATTACCATTGTCATGGTTCTATATTGGGGAATATTAAATACTTCTTCGACCGCTTGTTCGCCGATGTTGGCTAACACGCTCTTCCCTTAATAAAAAATGATGGACTTAGAAACAATATCAAACCGAGATGCACACTTCATTACCAATTTCAGACAAGGTAAGGTAGGAGCAAAAGGTGCCGCATGTACAATTCCGCACTTGTAGATCTTCTTTGCCATTGGGGATTGTCCTTCTTTCAACTTGTCGTTCAACTGTACCAATATTGGTATCACTTATTCGCCTTACTTTCAAGAAGAAGGTGGTCTTAGGCATCATGTTTTCGTTGTCTTTTTTGGTATTCGTTCCCTTTGGGTTCTTGCTTGCACTAACATCTACCATCCTAAAAACTTATTTTTGCCCTTTTGTTCTAAATGATATGGACTACACTTATTAATCTCCAACCTTCTTTCTATCGATGGAATCTAGCGTATTTTTGCCTCTCTAAGTCCTATCTCTATACTTATCAATCTCCAAGCTTCTTTTCTCGGGATGGGACTACCACTTATTTTTGCCTCTTCATTACTTTAGGATGGACTACCCTTATATCTCCCAACTTCAATTCTAGGGTGGTCTAGCTTATTTTTGCCTCTCTTAATGTCCTATCATGAAATCTACACTTATATCTCCCAATTTTAGCCTTTCAATGGAATGATGAAGTGGTGGATGATGAGTGCAAGAAGAAAACAAGGGAAACAAACCAAACAAGTATAAGGAATAGAATCCGCCTTTAAAACCAATCTTCACCTCTAAAAATGAATAGAATTTTACCTTAAATCTGCCTTTACCAATAATTGGGTCCTCTTCAAGTTCGGATCAGATTATGAAAATTTCAATCCTCTTTGCAAATCATGATGCCCTAGTAAAAATGAGAATTTCAACTTCCTTGAAATTGACCACATTTGTCAAAAATCAGACCGTAAATCACAATCCTTTCACCAGATAAAATCGCCAAATTTTCGAAGGAGAGATCGCTGCCAAATATGGAGAAATTAGACCAAACAAAAATCACCCAAGCTAGAAAAAAATTAGATTTGCTTCAAAATCACCCCAGGGCAGAAATTTGCCGAAGCAAGAAGGAGAAAAATGTCGCCAAAAAAAGGAGAAATCTGCCCCAAAAATCGCGCAAGTCCGAAATTCGCCTCTAGAGGAAAATTGCACATCCATGGAGAAGGAAAAAGGAATGAGAAAATAACAGGGGCTTCTCCGCTTATACCACACTTTTTGCCTCTCCATGTGGGCTGACTTGCCTGGAGGGAAAACAAAATTAAATTAGCCCCTTAATTAATGGCCTAGATTTAAGTGCAATATTAAAATTACTTAGCCCTATAGTGAAATTGGCTCATTTAATTGCTAGTTTTGATCAAAAATTGCAAAATAGAAACAAGGTAAGCCTAGGAGATGTCAAAATTTTTATTTAATAACGTTTTGGCAATTAAAATATCATTAAAATCAAATTTAGCATGCCAAAATCAATTTTCAATTCTAAATTACCAACTTCCTTTAATATTTTTAAAATCCTCAAGGCTAAATTTCAACCAATTTAATGAGATTTTGTAATTTAATTCAATTTCAATTTTGTGGTACAGTTTTAATTTATTTTTTTAAACAAAATAAATCCTTTTCCTAGCAGTCAAAATTTGAACTCCAATTTCAATTTCACTATCAAAAATTTCTTTTTCACCGAAAAAATTTAAAGATTTTCCAAAATGACTAAATCTAAAAATTTTATTTTGAAAATGCTCAAGCTTATACAATTATTTCAAAATTTCAAAATCCAAGTCCAAAATTCTCAAATTTATGTTGCTAGATATTTGTTTTAACCGTCGAAAAATGTTGTTTTAAAACCTATTTGGCCTAAGGATAAAATTACATGGTTCAGAAAAATCAAGTTTTGCACTGGGTGAAAAATAAACCAAATCAAATCCCTCTTGGCGCGAAGGTGTAAAATTTTCAATCGAAAACCTCTAGACAACTTCGAAAAATTTGTTGAGGCAGCCGAAAAATTTCTAAAAAAAAATTCGCAAAAATGGCCAAGGCTTGCCTGAAAATGGGATCCCCAAAGTTTTGGGGCGATGGTGTAAAAACCTCACAACACATACCTTAGACCAGCTCATTATCGCCTTTTTCTCCCCCTTGTCTCCACCACGGGGTGTTAGATTTTTTGGACCTCTAATAGATAAAACAATTACAATAAATATGGAACAATAGATACTCTTACTTGAATCACAACAGTGTAGAGTTGTTTTTCAAATAATGGTGATCTTTGTATTGCTTATGTTCAATATCTCCTTCTATATATTGCTGATAATATTATAATGCTCTTGCAGATTAGAGTTCAGAAGAAAATGTATTGGAAAGTATTTGTGATGATTGGTATATAGATCACTAGGTCTGAGATGCCGTGTATTGATGTCTTTCCCATTGATTTGTATTGCATATATATAAATTGTGCAACGGTTATGACCCATAGAGTCATGACTCTACGCGGCCTTTGGCCACGTAGGGTTATGCCTCTATGGGCATAACTAATGATTAGTTAATTAGTAAATCAACATTGCTTAACACAAGTAGTCGGCAATGCCATTTACATATTACAAGGCAGTTTGTCGATATCTAATCTGCCGACAATAGTATCGATCGCATGTTTATTGAAATCATTAACAACTCACACACACACACACACACATACATATGTGAGAGAGAGCAACAGTAATGATTATCAGATAAGTATGGTACAGATTTGCATATGATAGATTACTTCTACAGATGCTATACATCAACATTCCCTCTTAGCAAGGGAGAAGTGATATACCTTAGATTTCAAAATAGAATATCTAATTACTTTATGTAATATTAACACTCTGAAACAGTGACTAGTTAGATAATAAAAATCCCCATGCTATGAACACTATCATAACGTACATCATAATCTCTAATTGTCCGAAACAATATCTAGAGTAATCATAATGAATATGTTATCTGTGATCTCTAATTGCCCGAAGCAATATCTAGAGATGTCCATAGTAATAATATAAAAATTTGTTACTCATGATCTCTAATTGTCCGAAGCAATATCTAGAGATGTCAATGATAACAGGCCTATCATTTGCAAAATCGTCACCTTACAAACAATTATCTTCTGAATAGATATGTCCATGAAAGATTGTCACCTTTCATTACAACAACTAAACAACAATAGAAGCATAAACTCACATGAATTAAAAAACTTAAATTCAATATTCAATATTACAAATTAATCATACCGAGTTTTCTTCTGAAGTATTTCAACTTCACTTTAGCAAGAGGCTTGGTAAAGATATCAGCTGTTTGCTCATTAGTATAGATATACTCCAGTTGAATGATTCCTTGATTCACCATATCTTGAATGTAGTGATAAGGAATTTCAATATGTTTGGAGTGATTGTGGGAAATCGGATTGTTTGAAAGCTTGATGCAACTTTGATTATCACAATGAATCACAGTGGGCTTCAAAGGTCTTTTGAACAAATCTGCTGACAACTTTCGTAGCCATACCACTTCTCTAGCACCCAAAGAGGATGCAATGTATTCTACTTCGGTGGAACTTAATGCAATTGAAGTCTGTTTTTTGCTGGACCAAGAAACCATACCAGATCCTAGACTGAAGCAATATCCAGAAGTACTCTTATGTTCTGTAGGACTGCTTGCCCAATCAGAATCTGATTATCCATGAAGTTTGATGTTGACTCTATCATATTTGATTCCCATTCCAATAGTACCCTTTAAATATCTCAAAATGTGTTTAGCTGCATGTAGATGTATCTTTTTTGGTGCACACATAAACTGATTCAAGGTGTTAGTAGCATAACATATGTTAGGACGAGTATTCATCAAATATATTAAAGATCCAATAATCTGTCTATAGTAAGTAGAATCTGTAGGTTTTGATTTGATCATATCATCCTTCAACTTATGTATATTTACTTCCATAAGAGTAGCTGCTGGTTTACATTCCATCATTCCAAATTTTGTAAAAATGTCGACTATATATTTTCCTTGGTTCACAGTATGTAGTTATCTTGTTGCCAGACTTCTAATCCAAGAAAGTAGTGAAGTAGACCTAAGTCTTTCATTTCAAACTCTGCTGTGAGTTCTTGTTTGCATTTCTTTATGAGATGTTCCTCACCTGTTATCTATAAATCATCAACATATAACACAAGTATAATGATATCATCACCATCTATTTTGAAGTATAAGTTGGGATCAACTTCATTTTTGGAATATCCTAGCTTCATTAGATAGTTGTCTATCCTTTCATACCACATTCTGGGAGCCTGTTTGAGACCATAAAGTGCTTTCTTCAATTTACAAACATGAGTTTTGCTGTCATGAGTGCTGAATCCTTCTTGTTGCTCAATATATACTATAGTTACGGGACTCAGACTCGCCTTTGACTCAGAAAGTCAAAATCCGATTCGGAGTCAGACTCGGCGATTGGACTTGGCAAGGACTTAGAAAATCGAAAAACCAATGAAATTCAAAGATTTTTAAGGATTTAATGATTTTTTCATGCATCATTTTGTCAATTAACATCAAATACACAATAATTGAGATAAATAGTAGCTACTTAACACTCATACACAATTTTGCATAGATCACATAAGTATAACAACGAATTTCTAAAGGAAAAAAACTGAATAACATGATATAAAGTTGAAGATTTAAAATTTAAGATTCAATCCTTAATAAATTTGTGACATACCACAATATCATTTTCAAAATTAATATACATTGAAAAAGAAAACACCTTCCAAAAATCTCTTTTAAATATAAAATAAAAAAAATTAAAAAATTAAATTAAAAAAAATAAATTTTTTTTGGAGTGTCTTGGGCTCAAGACTCGGTAGAGTCCTTGGACTCGGTGAGTCCACGTGGATTGTGCCAGGACTCGACTGAGTCAGAGTCTAGAGGCCATTTGCCTCGGAAAGGCCGCCTCTGTCTCGGACTCGCAGAGTCTCGGAACACTGATATATAATTCAATTTTGCCATTAGGGAACGTTGTTCTGACATCCATTTGATGAACCTTCCATTCTGTGGATACTGCAATAGCCAAGATGGTTCTGATTGAAGTATATCTAGCAACTGGAGCAAATGTTTTTTCATAATCAATGCCTTCTGTCTGTGAGAAACCCCGTGCTACAAACCTGGCTTTGTAGTTTTCAATGCTGCCATTAGATGCATGTTTAATTTTAAACAGCCATTTGGAAGAAACAACTGATTTGTTCTTAGGTTTTGGTACAACATCCTATACATCATTTTTTAATATAGAGTTATATTCTTGAATCATTGCTTCTTTCCAAGACTGATTTGAAAGTGCTTCTTTAACGCTAGAAGGTTTCGTTTATATAAGTTCAATTAACAATGCAACATAACACGATTGATTTCTTGTTCTTTTGTTCTCTCGAATCACTTCATTAGGTTTAACTTGATTTTCCTCTATAATTTTCCTAGCCCAAAGTGGCCTCATTTTATTGTTGACATTTTCAGAATCTTCATGATTAGACATAGTGGAAGAGGATGCTTCAATATTGTTCTCTCTCTCAATTTCTGCTTGTTGATTTTCATCTACTTCGGGAATAGATTCAATAATGGATTCATCACTGTTTCTAGAAATATTAAAGGCAATATCTTCCTCAAATTTCACATCTCTGCTAATCTCAATTGTTCTTTGGCCTGGAATGAAGACCCTGTATCATTTTGTTGTTTCAGTATATCCAATAAGTATCCCCTTCTTTCCGAAAGGTTCTAGTTTTGTTCTTTTCTCTTTAGGAATGTGGATATAAACTAGACATCCAAATATTCTTAGATGGCTTAGATCAGGTTTAATGCCTGTGAATACTTCTTCTAGAGTGATGTTCTCTAATACTGAGTGTGGACATCTATTTTGAATGTAGACTGTAGTGTTAGATGCTTCAGCCCAAAAGGAAGTATGAAGGTTTTGATCGTGCATCATTGCTCTGGCTGATTCAACAATTGATCTATTTTTACGTTCAACAACTCCATTCTATTGAGGATTATAAGGTATAGAAAACTCCCTCTTAATCCCAACAACAATGCATAAATTCTTAAAAATATTAGATATGTATTCACCTCCATTGTTTGACTTTAGAGTTTTTATTTTCTGTCCTAACCCATTGTCAACTAAGGCTTTGAACTCTTTGAATTTTGATAAAAGTTAAGTTGATTCTTTTTGTTTCACAAAATAGATTTAAGTTCTTCTAGAGTAATCATCAATAAAAATTACATAGAAGTAGCGCCCATTAAGAGAAGGTACAAAAATAGGACCGCAAAGATCAGTGTGGATTAGTTCAAAAATGGATTTAGATTTGTGAACACTTTTAGGAAATGATTGTTTAGTATTTTTGCCTAAAGCACATCCTTTGCAAATGCTTAAGTGGTCAGTTTTGAAATTAGGTAAACCTTTTACAATTTTTCCTATTGATGACAATGCGCGATAGTGAAGGTGACCTAGCCTCCTATGCCAAATTTTGGTAGAATTTGAAGTTTCATGACTAAGAGCTAGGTTTTGATTATTACAAAGTTTATAAAGACTTCCATCTCTAAATCCCATGGAAATGGCTTTCTTAATATTAGAGTTCTTGGGCCAAGATAGAACTTTGTCCTCTTGGAATGTGATTTTGAATCCTTGATCAGCAAGACTAGAAATAGAGACTAGGTTTCTCTTTATTCTTGGAACATATAAAACATTTTTGAGTTGTGGGGTAATTCCTGAATTTAGGTAAATTGAGTAGGAACTAATTCCTTTGATAAGATCAGCAGAGTTATCTCCAACGGTAACTTCTTGTAAGGATTGTTTAGAGAGTTTCAATTTGTCTTTGAAACCGGTGATGTGCCTGGATGCTCCGTTGTCTATGATCCAAGTGTTGTGGTTTGAGTTTAATTCATTTGAAGGGGCTAAGTAAAAGGCATAGTTTTCTCTATCTTCTTTCTCTACACCCTCTTCTTTGATTTCTAGTAAGGCTGCTTGAATTTTCTTCTTTTCAGGGCAGAAGTTATATGAGAGTGACCAATTCTATCACATTTAAAACATCTAACTTTGGACCAATTTCATTGCTTATATGATTTGTTAGATTCCCTTTTGTTGTGTTTGAATTTTCTTTTCTTGTTTGATTTCATATGAAGTGCTTGAATTTCTCCTTCTTGATTTGTACTCAGTGCTCTTGAGACTAACCTAGATTCTTCTTGTGTGCATTCATTCTTTAATAAATCAAATTTAGGGAGTTCGGGTTGAGAGCTTAAACCTCGAATAAACGTTTCCCATGATAGAGGAAGACCTTTTAGTGCTATTATGCTGAGTTCTTTGTCATCAACTCAATTTTCCATTGTTGCAAGTTGATCTTTTAGTTCAAAAATCCTTAGAAAGTATGAAGTTATGGATTCTCCATTTTTCATTTTTATATATAGTAGATCTTGCTTTAGGGTAATAATTTGCTAGTATTGTTAATTTCAAATGTATCTCGAATAGTGGAGAATATCTCAAATGCAGTTTTGAGACTAGATATGGATGGAAGAATATGATCTTTTATAGAATCTATTATGATTTTCATTGCTTTATTATTATGTCTTTTCCATGTTACTTTCTTTGGTTCACTTTCAAGCATGGATATGTTTGACTCAATATATTTCTCTAATTCCATTTCCCTTAATATTATCATTACTCTAATTTTCCATGATGAGAAATTAGATGCACCCTCAAGTCTATCTTCTAGTCTCACATGATTCACCATTTTTTTAATATAATTTAGCTTTTGAAAAAATTTGAGATTTTAGTTTTTAATTTAGAGTAACAACTTTTCTTATCAAAATGGCTCTGATACCATGATAGATTTCGTGGACCTTTGATAGATAAAACAATTACAATAAATATGGAACAATAGATACTCTTACTTGAATCACAGTAGTGTGTAGTTGTTCTTCAAATAATGGTGATCTTTGTATTGCTTATGTTCAGTATCTTCTTCTGTATATTGCTGATAATATTATAATGCTCTTGCAGATTAGAGTTCAGAATAAAATGTACTGGAAAGTATTTGTGATGATTGGTATATAGATCGCTGGGTCTGAGATGCCGTGTATTGATGTCTTTCCCATCGATCTGTATTGAATATATAAGTTGTGCAATGGTTATGACCCGTAGAGGCATGACCTTGCGTGGCCAATGTAGAGTCATGATGCTACATGGCTTTTGGCCACGTAGGGTCATGCCTCTACGGGCATAACTAATGATTAGTTAATCAGTAAACCAACACTGCTTAGCACAAGCAGTCGGCAATCTCATTTACATTACTGTCATTGACAATATTACAAGGTAGTCTGTTGATATCTAATCTGCCGACAATAGTATCAATCGCATGTTTATTGAAATCATCAACAACTCATATACATATATATATATATATATATATATATATATATATATATATATATATATATATATATATATGTGTGTGTGTGTGTGTATATATATATATATATATATATATATGTATGTATATATATATGTGTGTATATATATATATGTGTATATATATATATGTATATATATATATTTATATATATATGTATATATATATTTACATATTTTTATATATATGTGTATGTGAGAGAGCAAAAGTAATGATTATCAGATAAATATGATACAAATTTGCATATGATAGATTACTTCTATAGACGCTATACATCAATAGGGGGTGTGAAAAGGCCATCCAGTATCATTCCCTCTATATTGGTTAGACACTATACTAGTTTTTCCAGGCAGCGACACTCCTCTAGCGGCTTTTGGCGGCGATCTAAGACTTTAAATCATCCATGGTTATATCCTTTTGTGACTGATTTCTTTGTACTAAGGGAGGATCCTTAGTCCTTACCTTGGTTTTCCTAGTGTCGTGTTTTGTTTTGTTTATTCTCAGTCACCGTTTGGTGCTCCTGCTTTGGTCGGCTCTTTTGTTTGTATGCTCAGTCCCATAAACCCTTGTGGTTTTTTGTTGGACATTAATATTATTATCTTATTTTATCTTATCATATGGAAAGCATTGCACTTGAATATTTATTATCAATAAAAGAAATATTTTCTTGGTGTGGTTGGGTTTTGCCCTTCAAGTGAAAGGGTTTTCCGAGGACAATCTCATCTCTTTTGTGCAATTTCATTCCACTTTTCTTATTGTTGTTCATCATTATTTTCTAGGCAAAACATTAACATGGTATCAAAGCCAAGTTAGATAATAACATATAAGAGTTCTTGTCATTGTCTCTATTGTATCTTGGGATAATTGTTGGATGATTCATTCATTCTAGGAAGACGTTGATGTAGTTTTCTATGTGCTCGTGAACAAGCATCGTATTCTCCTTAAACTCTGAATGTTTTAAGCTTCTTGTATCATGCTAGTTGTAGTATTGCACGTATGTCTTTGGCTTCATTGTACACAGAGGTTAAGGAAAATGCAACACTGTATAGATTGGGCTGAATTGAAGATGCCAAAAAAGCATGTGTGCCTAAGAAAGGTGTTGTCGACCACTTGGGAAGGCAACCTTAGTGATGGCACAAATTGTGTCCATGCCTATTCTCACTAACGATATGCTTGTTTTTGTGCTCACTTAGCGTCTGTGTTAGGTGTGTCTTCAAATCCAACTTTTTCACCTCTGATCCCAATTGACCTGCACAAGTGTGAGCAAAAGAAAGAGCAATGCATGGCAAAGAAGACTGTTGGGGACTTGAAGGAATCTGATTGTGTTGGCAGATCTCAAAATGCCTCTTGATGATTCACAAAATATCATCGATGACATGCATATTCGGGCAGCTATACCCACTATTAAGTATTTGATCTGCAATGGAGCCAATTTGTATGAGAGATCAAAGGCAATGGGACTATGAAGGAGGAAGATCATTTTTCTTCTGTCGGTGACTTTTCAAGAAAATCATTTGTTAGTGTTGGTTCACGTTTTTTTGTATTCAAATGTTATTATGTATATGGAAAGTTTCTATTTTGGTTACTAGTCGTATATGTTACGATTGAAAGATCACAGTTGAGAGTTCTCATAATTCTACTATTTTTGCAAAAGAACGAAGTTTCGTTTTTTGATGCCATCAATAAGACTATGACTCAATAGATTTGAACGAAAATATTCCATATTAGATGCATAGTCATATTCTTGTTCAATTTCAGTTTGGATTTCATATGCAAAAGAGATTTCTTTGATCTTTCTATAGTTCCACGATCAACTACAACAAATCCCTTGGATCAAACTCTTTTGTGAGATTGCTATAAACATCTTGTAATGGCATAGATACTCATTAGCTCGACTAAAGTGGGAGTCAATAGCAAATTGACTGCAATCATTTATTACGATTGATCTTCCTCCTAGTAATTGTCGTTTAGGACTCTTTGGTTACTTTGCTATGTTCATATGTGATGTCCTTCATGTGGACATCTTGATTATTAGCAGTGACTATTGTAGTCTTCTACCCTTTAACATAAGTTTTATCGTTTTTGGGAAGATATGCTGTGTAGCATCAATTTGAGATGACAACTATTGTCTTTTCTGAGAATTATTTAATTTAATTATAATTCATGTATGGTTTGATTTTTCCTGAATTTGTGGATTACTTCATAGACAGAGTGGGAAGAAATTTTTTTTTCCGTTTTGCAATTGGGGTGATAGATTGGGTGTTCAAACATTGTTTTCTGAGAAATTAACTCATCCATATCTACCTTAGTTGCCACAAACTAACTATAATTATTAATCAATGATTTATATAGCAATTAGCTATAATAGCATGGATTTTCCTTGCACCTAGGTTGATCTTTAAAGCAGGATTTGCAAGAAATATGAAGAGCCATATGAAGAAATATATTCAAGATATGCAGCAGAAGGAATATACCTCTTGATGGCATATCTGCGAGGTGCATGGTGTCCTCTTGCAATTTATTTTTGGCATCATCTCTGAGCCTACATGGAAGTCTTTGTGAAAGAGAAGTATTCTATATAACTATAAATAGTGTTTACTTTTGAGTATTCATCTCTATACATTTCTTTATGATAGGTTGATTTTATTAATCTCTCTTGGTTGTAGGGTACAACAAGAAGCAATGAGATGATGTTGCTTTGATGATATATATTTAGAGGGAGATATTTCAACTTCAGAGGGAGGTTACATCAAATATCTTATTGTGGTGATCAATGTTGTCCTTGTTGAGAGGGAGTCTTTGTTGAGAGAGAATCTCAGTCATTAATGAGTTCTCTATGAGAGAAGTTCTAGGTGAAATACCTTGATACACCCTTTACGATAAGGCATGGTGGAAATGCATTTTTCTCAAGGAGAAGTATGAGGTGAAAGCCCTTGTTGCACCCTTTGCGATGAGGCATGGTGGAAGTGCATTCTTCTTTGGGAGAAGTTTGATGTGAAAGCCCTCGTTCTACCCTCTGCAAGTAGGCATGGTGGAAATGTATTCTTCTCTGGGAGAAGTTTGAGGTGAAAGCCTTTGGGCCATCCTCTACGAATAGGCATGGTGGAAATGCATTCTTCTCTAGGAGAAGTTTGAGGTGAAAGCCCTTGGACCACCCTCTATGAATAGGCATGGTGGAAGTCATACATGTGACTCCATAACATTAACTTTATGCTTACTATGATGAATTATGTTATGCTTAGGTAGCATGTTTTATGATAATCTATGTGATGAGAATTTATTGTTGACATCTTGTTTGTAACTATGTGTGCCTGCCATACTAAAGATCTCTCTCTTGCTAAGAGGGGCTGTTGAAGATTGTAGCTGTGATAGAGATCTTTATCTTTAATTTTGCTATATGTTGAAATTGAGATAATACATATTTATTGTGTTTGCCGCTGCAGAAGATATTTATGATAACATTTGAGATAATATTATATGAAGGGACAAGTGTCATGTAAAGTCATATGTTTGGAAATATGAGGAGTCTTGTAATTTGGAAATTGAAGAGATTTTCGATTGTGATACAAAGAGTCTTTCAATTCTTTATATATGTGTGATTACTTTGAATGTAGATAATAGTTGTACCGTGTGGCAAACAATGTACTTAAACATTTATTATCAATATAAGAGATATTTTTCAGGTGTGGTTGGGTTTTTCCCTTCACGTGGAAGGGTTTTCCCAGGAATTACTCGTGTCTTTTGTGCAATTTAATTCTACTTTTTAATTTTTACTTATTATTATTCTCTGGGCAAAACATCAATACAACTTAATATTTTGTCACAAGTGTGTCAAGAGCACGAGACTAAGATGTTCAATCCTATTTTCTTGGCGAAAAGGACTTCAACATAGATAGAGAACAATGATAGGAACTCAACAATTGATAACAAGAGCTTAATGTTTGATAACAAAAGACTCAAGAGATATAGTGCACATCATTAACTTGAACGATCTTTAAAAGATATATCTAAGATCATGGTTATGCTTAGTGTTTACTCTTCCACATGCATGAACGTATGAAGATTAGTTTAAAATGACAATGGTTATTGTATGTGACAAAAGTGGGATGGTTGACACGAAAAAGTTGGAGAGTTGATAATCTTTTTTTTTCAATGTGTTGACATCAAAAAATTGATTGAGATTTGAAAAGATACAATCATGTTAGAAGGAAGTTGGTGGTCGTGGTAGAGGAAGTTGGAAATTGTTTCTGCTAACTGTATTGGCTGACAGGTGAAGGGAATTTGAAATGATTCATACTTTTGTCGAAATGATTCATACTTTCATGAAAAGAAAATGAAGTTTTTTTTCAATGAAAAAGGCAGAAGTTGCACAAGTAGGTGATGGTTCAGTTCACGAGTAAACAATAGTTCCAATTGCTCAATGGAGATTAAAAAGCGATGAAGCTTGCTCAAAGAATGATGATGTAATAATTGTAAAAATTCTATGTGTAGGTTTGTTTAGTTTGGTGAGTAACAAACTTCTCTAACTGCTCAAAGATTTTGAAGATTGAAATATGAAGAGGTCCATTCAATTAAAAGGTTGAGAGTATAGAGGATTGACTTGTTTGGGACTAAGTAGAATGTTGTGTTGGAACTAGAATTAGGGAATGTTTTTCTGCAGACATGTAATGGAGATAAAAGTATAAAGTTGATGTAATAGTTATTGTTGTAGATTCAAGGACAGTTGATTTGTATTATGTTTTGTGATGCCTATTTTCGCAGACGGGAGCAAGTGTTGAGTGATATGCAGTGAAACAAAGTAACCCTTTGTACATCTTTTGAGCCTTAGGGGTTGGTGCTCCTAAATTTGTAAGGGGTTGGTGCTCCTAGGGTTGGTGCCCTAAACGTAGTCAATGAGGCTTGTGTTGCTAGTGAGACATACATGAACCTAGTTAGGGTTTGGTTAGTGAGACCTTTGAATGTAATCAGTGAGGCCTAAATGTTTTGGTTAGTGAAGACTAATAAAATTATCTTTTTTGGCTGTTTCTTACCCTTCACGGGCTTTCCACTCAAATATTGGTGTCATATGGAGTGCATCTCTAAGTCTTGCATTTCATGATTTGGGGTACTTTTTAATGCCATGACTTTGGTGCTCAATGATCTAATAAATGGTTGTGGTGCTGTTATGATTATGTCTATATCTGTTAAATTAGTTAAGTTTTATAGACCATTGATTTGTTCCCCCTCTTAGTGGCTTGGGGTATTCTAACAATTAGGTATCACATGTTCTTAGATATGGGGTGTGCAATGCCATTAGCAAATTTAATACCTTTTAAAATGAAAATGCATATATGCAATTACGATTATTTGGCAAAGCACCTACTTGAACTGTAACAATCATTTGAAGGCCTGTCCATGTCAAAGGTGAGACATCACAATGAGAGATGATCTAACAAGGCAATAATTGAAAATGGAATGCTAAAATGCAAGGGTTTTCAAGGATGGCATCGAAGAACCAATCTCGAGAAGAACCCTTAGCATAGTGCCAGTGACAACATGTGCATGCCCTTTAACAATCAGATCTTTAATGCCTATGGAAAATTAAAATCTCCCACTTACAATTGAGAGAGATAGCTTGTAGGTACGAATTAGAGATGTTTAGTAATGGGACTCGCACTAGCAAGGCCTGAATTTCAATGGGATACATGAGTGACTGGAACTTAAACCCTCATCCCTACTTAATTGTCCTCAAAGTAGTGATCATCCACCATCATGCCTTTGGCATCTTATACGATTGAGCAGTTCTCTAGAAAGATGAATGTTTCATTAGATCAGATTTAATAACCTCTTGAAGAGAAATGTATGGATGGTGCTTCTTGATTTCTTCTAAATGAACTTGCCATTTCCCCTAGATAAGGCACTCCAAAGCTCCAATCCTTTACGTCAATTCCACTTGATCTTTAGAGGATTTATTAACTTTGCTTAGGTTGCTTTATGGAAAAAGCTTAGTTCCAATCTCTTAGTCTTTTAGGATTCTAGAAATCAATAGTATCCAAAGTACAACGATTTACAATTACTAATCAAGTCTTGAAAGGAATATCAATTGACAAGAGAATGTCTAAAATAACCAAAAAAGAAGAGGGAAATGACTAAATTTTGTTAATTTTATGGTTGTGCTTGTTAACCACAAGCAAACAATCAGATTTGTTGCCTTCCCAACCAAATATGATAAGCTCTTATCATCACCCCCGAGCACACTACATATTCTGTACATGACATAATTCATTTTCTTTTGATGCAAGAATGGCCTTGCACATATATGAATCAACACCCCTTAATAGACCTCCAGTCAGCCTTGTAGTTTTGGTGCAAAGAATAGTTCATTGATTTTGCCCTAGGCGATGTTGCCCCTATAGTTCGGGATGGACCCCCTGTGCCTAACGACTTCACTGGCCATCTCTCACTAGGGATACTCTGGCCTGGGCAATAATCCAATGAACTTGCCTTTTGGGTGGGTTTGGGGGAGGGGAAACCCCCACACCTCCAAAAGATCACACCTATTAATTACAAGTTACATTCATATATGTCTTACCCAATATAATAGGTCTTGCCCAAATACATGGTTGCAAATTACATGAATCACTTAAAGAGGGCCAAACCCAATTAAGGATTGAAATGATAAAGTTTTTTAGCAACATGGCTAAGGCCGCAAACCAATTAGCCATTAGGTGTACTTGGTTGGCTCTAGAAAGGATTTGGCCTAGCTACACATCAGCACTCCCTCTTAGCTAGAGAGGATTCCTTCTCAATATTTGAGTTACATAGTGACAAACATCATGGCTACTCCCATGAAAATGCAAGTGAATGCAACACCATGGCTATTCCCAAAGGGTAGATCCATCATGGCTACTTCCATGATTGGAAACACAAGAGCTCATAAAAAATTCAAATGGATTAGTGATATCATCTCCAGATAAGCTTCTAGGTCAATAAGGCAACACTTCATGCACCACTAAAACTGGTATGAACTATTTGTTTTATATTACACATGAGGATGAATCAAACCTTCATGCTCAAATCCGCTATTGTTCCTAAGTCCGAGGAGGAGAATAGGAACACAATAAGGGAGAGTCTCGTGCAAATCCAGCCAACAAGTCGTTCCCAAGATAGGATAGAGATCAGTGTCCTTGAGCGCCTTGGACACATCCAAGAAAATCTTAAGTGCTTGGATCCATAAACCTTGAGGGAAGCCATTGAGTTTGGTGTCCAAGCAACCTATTGCACTTCAACATTCTTCTTGATAGGAGCAAGAACTGGAGTTGCATGAACTGCTTAACTCAAATATTGTCCATTAAGTAATTTATTTGTAATTGCTAATTTTAAATTAAGCTAATTCAGGTACAATCAACATAGATTTATTCATATATTTAATTGAACTTACTCAGAGGCATTACAAATGGTATTAGAGCTTTCATCTTGCCATCCTATTAATGCAACAAAGCCAAAGGGCGCAAAGGGCCTTAGAAAGAGGAAAAAAGAAAAAACATCAAGCAAAACAATGAGTGAACTAGTAAACAATGAACTATGAGCATTCATGGAAATGACATCCAGAACATAATGGAGCAAAATGAAAGAGCCATAGAGCTCATGAGAGAATTGAAAAATGTGAATAATTCAATCGACGACCTTAAAAATTCCTATGGGAAGGATGCTAGCAGGAATCATTCAGAAAATAACAGACGAACAAATACACCCCAAATTAAGAAGCCCTCTTTCCTACTGTGTCAAAACAATATAATAGATGAAGAAACAAATCACCTTCCTAGTAGCACAAAGGAGCTAGTAGAAGCTTGCTGAAAATTAATTCCTGAAAAAAAGAGTGTATCTTTTAGGGAACACTGTGAAGCAAAACTATTAGAAGCTCCTAAAAGAGAAAAATAACAACCTAATAAGAACTTGAATCACAAAGCAAGCAAAGTCACTATTCCTAATTTTGACTAATCTGGCAAGATCACAACACATGGATGGTTGTAGAAACTAAACCACATTCTTGAATCTCAATCCCATGATAGAAGAGGATGCAATCCAATTTTCCATTCTACACTTTGAGGATGACACTCACGATTGGTGGCACCTTGATGCTCGTACCCAAGAATATGAAAATATTCGTTGATCGTAAACATCCCCAAAGCAATTTCAGAGATTTAACTCAACAAAGACAAATAGGATTAGTACACGAATACACCTGAAGATTTCAAAGAATATCTACGGGGAGTCAATGGGGTAGATGAGGAAAAACTAACCTACATATTCGTAGAAGGGTCAAAAGATTCAATCAAAGGATTAGTTTCTGCCTTCAAGTCATTACCTTGGATGATGCGATAGAAACAACCTTGAATGTGGAAAAGTCAACATAAAAAACAGAACTCAAACAATCATGTTAAAACATTCCAAACGACAAACCATCATTGAAAAGGCAACCTCGTCATGGATGAATTAAAGAAGAAAAAGTTATGTTTTAAATGCTGAGAACCATGGGAGAGGGGTTACTAATGCCATGAGAAAGGGTTGAACCCGTGTAGCAGATGCAAGGAAAGATGGGAGCTCGATCACAAATGAAAAATCCAAGTCCACAAAATTGAAGAAACTTCCAATGATGAGAATGAGGAAAAACCCAAAAAGAAAGCAATGAGGAGGATGATGGCGAAGAACAAGTGACCATAGCCACTATCACTTCTCAGAAGGTCAAACACCGTCCTTTTTGTATGAAGGGTGCCCTTAAGGCCAAAAAGTTATTACCTTGGTAGATAGTAGGGCCTCTTATTTCCTTATAAGTGAATCCTTGGTGGCAAAAAGGAAATTAGAAAGTAAAGAGTTCAAAGGATTTTCAGCAGCAACAATGACAGGAGCCCTAGTTAAATGCACGGGGAAGGTTCCATAATTAGTAATACTAATAGGAACACATCCTATTAAAGCAAGCTTTTACGTGGTACCCTTGGATATTGACATAATATTGGGTACCCCTTGAATATATTCCTTTGGACACTTTTTGTTTGATCTACCCAACCTAACTTTTCATTTTCAACATAAAGGAAAGGAAGTAACATTACAAGGACTACCCAATGGGTCTCCGAAGGTAGTCTCTTGTAAGAAGATGGAAAAAATTATTAGAAAAGATCAAAGGGAGTGGGCAGCAGAATGCATGATTCTTGACAAATCCACCTTTGAAGGGAAAGCATTTCACATTGATATAGAACCAATCCTAAGAAAGCATAAAAAGGTTTTTGATGATATCCCTCTAGGACTACCTTCCAAACGAGTATAGCACATCATAGAATTAGAGAATGGAGCACAACTAGTAATCATCACTCCCTATTGACATTTACATAAATTTAAATAAGAAATAAAAAAAACTATAAATGAATTATTGGAAATGGGTCACATCCAACCCAACTCTAGTCCGTTTGCATTATCAATTGTACTAGTCAAAAAGGACAAAACAATGAGAATGTGCTTTGATTATAGAGCTTTGAGTAAGAGAACAATAAAAAATCAATACCCTATTGCTAGAGTGGATGGACTTATTGAACTCCATGGAGCCAAATATTTCAAATTTGACCTAAGGTCTAGATATCACCAAATAAGGATGAGAGAAGAGGGCATCCCAAAAACAACATTTTGATGCCTCTATGGACATTTCGAATTCTTGGTCTTACCATTTGGATTAACTAATGCTCCTGCTACATTTCAGTCCTTCATGAGCCATATCTTTAGGAAGCAACTTAGAAAATCCTTATTGATATTCTTTGATGAGATCCTCATATATTATAAAACTTGGGAGGAACACCTCAAGTACATTGATGAAGCATTGGAAATTCCCAAGCAAGAATCATTATACACCAAAGCTTCAAAATGTGAATTCGGTATGAAAAACGTCTTATACTTAGGTCACAAAATTAGCGAGAAGGTGTAAGTTTTGATGAGGAAAAGATCAATGCTATTAAGGAACGGCCTATACCCAAAACGTTGACCCAACTAAGAGGCTTCAAGGGACTTTGCAGCTATTATCGATGGTTCGTGAAAGGATTCTCAAAATTAGCAGCACCCCTTATGGAATTGACCAAGAAGGGAGTCTTCGGTTGGATTGAACAAGCTCAGCAAGCTTTTGAAGATCTCAAAAAGATCATGAGTTCATGTCCTATCCTAGCCATTCCTGATTTTTCTCTACCCTTTGAACTACAATGTGATGCATCAGGATAGGGCATTGGTGCAGTTCTCATGCAAATAAACACCCAATTGCCTTTGAATGTGGAAAACTCCATCCCACCGAAAGATATTATCAATCTATGAGAAGGAGATGTTGGCAATCATGCATGCATTGGCGAAATTAAGACAATACTTGGTTTGTAGAATTGTTTTGGTCAAAATAGATCATAATAGTCTACAGTTCTTAAAAGAAAAGGATCTTAATGACCATCAACAAAAATGGCTGAGCAAGTTACAAGATTACGATTTTGACATAGAAAATGTCAAGGGTAAAAATAATATTGTGGCTGATGCACTATCTAGAAGACCCCACTTGTATGCCATAATTGACATCACAACAGATTGGAAACACTCCATCATGGCAAAATATGCTAGAGACCCTCATGCAAATGAAATCATGGAAGGAAATGTACAATATGAAGATTATCAAGTTGTGGAAAGACTCGTATTACATAAGAATCAAATATATCTTACTCCAGGTTTGAAAATGAAAATATTAATTATGAAAGAGTTTCATGACAGCCCCCTATTAGGACATCAAGGGTATTACAAAACATACAAACAAGTAAGAGGAAAGTACTCTTGGATAGGACTCAAAAAGGACATACTCAAGCACGTTCAAGAATGCATGACATGCCAAAACATAAAGTAGAACAAGTTCATTGAGCAGGGCTACTTTAACCTCTACTAGTACTCAATTAAAAATGAGAGTATCTCTATGGATTTTATAGTGGGCCTGTCCAAGGTACAAGGGAAAGACTGTATGTATGTGGTTGTAGACCAATTGATCAATTATGCACACTTCATGGCCATATCTATTGAATACAGAGCACCTAAACTCAAGAAGTGTTTAAGCTGCATGGATTACCTAAAAACATTGTTAGCGACAAAGATAGCAGATTTTTGAGCATATTTTGGCAAAAACTCTTTTGCTTGGCAGACACTGAATTAACACCTAGCACAAGCTATCACACCCTCAAACCAGTGACTAAACAGAAATCACAAATAAATGGATCAAGGGATACTTAA
This sequence comes from Cupressus sempervirens, assembly GCA_028749045.1. Taxonomy (NCBI): domain Eukaryota; kingdom Viridiplantae; phylum Streptophyta; class Pinopsida; order Cupressales; family Cupressaceae; genus Cupressus; species Cupressus sempervirens. The sequence goes on along the minus strand of CM053787.1, from coordinate 402,103,546 downwards.
GGAATTATGTTACAGGAGAACATAACACATGGGTGAAATTGCTACACCTTTGTGAGTCTTGTTACAAGCATTATTTATCCATTAGAACGAGTCCATTCAAGGCATTAAATACCTATGAAGCCACTTCTTCCTGAAGCTTGACAGCTCCAGAAAGCAGGGTATCGGGAGCTTAGGATCTTGTACAACAAAACATGGACACTATGAGAATACTCAAAGACAATCTCCATCATGCATAGAATCAACAATTTTTTTTATGCCAATTGGAATAGGACTGAGCAAGCATTCAAAGTTGTTGACTTTGTTTTCCCAAGACTACAACTAAATAAACAAGGAACAATGAAAACAAGCAGAGCAAAAAAATTAAAATCACGGTTCTATGGCCGCTACAAGGTCTTAAGGAAAATTGGTCAAGTAGCCTATAAATTGGAATTGCCCGAAAGCAACAAACCATAATGTCTTCCATGTATCATGGCTAAAGAAATCCGTCAGACAACAAATTACTTCATTTGAAGAACTGCTCATGCTCGATGAAGGAAAGCTCATCCTAGAACTATAAAGGTTTCTTAACATGAGGTTAAGGAAGTTGAGAAATAAAACAATTCCTAAATACCTCATTAAATGGAAATGTCTATTTGTGGAAGACGCAACTTGGGAAGAAGCCAAAATTTCTGAACACCATACCTTATGTTGCTTGAGGACAAGCAAATTTAAGAGGGGTTGACTATGATATGCCCCTGCCTATAACAATTTTTTTATTATTATTTAAATTAATTATCAATCCGATGGATAAATAAATAAATTGTAAGACTAATATTCTCATAATTTTGTTTTGTTCGATAGTGAAACTACATTAATAATTATATATTTGTCTTGGTTGAGTCAGTTTGTGTACTAATATTAATCCAATCTATGAGAGATTGGTCAGTTGATGCCTATTATACTTAACAAATACCAACAAGACCGTCAGTATCCATATTAAACCAACCACCAACAATGACAAATAAGAACAGATGGCTTGGAAAGCTTAAGGCCAACTCAACAAACAATCTAATGTCATTAGTTAAGGGATAACCAACATTGCATGGCCTCTCAGTAAAGACACGACAATAGGAAGTCACACCCTTTGATTGCCAGGGGTATATAATAAGAGTCAACATCAAAGGATAAACACCGAACAGGAAAAGAAGAAGACAAAAAAAGAATTATTATATCAATTTGCACAAAACGACATATACAACCAATAATCAGCAGGCGACAACTTTATAGCAGCGTAGAGTGTATATATATAATAATAAATTATTACATAGGAGCATAGCCTATAATAAATTCAGATAGATCAGTGATATCATCTCTAGATAAGTTAGTCTGGGTCAATTAGGCAGCACTTCATGTATCACAAATACTGGTATGAATTATCTGTTTTATAGTACACAAGGATGAATCAAACCTTCATGCTCAAATCCGTTATTATTCCCAAGTCTGAGGAGGAGAATAGGAATGCAATAAGGGAGAGGCTTTTGTAAATCCAGCCAACAGGTTGTTCCCAAGACAGGAGCAACGTCCTTGAGCACCTTGCTGACATGTCCAAGAAAGGCTTAAGGGCTTGAATCCATAAACCTTGAGGGAAGCCATTGAGTTTGGTGTCCAAGCAACCTATTGGATTTCATCATTCTTCTCGATAGGAGCAATAACCAGAGTAACATTAATTACTTAGCTCAAATATAGTCCTTTAAGTAATTTATTTGTAATTGCTAATTTTAAATTAAGCTAATTCAAGTACAGTCAACATAGATTTATTTATTTATTTAATTGAATTTACTCGAGGACATTACTGAAAAACCTCTAGCTGCAATCTGGATTTGTGTTTTTCTATACCTCCATCAGCTGCATGCTTAATTTTAAATAACCATTTAGAAGAGACACCTGATTTACCTTTAGGCCTTGGAACAATTTCCCAGACATCATTTTTAATGATTGACTGATACTCCTCTATCATTGCATCTTTCTATACTTGCTAATTTGAAGTTTCTTTATCACTGGAAGGTTTAGCTGCTATAGTGTGACTCATCAAAGGTACATAATGAGCATACTTATGACACTGCATATTGTTCAACTTCATCCATAATGTTTCTGGCCCACAAAGGTCTTTTCTTGCTGGCTGAACTATTGCTGGTACTTGTTGAAGCATCAAATGGATCTATTAGATCAACTGGTTCAGAAGAATCCTTTAAATCTGAACACTCCTCTAAATCTCTAGAGCTGGATTTGAATCATAGTTACACCACCCTGGGGGACGGGGGGACAGCGAAACGGGGGGACAAGTTTCCGGGACGGGGGGACAGAGGGGCCTTAATTTGGGGACGGCGGGGGGACGGTGGGGGGACGGCGGCAGGGGACAAGAGGGGTGTATATATCTATGCATATGGTATTTAAAAATGTTAGTTATGAAAATATGTATTGCAATATAGGATGTAAAGATGTAAAAGAGTGAATACTTGAAACATTGCATTGAATTGGAACATCGAACATTAAACATAAATAGTTGAATTTGCAAATAGTGAATAGCAGGGTGTCCCCCATCCTCGGTGGAGGTGGTGGAATCTAGTGGCACCGCTGGGGACGGGGAGACGGAGTCCCCAAGTCTCCGGTGCGTTGAAGTCTCCGAGACGTTGGGCAAAAAGGGGGGGGACGCGTCCCCGTGTTACTATGATTTGAATCAACTATTTCTAAATCTTGAGAATGCTTGAAGTCCTCTTTATCAGATTCCATATTAGAGTTTTTTGATTTCTTGCAGTCTACAATTTCATCAAAAGAAACATCCCTGCCGACTTCAATTCGTTTTTGAATTGGAATGTAGATTCTATAAGCTTTTGAAGAATCACTATATCCAACATATATTCCTTTCCTTCCTCAGGTTCCAATTTTGATTCTTTCCCTTTTGGAACATGAATATAAACAGGGCAACCAGAAATTCTAAAGTAACTGATATTTGGTTTAATACCTGTTAAAGCTTCATTTAGAGTCATGTTGTTTAGAATCTGACGAGGACTTTGATTCTGAATATGAACTGCAGTCCTTCAAGCTTGAGCCCATAAGACAGCTTGTAGGCTTTGATCATGAATCATAACATTCGTAGCTTCTACAATTGTTCTGTTCTTTCTTTCAACTACAACATTTCGTTGAGGATTATAAGGGACCCAAAACTCCCTGTTAATCCCATTGTCACCACAAAAATCATGAAAGATACCAAACACATAATCTCCCCCGTTATCTAATCTCAAAATCTTAATCCTTTTGTTAGATAAATTTTCAACAAGTGCTTTGCACTCTTTGAACCGGGACAACGCTTTATCAGATTCCTGACTTAAGGAAGTAAATCCAACATTCACGAGAAAATTCGTCTATGAAAGTAACATAGTACCAGAAACCACCAAGTGAAGCAACTGACATAGGACCACATAAATCAGAATGAATCAATTCTAGGATCTCTTTAGCTCTGCTTTTACTACTATGAAAAGAATTTTTAATGTTCTTACCTAGAATGCATCCCTTGCAAACTCCTTCATGATTTTGGTTCAGCTTTGGAAGACCAACCGCAACCTTTTCCATAGAAGATAAAGTTCTGAAATTGAGATGGCCGAACCTCTTTTGCCACAGTTCACTTGGATTTGAAGTATCATTAGCTAAAATTTGAATGGGATGAGCTGAAAGCTTGTATAAATTATTATGACGAACTCCAATCTCATGAGCTGATTGAATGTTAGAATTCTTTTTCCATGCAAGAACTTTTCCATTAGCCAAGGCAAGATAGCCTTTTTTTTGTAATGCTGATATACAAATCAGACTATTTTTTATGCCAGGAATAAATAGGACATCACCCAAGTGAAGAGGAATACCAGAATCTAATTGGAAAGAAGTAGAACCAACACCTTCAACTGAATGGCTTGCATCATGTCCAATAATGAATTGAAGATGAGAGTCCTTTTCTTTCAAGTTGAAGAGGTGTTCTTGGTAACCAGTGATATGACGAGATGCGCCACTCTCAATCAGACATGTATCACTGCTTGCAGGTACATTTCTGGAGAGTGCATAAATAAATAAAAATCCCTCAGAGTTTCTACTTAACTTCTTTGAAGGAGAAGAATCTTCTACATTTGCAGCAGATGCTTGAGTCTTTGGTTGAGATTTATAGTCTTTGGCAAAGTGTCCATATTTATCGCATCTAAAACACTGGATCCTAGGTAGATCCCTTTTTCCTTTCTTGAAGTCAGGAGTTGACTCAAAGTTTTTATCTCTCAATCTTTTGAACTTTCCTTTCTTCCATTTTTCTTTAGAAGTATGGGCTGCAAGCACATGAGCATCATGTTTATAACTTTTATGTCCATTTCCTTGTGCTTTGAATCTACATTCTTCTTGAATGCAATCAGCCCTCAGCCTGTCAAATTTTGGGAGCTCATCTCTTCCATAAACTCCTTAAATGAAAGATTCCCAAGAATGACCAAGTCCATTCATGGCAAGCACAACTAAATTTTTATCAGCAAATGATCCACCATTCGCACTGAGTTGATCCTTCAACTCTGTAATCTTTGTAAAGTATGAAACAACTGATTCACCTGTTGCCATTTTTACATGTAGCAATTAACGCCTAAGTGCAAGAGATCTACTAGTATTATTGAACATATATAGGTTTTTGAGTGTCTTAAACATCTCCTTGACTCATTCTAGTTTTTAAATGATTGGAATCAAATCAATCATAATTTTTCTTGGCCATGATCGTATTCCTTTTCCATTGAGTTCTTTTAGCTTCTTCAGATGGCTCTGCGACATCAGAATTAACGTCATCTTGAAGGTCATTCGCTTCAAGGGAAATAATAACTCTAGGCTTCTATGAAGAGAAATTAGAAGAGCCATTCAATCAGTCTTCCACTTTCAGACCATTCCCCATTGTTACTAGCTGAAAACAAATAACTCAAATAAGAACAAACAGATGGCTGATACAAAACAATTCTGGTTCTAGATTGAATTCTCAAATCTGGCTCAGATACCAGGTTAATTTTATGGTAGTGCTCATAACCACAGGTGACACACTACATATTCTGTACATTACATAATTCATTTTCTATTGATGCAAGGATGGCCTTGCATATATATGAATCAACACCTCTTAATAGACCTCTAGTCAGCCTTGTAGTTTTGGTGCCAAGAATAGGACCAGACCTATTAATTGCAAGTTGTACTCGTATAGGTCTTGCCCAATCTAATGGGTCTTTCCCAATATAATAGATCTTGCCCAATTACATTATTGCAAGTTGCATGAATCACCCAAATAGGGCAAGACCCTATTAAGGATTGAAATGACAAATTCACTAGCAACATGGCTAAGGCCAATTAGCCATTAGGTGTACTAGGTCTGCCCTAGAAGGGATACAACCTAGCTACACATCAACAAATCCTGCACAAGTTAATGCATGAAAAATCCCTAAACAAAAACAATTCTGTGAACTGATCCTGTGAAAGATTATGTCACTAGGTAAAAGATCAAAAGGGTAAAACTTAGACAGTAAAGCCATATAAAAGTCTAAATATGCAGATCAGTTCTTTGAAAGAGATGACTATGTTCGTACAGGAAGAACTGATCCTCTATAATAAAGCTATCAGCCACAAGATTTACTAAATGTAATCTCTCTGTCAATCACATATTATATTTTGGGGCCTTGCTGTAATCTTGCTTGGGACATGTAAATGTCTAGATCTTCAAAATGCCCTTTAGATAGTTTGATGCACAATTTTTTACCCAGGATTTGGGTTTCTATATTCTTAAGCAGAATTAAATTAAATTATTGATATATACTTGTAACTTGCTCTATGAATAAAGTTCACTTGAGTGGCTCAATATTTGAGATATGTAAGGAATTTTATGGAAGTTTCTTAGGTTGCTTAATTTTTGAGTTGTAATATCATTTTGACTTTAAATTGATACTGGTAAATTTGTTGGTGTCTGAGAATAAGATGTTTTCATTGTTCAGGGGTGGCTGAATCTTCATGGTCCTTACGAATATATCGTGGATGGTGCAAATGTAGGTCTTTATCAACAAAACTTTTCTGATGGGGGCTTTAACATTCATCAGGTATCTGTAGTTGCTTTTTGGCCTTATATTTGCACAACACTTGGAAGGCTGAGAATGACATGGTATTCCTGTCAGAGTAATTGTTTGATTGCTGTAATGTAATGTGCAATATATTTTGTTTTACAGTTAAAATCTGTTGTGGAAGAGGCACGCCAAAGAAGCTTGACAAAGAAATGGCCACTCATTATATTGCACAATAAGCGGGCAAGAGGAGGGCCAGCAGGTGAACCTTGCACTAAACAACTATTTGAGGACTGGAGAAAATTTGGTGCATTATACACGACACCAACTGGGTCAAATGATGATTGGTAAGGAGTAAAGTTGTAAACTTGTTCTCCAGAATAGTTTATCATATTCCTCTAGAAACAAAAGATGAAGTATTTTTATGTTAATTTAGTCATGTGCTACACATAACTTGTTTCCTTGAGTACATGATTTTTAAATTCTTTTGATATTGTTGATGCATATTAATTATTCCTCTGCAAACTTAGTGTATTTGATTTGAAAATAACATTCTTTTACGTTGCATCGTCTTTGCTTCAACCTGAATCAACTGTTGAACATATTTAGCTAAACAAACAAAATGTAAAGTTAAAATCCTTTCATGCGTTGGCATGTTTTGTTGTTTTCCATGTTTCAGGTTGTTTGCCAATGATATAGTGAAGTCCAAATTCATCAAGATAACCAAGTTATTTTTTCCTTCACATGCATCTGTATCCAGCTTTAATACTCTTCCACATTGTGGCAAGGTCAACCACAATCAGTAACTGCCACACTTATTTTGGCTGAATCACATTCCTAAGTTACTGATCATAGAAAATTACACCTCAGATTGTTATTTTCTATGATGAGGTCAGTTTAAATCTCTAAAGTCTAGTCTCTAAACTATCTTTTGACCCTATATTGTATTTCAGTTTCATAGTTGGTTATATTAAGCCTTAGTTCCTTAGTTGCCGATTTGTGACACGAATCCAATTCGGACATGTGAATCAGATCCGTGGATTCAAGATTTTTTTTCCCCAATTATGATTTGTGGAGGATTTGTGCACACACACACAAAAAAAAAGAAAAAGAAAAAAAAAGAGAAATATATATAATTCTAAAACTAAATCATTTCATAGTATGAATCTATGATTCTAGTATGCATCTATGAATCTAGTATACTTGATCAATGACATTGATAGTTAATCTATTTTCATGATTATAAAGAAAATCAACACATTCACATTGAATTACTGAAAGTGAAAGTTTGCAACATTCAAAATATAGATCATTAAACTTAAAGTTTGTAACATGATTTACTCATAAAAGAGTCAAGAGTCGAGACTAAAGTTTTTGATTTAATCATCAAATGGATTTTCAAGAAAATCCGCATCAAAGGGGTACTGATGAGCTGCAAGTGCTGCATCTGTATCAGTAGAGGAACCCAAACCACTAGTAGTAGAGAGGATTGTTAACTCATAATCCTCCTCCTCATCATCCACATCAATCAGAGTGGATCTAGTAGGATCCCGGATGGTCATATCTAAATCAGGAGTCTCGGGTGCTACATCCCAAAGCTTTTCCGGCCCTTTCTTGTATTTAGGATCCTTCCGTGACAACAAGCGCAAATTGTTGTGAATGAACACAAGGTCTTTTGATTTTTTTGGAGCCAACCAGTTGTGTTTGACTAAGTGGATAAAGGAGTAAGTACTCCAATTCCGCTCAGTTGCAGAAGAGCTGGCAACGTAAAGAGAAATTAAAAATTATCAATACAACAATCAAGATAAATAAATTAAATAATAAATCCAAGGAATTGAGAGCGTTAACCTTAAGCTTAATTTTACAAACTTACTTGGGATAGGACCTTTATGGCAAGAGGTTGGAGGTACGTGAAGGCTTGCCTATGAAGGTACCACCATTTGATGGCACCCATCCTGCTTCGGTCTGCTATGGCAATAGGGTGGAAATCCTCACTTGAGTTGAAGGCAGCAAATTCACTCACAATTGCCCCAATCTTTGGATCTTGGAATATCTTAGCTAGTGCCCTCTTATACCCATCTGCAACCTTTGCATTTTTAAATGGCGGCACTCTACTTGGAAGGCGAAGTACATCTACACTATAGTACCTGGGGATAACAAAAGACAATTGAACACTATCAAATATAAATAGCACAAACATTGGATAAAATAAGCACAAGCATTTGATAAGAACTACAGTACCTCGGGGATAGGGCATATGCAAGGAGGTGCAAAGGTGTGGTCATCTTGTTCCATCGATGATAAACAATTTTTTCCACCTTCTTGTAAAGGGTGTCCTCAGGATCATTCTCCCTTCTCTGAATGACCTAGGATATGAAATATGAATAATAATTATAATTAGTGAATATGTCAATTTAAACTTTAGAATCTAGATATCTCTCAAATAAAAAACTGTTGTAAAAGAGTGTAAAACTTACTATTTTAATTTTTTCCAACATACTATCCATGGAATCATAAATATCCCCAAGGCATGGCTCATCACTATCTACAAAGCGAAGCATTGCCATTATTGGATCGGTGATTTCTAACACATAACTCACAAGACCCCACAATCCTCATCTAGTATCATTCTTCTCACATTTAATGCACTTGCTGTATTGGAATTCTTCCAAACGCCCTATTGGGGGCTAATGACCATATGTTTCAATGCTTCTTTTACCTTCGCAATTCGTCTGAAGACGATTGTGTGAGAGGCAAAGCGGGTTTCAGCAACCTAAGAACATGTTAAACTCAAGTTAGTAATACATTTAAAAATTAAAACATGTTAATGTAAACAACAACAAAAATAATGGAATCCAATAATATTCAATTATATATTAAATATACAAATTTACCTTCAATAATTCCAAGTCTGAGAAACTCCTAAAAATTGCTTGTGACATGTGGTGATTTGTCACAAACATTTGAATCTCTTCAGCTTCCTCATATATCCTTTTCACCCAATCTATTTCGGTGCCAATTGCTTTCATCACTAAATTGAGAGAGTGGACAGTGCATGGTGTCCAAAAGATATGATCATATCTAGACTCTACAATTATCCCTGCAGCCCTGCAAACTTTTGCATTGTCGGTGACCACTTGGACAACATTATCAAGATCCACTGACTCTATGGCATCAATGAGAATGCGTGAAATAAATTCTGCATCTTTCACTTGCCCTTCACAATCACTGCCTTCAAGAACATTGCCCCCTTAGGGCGTACAACAATAACATTGATCAATGGATGGTTTCTACAATCTTTCCACCCATCCGAAATAATAGACACACCCGATTGAACCCAAAAATCTCTTATTGGTTGAAGTTGAGCCTCTACATATTTCCTCTCATCATGTAATATGGTAGTGCACAACTTCTCATAACCAGGCGGTTTGTAACTATGGGGTACATCATTTATTGCTTCCACCGTCTCCCTAAAATAAGGTTATCTCACAAAATTAAATGAAACACCATTTGCAATTAAACAACGTCCAATTTTGTGTCTCTCTTTTCATTTTGGAATGCCCTATCTAGTGGGCCTCTCTTGCGGGTGAGTGGAGATGGGTCTTCATCTTCATCATTTGTAGTTGGCATAGGCAAAAAAGGATGTGTTCTTGTGTTTGTTTGATCGGATGATGGTGTTGGTGTATTTTTTCTTTTGGAAGCACCACATTTTGCTTTTGCAACTGCTCTATCAGCATCATCTTGCTCTTTTGCTAACGCTGCTATTTGTGCAGGTGGTAATCCCTTCTTATCACTACCCCGACACATGTTAATTACTTCACCCGCAGGGCCCAAAAAGTGTAGTTTCACTCGGGAATAGGAGCTTCTATGTTGTATGTTGCAATAATTACATTTCCATATGTATGCCCCACCCCCAGGACATTGTGCGACTCTTGTTGTGTGTCTCCATAAAGGAGACCCCTTATCAATTTTGAAGCTTGGTGATGTAGTCCCACCCCCACCCACTGAGCCTTGACTACTCATTGTTGTATTCTTGCAATCTAGAAAAAAAATGAAAGAGAACCATGCTTCACACTTACACAAAAACTTGAAAATTTGGAAAACTAAAAATAAATAAATAATCTATGAAAGAACTCAAAAATATGGTTGAAATGCATATCTTAAACACTTCTTGCAAGGTATTTGGAGCTCCACAACCGATGTCCTTTGAATCCAAGTACTTTACTTTAAACTAGCAAGTATGAGAGAGCAAAATAGAGAGTAAATGAACTTGCATTGTAACTTAGAGGGTCGTTTTTAGGGTTTAGGGCTTTTAGGAAAAAAAAAACATAAAAAACCGAACTTGGGCCCACTTTTTTTCATTTTTATTCGGCCTTGCCGCAGATTCGCGTGGATCCTTGAGGATTTGGGCAGGATCCGTAATCTTGCTTGTGGATCCGTCAGGATCCGTGGCCCACGGATCCACAGGCAGGATTACAGATCCTGCTCGGATCCTCACGAATCCATGCGCGGATCCGGACCCGAATCTGGATCTGGGGGTATATGCACGAATCCGGTAACTTAGCTTAGTTTTGTTCTAGGTTGTTTCAAATTCAACCATACAAAAGAATCCATATAGTTAGCAGGGAAAATTTCAATCTAAAGTTAGTGATAAGAAGAAAATGACACCTTGGGTTGTTGCTGATAAACTAATATACCAATGCGCTTGGGAAAAGGCCTGATGTGGGTGCGGATGCTTCCTGATGTGCGGATGTGTTAGGAAGCTGCATGGGTGCTGACAAGAATATGGATTTCATCACCAAAGGGGTGTGTACTTTCACTAATTATGACCAGCATTGCCCCTAACCATGCATTCAAATATTTTCAATTCTTAAACACGAGGATTGCATTTTGGACTGTACATATTGTGAATGACCGTCTGTTTTAACACCTGAGAAAACCTTGAATGCGGTTAATTGCCAAGGTCAATGTAAGGAAAGCCTATTTTAGTTTATAGTCGCTAAGGATGATAATACACCCATTAGTGTTGAAATCGTCATTCAAAACAATTTATGTTAACATGGGGCCTTTTGCCTCCTCTGCATTTGACTTATTTCATAGGGTAGGTTACTAGATTCCTCATGTTGTGGCCCACATGCCAACAACTCTGAATAAGTTGGATAATGCTTGTATATTAATTTAATTATAGTGTATATATATATATATATATATATATATATATATATATAGTTACCATATTTGTTGCTTGACATTGAAATTCGGAAGTAGATTTGTAATGAAGTCGTAAGCTTTTCGAAATCGGACCAAATTCGGTCTCGAGGGCCTTGGGCGATTTTGCCATGCTTTTGACCAACATTTGTTTTTTAATATTGAACTTAAAACAATTTTGATTGTTGTCGGGTGACTTCAAATCGAATTTGGGGTTTATGGATTGTTTTGAACATTTATTTTATTGTTTGTATTCGCCATATCATCCTCAAAGTGACAATCGATTGGCCAGGGCAAATATGTTGAAAACACAAAAAAGCTAAAAGTCGATGCTAGCTGTGGAACATATACCTGACATGTAGAACAAGCACTTGGATTGTCTGTGTATATACGTTTGTTTTAATAATTCACACACTTGGCAAATAATACGTTTGTTATAGTTCAAATATTATCTCTATTTTGTTCACTGTGTTGGTAGAGATATGTTGGACTTCGATTGCTATGCTAGTGTGGAAGGAGTTTTTCTATCCACTTCTAAATTTCTAATCTTTATTTTTGATAATGTGCCATGCTTGTGATATTTTTAATTTTTAAAGTTTTTGTTGCTGTGGGGGTGTATTTTGCTAAGTTTCTTTAATATTAGTATAGTAGTATATGAACTTATTTGCTGCAGTATACATATAAATTTAAAAAAAAAAAATTCTATGGACGAACCCAAAACAAACCCGAACCCAAGTCAAAAAAAATCCGGGCGAATTTCAGACCCGAATGTTGAGCCCGCATCCGCACCAGAATCCAAACCAGCAACTTAGTGTATATATTAAAAAATAAATGTATATTTATATATGGACACAGCAAACACATCCAAAATTACCCCCAAAAAAATCTGCACATCAGCACCCCACACCCGCATCAGCATCTGAACTTAGCTGATAAACAGTATTTGCTCCCCTGTTCATGGGGTGGGAGGTTTAGACTCCGCTCAAAATAGTGAAAATGCTAAATGGTGACTTCTGAAATCCGGGTGGATGAAACTTAACTTTATGGTGCAGCTGAAGGAAATAAGGGGAAATCAGGGGCTAGTTGTATTGTATCGTTCTCAATGAGAATGCTGAGCTAATATATGCAAAATTAAAAAAATTAAAGAATAGTTAAGGTTTAAACAAAGAGATTGAAGTACAAACCCTTCTGTTAGGACTAGAAGGGTTGAGAAGACATGAATTTAAATAGTAGACTCACAAATATTAATAAAGGTGATCTTTCTTGGAGTCCTTTCAGGATTGCACATTTCAGCATGTGTATAAAGAGATCAATGGGAAATCAGATATTCTAATTAATTTTTACATTTTTTAATAAAAAAATATACATTGATTCAAGATTAGATACATGAAATGTTTTTGGAAAAAATTAAAATTAAAATAAACATAAAACATCTCTATGTGATAGGTGGAGTGATGATCATAATGAATCTGAATGCTCACCCAATTTTGGAGGCCATATGGTCTTGTGGTTTCTAGCAAGATGATTTGAATGACAACTCATAATGGCAATGTTATTCAATGACTACCCATTAATTATTAAGTGTAAAGACTGTATTGGAAGAGTTTAGAAGAGACTGCCTTTTTATCTACCTTCCAACATGCACCCATGCACCCATTCACCCATTCACCTTCCAACATTTTCTCTTTCCATTCAACATAGTATTCAGTTGGAAGCCATGGACATTAGTCTTGAGCTTGTCTGTTCTTAGTGCTGTGTGACATTTCTGGGTGGCATTTTGGAGCTTAGTGTGATGGCCCCTATCTGAAATGAGAAATTGATAAATTAAAATATAAATAAATAAATAAATTAATATAATAAATATATAAAATAGAAATTCACTAAACTTAATGAAAGGTGAAAAGATATGTAATGAAGAGTTGTGACTCCCTCAAAGTCAGATACTAAAGGGAGGAGATTTCATTTGAAGGAAAATATAGAGGAAGGAAGAAGAGGAGAGCAAGGAATTAAAGGAGGTTAATGGAAGAGGAATGGAATATGAAGAAAATAAGGAAGTGACTCTTTCAAAAGACATTAATGATGAAGGGTTGTAACTTTTCAAAAGGGTTGTGACTCTTCGTAAGAGGGATAATTATTAAGGGCTGTGACTCTTGCCAAAAGGCGGACATGATGAAGAGGTGTGTCCTCTCCTCACATGGGAAGATATAAAGGGGAACAAGGGTCAAATGAAAGGAAGGAGAAAGGAGTAGAAGAGATCTAGTTCAAATTCAAAGCAAAAGTTTTAAGAGGTATCTGAAAAAAGAATGGAGAAGGAAGTAAGAAGATAAGATATGAAGACCTAGAAGAGGAAGATGTTCAGATCTTAAATGGGATATGCACAGATCTGAAAAGTAGTAAAGACAAATTTGAGAAGTGAGAGATATGAAGTTAAAGGTGTAGAAACCTAAACTTGGTTACACAATTAAGTAATCCTATTTAACTTTCTTCTTAGGCATTATTAATTAAGTATTCAACATTTAATTAATTTATGTCATCCCCTAGTTAATTAATCCAATTAGTTGACTATAGTCCAATTAATAAATCAATATGACAACTCATAGTCTGATTTTAAATTAAATCCTCCTATTAAATTAAATAGTTACACAAAACCTATTTAATTTAATTCCCAAAGCCCCTTTTTAGTTAAATAAATACCCAAATCCTAACCCTAACCTAACCCTTAATCCAATCCTAAACCCCTAACTCACACTCAATCCAACCCATTCACCCATACTAAGCCCACTCAATTAACTAATTTAACCTGGTTAATTAGGTGACCCATTTTCATTCTCCCAACACTCCCACTTGTACCCTAATCACTCTCTAATCCAAACCTAATCAAGCCCTAATCATTTGCACAACTTTTAGTATGAGGATTAAGAAATCCTAACTCAACTTTAGTCAACTGTCATGTCAAATCCTCCCACTCCCCAACCAAATGCCGTTATTGTCAATCTTAAATGCTCCTACACCTCTCTTACACACTCCATCCACCTCTTACACCTTTGTCCCCTTTAACCCCCCCCCCCCCCCCCCCCCCCCCCCTGCAAGATGGTTACATTGCTTCCAAAACCCTAATCCCCTCAAGCTTTTTCCTTGTGGCACTTGTCACAAGACTGTGCATTTGAAAAATCCCAATCCACGTGCTTCCCTTTCCTTGCATCTTGGTCACTCCTAAGGAATGCCCAAGCTTGCATCTTGATCGTCTATTCCCACCTCCCTTTGCCTATAACCCTTCTCCCTTCACAAATCATCCACAATCCATTGCAAAGTTATAGTGCTATTTTGAGAGCCTAAAAACTACCAAATTACCATTATAATGCCAAATTCTCCCACATCCATAGCTTGAATCATTCATCCATTCAATGTTGAATCAAATCATAGTAACATGGGGACACATCCCCCCCTTTTTGGCCCACGTCCCGGAGACTTCAACGCGTCGGGGACTCCATCGCCTCGTCCCTAGTGGCGCTACCAGATTCTGCCACCTCCACCGAGGATGGGGGACATCCCGGTGTTGACTATTTGCAGATTTGATTATTTATGCTTAATTTTCGATGTTTCAATTCAATGCAATGTTTAAGTATTTACTCTTTTACATCTTTATATCTTATATTGTAATAGATTTTTTCATAACTAGCATTTTAAGTACCATATGCATATATGTATATACCCCCTCTCCTGTCCCCTACCTTCTACCCACTGTCCCCAAATTAAAGCCCCTCTGTGCCACAGTCCCAGAAACTTGTCCCCCTGTTCCACCGTCCCCCCGTCCCCCGGGGCGGTGTAACAATGAATCAAATCTATCATTTGAAGCATTGAGCACACATTCCATCATTTTGGGCACATCTACACATCAAAGAGAAGCTTGCTTAGTTTAAGAAGTTTACATAGACTTAAGCTATTTGGCATTGTAACTCCTTTTTGTCTAATTATATATGTAGCTTTTATTCTTGTCTATCGAATGCTTCTATTCCTTTTTGTATTCCTATAAACACACTTTCATTGCTTACAAAAGGGACAGCAACTTTCAAACATATATATTTTTAATGAAAAGGTGTGACCTTTTCATAAGAGCATTTATTAATGAAAGGGTGTAACTCCTCTATAACAAACGAATTTTCATAACCAATTTTAAAACACCTAATAATCTGATTTAATAAGTAACCGAGTCCACTTCACATGACAATGACTAATTATAACTATGGTAAAGTAACTGTTTCAATTCTAACTGTATATCATGTTCAGCTGATAAAACGAGATAAACAAATAAATACATTGCTAACATATTAACCATTTCTAACTGATAACATATTCAGCTGAAAATTAAGTAACAACTAACTTCTATATCAACTAATATATTCATTCAAATTATGTTGATAGAAAACTAAACTATCTAATTATTCTTCTAAGGATGGTAAAAGTGCAAAAGAAACATATAGAAATAACGGAAGAATCCCTTTATCTTGTTGTTCAAGCCTCGGCATTGGTGAGAGGAGAAGCATTGACTAAGGCTTAACCTCCCAACCTCGGACCATACTTATCCCCACACATCCTACTTATTAGAATGACCCTCCTTACCTTGAGATCGGGCTTGGGATGTTCTTTAGTCCAGCTATCCGAGCTACTCGGTGGTTTGAGTGCCCCATTAGTTATACCTTTATAACTGACATCTACAGACAAACAAGTGATCTCATGATTGACACATATGCTTATAACTACCTTGGCCAAGGATTTTAATTTGGGTTGGTGAACCCGATCACCACCACTCGACTTGACAACAAATTCCATTTCCGAGACATGCATGAGCTATTAATTATTTATTATTCCAATCTGATTTCATTATTTGTTTCTGCAGGTTTATTTCCACCTTTTCACCATTCTATGGCTTCCTTGCCTGGTGAATTCCTCAGTGTCCGTATGATTATGAGCATTCTGATTTTGTTTTACACCTCTTCACCAATTCTATGGCTTCTTTGCTGGGTGAATTACTCGGTGTCAAAATATTCTGAATATGTTTGGAAAATTTATATAAAAAAGAAAAACAAACATGTGCATTGATGTGGATCTATATAATCAATCAAGTTTGATACAACTACCAAATGAATTCATAAATGATATATACTCAGGGATACTCAATGGATGGTCTCGTATACACTTTAGAATACAACAGCTAGTATTATAAATTGATATCTAATTAACATGCCTAGCCGGCTATGGATGATTACTCAAATCAGAGCAAAAAGGATTTGAAAAACGTATTTAATTTATTTTCAACCCTGTCGTTATGCATCGACTGAAGATAGATATTAAACTCAGTAAAAATCGAATCATGATATACATTGTATCAATGGTATTCAACTTTGAAAATATGAAGATCCATTTTTCAATCAGTTCATCTTGAATACAAAATAAAAAGGCAATCATAAATCATAACCTGTATTTGGATTGGAACTCCCTTGCTCTAGCCGAGTTTGTTGTCCACTCGCTAATTTTGAGACTAATTCCAAACTTCAGTCACTGACAGTTTTAAAAGAAAAATAGGGATTCGGGGTGTGTGATGAGGAAAAGTATTTTTTTGTCAGCTTCCCAATTTGGCTCAATATGAAAACGCAACACTATGGAGATAGGAGAGAATAGAAAAATGGAAGGAGGCATGATCCGTCTAATTTGATCATGGCTTCTTAAGGACTTAGCTGAGACTCCTCGGCTTCTATCGGTTTCAAAGATGACTATTCGAATACAGCAGGAATTCAATTTGAAGAGAATTAAAGAGGGAAAAGAAATAAGGAGGAATTGGAGAGTTTAACTTTTATTTTGGAGAGTTTAACTTTTATTTTATTATTATTAAATGCTCTTATATACGTTCACATATGTATATTGATGAGATGACATCATTAGATTATATTATTATAATTTATTGGTGCCATTTCATTTTTATATTTATGTGTTCGTATTTAAGTGTTTATTATAATGATAAAATAAGAAGATTTAATATTAAATCTCTAAAGGTATGAGTTATATTTTAATTTAGATTATTTTATGTTTTTTTTATTATATTGTTTTTCCTAATAGCTCATGTGGTCCCATAATGTAAACTGTGGTCAAGTCTTCATGTCGTCTCCAAGGGAGTCTTAGGTCATACCTGTCGATTGTGATGACTGAACTAAATGACCATCCCATTCCGATGATCCCGTTTAGCAATGCTTCCCCTCTCTTCAGTCTTCTCCTACAATCACCCAAGCAAAACATTCTCGCCAACATATTAATTCAAAAAATATATTGATCGTTAACTCAAATCAAACAACTGCTAATCCCCTAATAATAGTTATAGGTTACTGGTTCTTTCATCAACATCTATAATAACTAACTCATTTCATATGATCATGAAAAGAAATAATGCGTTATCAATTGGTACAATGTATACAAATAACTAACTTGTTTCACATGATCAAGAAGAGAAATAATCTGTTAACAGTTGATACAACATATATAAAGAACTAACTCATTTCACACGATCAGGAAAAGAAATAATTCGTTAAACCAACAGTTATGATCAAATATAAAATTAGGGCAAAATTTGGGATGTAACATCCTCGCACTCAAAGAAGATATAAAAGAGGATAACTTCATTGAAGAAGGGCGAGAGGCCAAGCAGGGAAGATCTAGAAAGTACAACAAATAAAGCTATCACATAAGTGATTACAAGAGAAACATCAACAAAGTCAAGGAAATAATCGTTGAATAAAAAGAAAAAAAGGAAAAGTACAGTCAACAATCATTAGAATAGATTATCTGCGATATTTGGTATTAGTATCTAATATTCATGACATAATAATTGCTACTGCTCATCACTAAATGCATATAGTTAATGCTTGTGATTGCTTATATTGCTCACAACAAACATCCATATAGTATCATACATCTGAGATAGGATACACTGTGTTTATATTTAGATAATTGCTGATTCATATCTATAGTTTGTTATATGGACAAATGGAATACGTGACTTGGGTAGAATACTATGTGTATTTATATACTTAATTGCATTATATTAATACCTCGCAAGATAGGTAAATCCAACGACGTTATGGGCCATGATTAATCATACAAAGGCAAGAGATAAGTCTTGCGGACAAACGAGCCGTCCTACATCATACAAAGACAAGGGATAAGTCCTACGGCGGAATAAGCATGAGCTATAGGATACAAAGGCAAGGAGATAAGGTTTGCAGTGGAATGAGATAGGGCTACAACATACAAAGGCACTATTTGTGAGGGATAGTTCATACAGATGGGAAATAATTGCAATGAGGGGGAATGGTGATGCCTAACTAGCCACATCACCTCGTGAAACATGAGGCCAAGAGGGACAAGATTTTGCTCTTAGGCCTAGGGTTGAGTGAAGGGCACCCTATTCTAGTTTGCCCCCTAACTCATATGGTAGGAATAGTGATAGTTAAAGGACCTTAACTGTGTGAAGGGAATAAGATAGAATGATGAAGGATGGGGGAATAAGATTCTGCCAAGCCCATAAGTTATGGGGCGAAGGGGGACAAGATATCCATACTTGGGCTTAAGGCAGTGACCAAAAGGACACCTCATCATATCTTCTTATTTCACCCCTCATTGTGGTTATGGTCCATGAAAGTTGAAATGCTATAGATGTTTTCATCCCAATGCCTAAATATATTATAGATCTGCATATTTTTATCTATTTATGAGTTACTAACAATTTACTGAAGTCTTGTATACACATATTTGTACCTATTTCATGGTTGCAAGGTTTATATCCAAGCATAATAAGAGAGATTTTGTACTTGGTAAGATAGCTTTCCAACGATAGCTGTTGCAATTGTGTTTGTTGAATCTTAACTAGGGCACATTTCAATAAGGGACATTACAAGTGGTATCAGAGCATGATTTTACCCAAAGAAATGAGATCTGGACCTGGCTCTGACTTGGCAAGGGCAACTTGACTTGTGACCCGGCTCGGACTCGACAATGACTCGACAAAGTGACAAAACCCTTGAAATTTAGAGTTTTTTTAGGATTAAAAGAACATTCCATGCACCCAATATTGAATATAGCTTAAAGACACAATAGACAGAATAACATCATGAAATAGAAGGTAATTTGATCACATACATAAACATTCACCGATTACATAAGTGCAAAGCTATATTGTAGTTGAAGGAAATAGCAAATATAGATATATAAAATTCAAAATACTACATATTGTCAAATCAAAATGTGTACCAAATCCATGAAATCCATCACATCAGTAGTCATCATCAAATGTTCCAAACATATGTAAACAAAAACAAGTCTATATCTATGGTTCCTCATCCTCATCTTCATCCAGTTCCTCAACCTCAGTCTCAGAGTAATCTATATTATGCCTCCTAGTAAGGCGCCTAAGGTAGGTTTATGATGATAGATTAGCCATAGTCTCTACCTATGAGGGGCCACTAGGATCAACTGTAGCTCTCTGCTACTCCGCTGCCATAGCCACAACCTCGGCCTCTTTGTCTACCTGGTCAATCCACTCTATGTCCTTATCATCGAAGATAGGATCAACAGCCTTATTAATTCACTCAAACTGTGGATCAACCTCCTCTAGAGTAATCAGAGAGTTGTCACTATCCACAATCACACTGGTCCTAAGGTGAAGGTTGTAATGCACAAAGACAGTATTGTTCATCCTCTCCACAGACAACTTGTTACGCCTCTTCAAGTGGATGTGCTCGAACATGCTCTAGTTGCACTCACATCTAGAAGCGCACACGGCTGGCTCAAAATGCAGATGGCTATTTTTTGAAGGTTTTTGGTTGAAGGTCCAAACATTTGTCACCATCTCTCTGAAAAATGGAAAAGAAAAAAGAGATTAGTCTCCTTTACACCTTTAAAGCTAGAGTCTAGAACATAGATGATAAAATTTAAAATTTAAGACGCTTAAGCATCAATTTTTACCTGGTTGCAATTTTGTATGACCTTTGCATATTTGGCTTCCAAAAATGGGCCCTAATTAATTATTATAGGCATCCATCTCAAGCAATGTATCTGTGGCACTAATGCCCGCCATCTTCCCTATCATAGTGTATAGGCCACTGAGAACCTCCTCATCCGCCTTGAAATCATCACAGAAATGGTATGCCGGATTGAGCTAATATGTTGCTGCATGGATGGGTCTATGAAGCTGATTTTGCCATGTCCTATCAATTATGTCCCACATGGTACCATACTTCTCCTCAACTGCTGCATATTTGACTCTAATGACCTCCTTGGCCCTATCCATGCCCTCATATATGTAGCCCATAGTGGGCATCTCCCCATCAACAACTTGTAGGAGGACTATGAGGGGCTCAATGACTAACAAAATAGTTCAACCAAAAAACAATTGAATGGATAATCATTAAACTATGAAACTTTGCAAAGTTGCACAATGCAAATAAAACAAAAATACACATATAATAGTTAATTTATAAATTTTAACTTTAAGACTTTAAGTTTTTAAATTACCTCCACAATTTCTTTACAAGGCTCCCAAAAACCTTCTTCATCAATTTTTTTTTTTTTGCCACATCTATCCTACAGGGGTGGTAGCAAAAGATGAGGAAGTCCACTTTGGACCAACAAACATGCACCTCAATTCTAACCTTGAATCCAACAAGGATTGTAGTGTGACAAAATTTGAGGCAAATCTTGTAATACCGGATGAGCCAACTCCCTTTTCCCCGTGTAATCCCTCATAATGTTGAGGACCAATGCGTGATTGTAGATGAACTTGCAAATATTTTTGGCCTTATCAACACATGATTTGACCCATTCAAGCTTGCCAATATCCTCTAACATGAGTTCAAGGCAATGGGCCGCACATGGAGTCCAAAAGATTTTTGGGTGCCTCTCAGTCAATAATTTTCTTGCAGCAATTTTAAATTAATTAGTAAAAATTTAGATGAAGAAAATTTTAAAACTAAAATTAAAACTTTAGAAACTTAAAATTTTACTTGCAGCAATATAATTAGCTGCATTATTAGTCACCACTTGCAGAACATTCTCTTCCCCCACTTCCTTTATGACCTCAATAGCCTCACCTAAGTATGTCACATTTTTGACATGTCAGGAAGCATCTATAGACTTCAAAAACATGGTGGATCCTAAAAGTGAAAATAAAACAAAATAATTAAAATTTATCAATCAATGAATCAAAATTTTAAATTTAAACAAATCAAGATAATCAATCACCTCCGTAGGAAACAAGATAATTTATGAGAGTCCTATTCCTCCTGTTTGTCCATTCATCTGTCATAATGGTGCAACCCCTTTGGCTCCAAGCCTTTCTATGGTCCTCCAACTCAAGTATCATTTCCTCAACCATTTTTAGTAAGAGCGGGCCACTCAACCCAGCGTCATTGGGGCTTTAAACCTTGAGCCATAGATGGCAACCGCGTCGATCATGCCCTGCCAATAAAGAGTCTTGTCACATATATAGAAATATTTAAATTAGTAAATTTCAACATCAAATTATAATTATAAAATTTTACTTTCATAGTTTAATTTAAAACTAAAAGTAAAACTTAAAAGTTAAAACTTAAAACAATCAAATATAAATTAAATACCTGACTGCAATAAATGGTATGTTGCAGAAATACCATAACTTACAAATTGATCTTCTTCCAGCATCATGGATCTCCTTGAACCAAGCCATGCTCTCAAGGGAGGGCTATGCACTAGGAGTGGTACGTGGTACAAAATAATTGTCCAACTTAGAAGTAGAAGTAGATTTCCTGACTCTAGGACGAAAGGTAATGCTAGTACTACTATTAGGGTTAGAATGACTAGTAGGATCAGGGACAAGAATAGATGTAGAACCATTAGCACAAGCAGAAGCACTAGGACGATAGGGAGGAAGGGAAGAACCCTCTCCAACACAACCTAGGGGTGTAAAACTAGATATAGATATGGATGAGGGTGCACGGGGACTACCAATCTAAGCAATCTCATGTAATTGTTTTTGTCTTAATTCCTTTGCTTGTTCATATTTTTCTAAGGCAACATAACAAAAACATTTAGCTTCAGCAGATGCCTCTTTACAAGGCTCAGTATCATGGCCACGTATACCAACAATATGGTATTTCAATCTATTTATCCCCCCAATATTAATGACTTTACAATATAAGCATTTTGTTTGAGTTCTACCTCTACCCAAGAAGTCTATGGTGTACTTCCAACACTCGTCTCTTTGACCGGTTTTGGATTTTTTAGGAGCAGCCATTATGATTAGGGGAAAAAATGTTTTCAAAATGTCAAGGCTGCTGTAAATTGCAATAAGAGTCGAGACTCAAGACAATATTTTATGAAGATTTAAACTAAAAATATATAGATCAGCAAACTCTACATTTTTTTATAAAAAAGCCTGCAAATACTTGAGATTAAAAAATGTAATGTAGAATTAAAAGTCAAGCATGAAAAAAATGACAATAGAGTCATAAACGAAAAAAAAACCCATAAACATAGAGAAAAAATAAATGTAAATCCAAAAAAAATCAACTCTTACCTCTTTCAAAGGAGTTGATAAGTGTTGACATGAGCTCCTATAAACCCCTTGATGATCTTAATGCAAATATACTGCTGCTCCAATGTGCTTTGTGCAAGCTTTTCTCCTCTTCCTTTCAGCTGGTCGCAAAACAATAACTCCCTCTCTCTCTCTCTCTCTCTCTCTCTCTCTCTCTCTCTCTCTCTCTCTAGTTGTCGCATAAGAGTGTTATGGAAGCCCTTTTAGGGTTATATGAAAAAGAAACATTAAAAAATGTTAAAAAATAAATAAAAATTCAATGTTTTTGGCTGGATGACTTTTTCCTAGCTACAAGCGGGTCAGTCTGGTTGGACTTGCCGAGTCAGGAGGTGACCTGCGGGTCACACGAGTCAGGTGAGTCATGCCACTTGATTTGCCAAGTCTGAATCATCGGCCAATTTGACCCGGTGAGGGTGGATTGACTCGCCGACTTGTGCGACTCGTAGTGAGTCTGGTTTCTTTGATTTTACCATCCTATAGGGCAAAAGATGAAACAAGAAACCATTGTATTTAATAATAAAGGAATCTAACAATGCATAGATTGCGTGTAAACTTTGTGTACACTTAGTGTCTTCATACATTAATGTGTATGCTTTGTGTTTTTGTTCATCTACATGTATGCTTCATGTTTTCTTGTACCTATGTGTATGCTTTGTGTCTTTATATATTCAATCACATACTTCATATTTTCAAGTGTATAGTCTATTTGTGGTTCTACTTTTTGGTTGATAAGGAATCAGAGAATAAAGTAGAGTGAATCGAAATATATGAATTTGTATATGAGATTGTAAATGAAGACAAACTATTGGACAAACCTAGTTCCTTCTCTCAGAGGGAAGAGAGAACTTATAAAAAATTACAAACTTTGCCATTCATAAATCTGGGTTATTGGATTCAAATTTGCAAGTTGAGATGATAGTTAGAATTGTGGCAGTAGTTTTACTTACATTGAGAGATTTGCTTAAATATGGCATTGCTTGAGGAAAAGTAGTTTTGGGGAAAGAAGGTCTGTGATGCCAATTTTTGAATGAGAAATTAATATCAAATAATTAATAAGTTAATATAATAAAATATCAATTAACTAAATTTAATGAAAGGTCAAAAAATATTTAATGAGATTTCATTTGAAACAAAATATAGAAGAAGGAAGAGGAGGAGAGCAAGGAATTAGATAAGGCTTAATGGAAGAAGAAAGGAATATGAAGAAAATGAGAAAGTGCCTCTTTCCAAAGATAACAATGATGAAGGGTTGTAACTCTTTCAATGGGTTGTGATTATGAATGGTTGTGACTTTTAAAAATGGTTGTAATAATGAAGGGTTGTGACTCTTCAAGAGAGGGAGAGTTATGAAGGGTTGTGACTCTTGCTAAAAGGCAGACATGATGAAGAGGTGTGACCTCTCCCTTACATGGGAAGATATAAAGGGAAAGAAGGATTAAATGGAAGGGAGAAGAAAAGAGCAGAAGAGATTTCGACCAGATTCAGGAAAGAAATGTTAAGAGGGACCTGAAATATGAACCGAAAAGGAAATAAGAAGATAAGATATGAAGACACAGAAGAAGAAGATGTGCAGATCTTAAATGGGATATGTGCAGATCTGTAAATGTTAGAGATGGATTTGAGAAGTGAAAGGGGCAGCAGCTGTCAAACATATGTATCTTTTCATAATCAAAGGGTGTGACCCTTTAGAAGGGCATTTACAAATGAAAGGGTGTAACTCCTTGCACTCAAAGGAGAATAAAAGAGAAGAACTTCATTGAAGAAGGGAAGGAAGCCAAGCAGGGATGATCTAGAAAGCACAACAAATAAAGGCATCACCTAAGTGATTATAGGAGGACCATTAACAAAGACAAGGAAATAATCATTGAATAGAAAGAAAGAAGAAGTACAAATAGTAATCATTCGAATAGATTATCTGCTATATCTGGTATGAGTATTTGATATTCATGACATAGTAATTGTTACTATTCATCACTAAATGCATATAGTTAATACTTTAACTTATATTACTCACAATAGACATCCATAGACTATCATACTTTTGAGATAGGATGCACTATGTTTATATCTAAATAATTGCTGATTGATATCTATAGTCTGATATATGGACATATATAACATGTGACTTGGGTAGAATATTATGTATATTTATATTTTCAATTGCATTATAGTAAGACCTCACAAGATAGGTAAGGCCTACAGTGAAATGGGCCATTCTACATCATACAAAGGTAAGGGATAAGTCCTGCGGTGCAATGGGCCATGTTACATCATACAAAGGCAAGGGATAAATCTTGCGGTGAAATGTGCATGAGCTATGTCATTTAAAATCAAGGAGATAAGGCCAAAGGTGGAATGGGCTTGTCCTACATCATACAAAGGCACTATTTGTGAGTGATAGTTGAAGAGCACATGATTATACTGAGAAGAGGTGGATGCTTAAACCAATAATTGTGCACATGAACACAATGACACAAGATTTACGTGGAAACCCAATGCGGGAGAAAACCACAACTATAAATGCTTTTATATAAAATTTGTTCTTTTACAATGTATTGTAGGCTTCGACCCACTAGAGGCTCCGAACCCTATGCTTATGAGCACTGACTCACTGGAAGCTCCAACTCCCACACTTCATAGGCACCAATCTACTGGAAGCACCAACACCCATTGCTTGTCTTCATGAGCACCAACTCACTGCACACAAACTGTTCTTCCACCTTGGCAATGTTGCTAACACAACTGATGATGGCCACTTTCTTAGCACAACTTCTTTTCTTTAATCTGATATTTATATCTTCTTTAAATTTACACTAATGTCTCAAAAATATTTTCTTTTATACCCTTATTAAAAGGAGCAGTAATTTTCCTATTATTTTGTCTCACACTTATAATATATATATTTAAAAATATATATATGACTGAATTACAAATCTGAATATCTAATTCACTTATTTTTAATATTTTGATATAAATATTTCTTTATTACTTCACACCATTTTACTTCTCTTCCATTCAACTCCTACGCTTCTTTTTACTTCATATATTCTGTCTTTTTTCGTTTACTGCATCTGTTCACACTCTCTTATTTTTAATAAATATTCTTCTCATTCAGTTTTACTCAATCGGCTCATCTCTCACATATTTCACCGTTGACTCTTCTCACACTCCACATATATTTCATTCTCTCACATACTATTTTTACTTTCATAAACTTCAAATATATATATATATATATACCTTTCATCATTTTCCCTTTTTTAATCATCGTGTCATTTAAAATGAAAATGCATATCTTATAACTCTGAAAATAGAATCATAATTAATCGCACTCTTTTGTTGTAGTTTTTAATCAAGGTATGTTACTTCAAACATTAGCGTCCAAATCGATTATGAAATGAAATCTCCATGGCTTCCATCTTGCTAATATTTGAATTAATAGTTTTCCCACAGGTCAATAAGGAAATCGCTGTATGATATAAATTGCCATTTTCATATATCAATGTTCTTTGTTTCTATTTGATTATCCACGTAACATTTTGTAACATTAGAAATTGTCATGGGCCCTATTCGCTTTGTCTGCAATCTGACGTAGTGAATAAAGTCATGGATTCCTGGCATGGCTTTTCTTTATTCGCTCATGTATGTTAAAACTCCAACATTATTGCTTTGCTATTGAAATTTGTTGCAAGTTTCCACCTTACATAATTTTCCCACCCTGTCTGTGGTTGTGAAACAGCACTAATGCGTATTGACATTCCTCCTTGTTTATCACCGCTGTTTTGTTACAGATTATGTCTCCGTATAGAATGCAAATGCTACAGTCTCATGCTTTGCTAATTCTTCTAGCATCGTTTCGATATGGTCTCTGCCGTAAAACATGAAGTTGCTAACATTTACTCTGGATGATAGACAACTTCAGGCGTAGAGATGGTGCTCTGTATTGATTTGAAGAATAGTGTTTTTGGTCTTTTGATTCACATTATATCTCTGACCCATATTCGTCTCTAAACAAATGACATGTGTTTGTTGAACATCGCTGCCTTTGATGCTTATGTGTCCAAACTTGTTATTGACTTCATATCAAATATTGCTGCTGTTATATATTTGTTTTGTCATGCCTGATGACACAGTATAGATGACTCACATCTCTGGCTTATCAACGCATTTTTTTATTATCTATAGGTTCGTCATCACACATAATCGCTCCAGTCTCCAAGTCTTATCAGTCAGTTCTACTGCACCACAATACGGTACACATATTGCAGCTTCCCACAAATGCAACACTCTTTTGTGTATCTTCGATTCTGTCCATCGTGGTTAGTTCCCATTAGGACTTCATGCTTATTTTAACCGCCCCTGTCATTACACCGTCTTTGATTATCAGGATTTGGGAACACACTATATAGGTAAACTTATCGTTGCATCTATATCACTACTTCTGTAGCATACTGGTGGCTTAGTGTTGCAAACAATTTTGCAATTGGCTGGCTGATTGTGATCTTACTAAGCATACTTGTTTGACCATAGTTAATCTGAACACGTATCATCCATATTTGCTGTCAGTTCCTTCAATTCTGAAATCAAACTATTCATTTAATGTGCCACTGGTATTGTCCAAGCTATTCATTTAAGGAAATCAGATATACTGGAGTTTGCCTTCTATGATCCCTGGTTATTGTTTAATAGTTTTCTTATTACTTTTCTCGCTCCTCCATATATTCTTTTTCTTTGTTCTTTCATATCATGATTAAAGTTTAAATATTCAATTTAAACTCGAATATCTTCTACTCACATCTCTGTTCATCATTTGGCTTTTCTATATTATGTCTTGTTGCAAATGTATATTCAAATCTGAAGTTTGTCAGTGTTTATAAACTGCATATTTCATATTTTTATAAGAATTCATTTCTTAAATCTAGATCTACTTAAATAGATCAGATTTATATTTAGACTACTATAATTATTTAACCAAATAAAGCAACGGAAAGGTTAGAAAAGAAAAACACAGTTCATAAGCTCTTTAATCATTCATTATTCAAAGTAACTTCAGAACTTACAAGAGCTCCTTGTACATGGGAAAATGGCTCTGAAACAAGTTACAAACAAAATAGCAAACCTGGAATATACTTGGTATTGCTACATTCTCCTTTGCTGTTAACTGTTGTAAACTTTCTTCTTTCTGCCCTGCTGAAAATCAGAAATCTCTTCTCTGATTTTCTCTCTCTCTCTCTCAATGTCCTTGAGAAAGATTACTTAATTCTGTTTAACCCTTAGCTTCTTTTTATAATAGCAGTTGGGAAAAGTAGAGCCCTACTTGAAGTCTACATCCATAAAGTAGAGTCCTACTTGAACTCTTCTTCTTAGGTGACTACTTTAATTAGTTAGGTGGATAAAGTAGAGTGTTATTTGAAATCTACTTCCTCAAAGTAGAGTCCAACTTGAACTC
The DNA here is from genome assembly GCA_028749045.1 of Cupressus sempervirens. Taxonomy (NCBI): domain Eukaryota; kingdom Viridiplantae; phylum Streptophyta; class Pinopsida; order Cupressales; family Cupressaceae; genus Cupressus; species Cupressus sempervirens. Next base: position 402,075,183 of record CM053787.1, on the reverse strand, counting down.
TACTTCTAACTTACCTTTATGAGCTACAATTATGAACACTCCCTCTTAGCGAGGAAGGTATTCACCACCACTCCAAGTTTATCTTGAAAGAAAACAAGCTTCCCTTTTACCAAGAGTTTGGTGAGTATGTCTGCAACTTATTCAGCTGTCGAAATATACTGAAGCTTAATTGCTCCTTTCAAGTCCTTGTCTCTGATCAAATGAATCTGACTACTTTAATTAGTTAGGTGGATAAAGTAGAGTGTTACTTGAAATCTACTTCCTCAAAGTAGAGTCCAACTTGAACTCTACTTCTAACTTACCTTTATGAGCTACAATTATCAACACTCCCTCTTAGCGAGGAAGGTATTCACCACCACTCCAAGTTTATCTTGAAAGAAAACAAACTTGAGATAACCCTGACAGGTTATTGCTTCTTTTTAACACCAAAATCTTAAAACTCCAAGGGTTAGACGTTTCGTCAAACACTTTGCTGACAAGCTCTGATATTAATGAAACAACCTTCTCTATTTAGGCCACTAAAAATCAATACTGAATTGATTGTACTTTGGCATTAAAATTTCAAATGATGCTTCCAATAATTTTACCAAATGTCCAAACACAAATTGGTAGAAATTCCAAAAAGGATTTTATTGCAAATGCTTCAAAATTAACAATATTAGAACAAACACAATGGAACCTAGATATTGTTCGCTTATTGGATTTTTCAGACCTGATTGCTGTTGCCGGGTTATTACGACTGCTGCCTGTGATTTATTTCTTGCCTTGCGTCGATACTATCACCTCCGGCCACGATTTGTTACCCGTAAGTGGAATATTGGTTCGATTTTCCTTAATGCCGACTCCCAAAGATTCGACCTGCTACGTTGTCAATGGGTGAAGCCCTTATCGTTCGCGATTTGAAGGTTGGCGAGTCCCCGAGACCAATTTCCTCCGCCCGCTATTGGATAATGATATCGCTGTAAAACTTGCTGACGATTTTGCCGAGGTTTGGACGTAGACGTCTGAACAATGGGTATGCTGCTCGCGTGGAAAGAGCTTGCAGGAGATTAAAGTGCCCTTTTCGCTATCGGCCCTTGCGGAAGAACAGTTTCTTGGCAGAGTCGGGAATGGAATCCGAAGGATAGCTGCCGGCCTATACAAAATAGCACTCCGATCTCCAATGTAGCAAATAACCCTCGCTCCTGGCCCGAGATTTACCTAGTTCTGCAATGTTTCATGGATAGATAATCAAATGCAAGAATTCCTAATTCAGCCTTAGGCCATAGATTTCCGCCCTTATGAGATGACTGTGATGCCACCTCCTGCTTGCAATAATTCAGGTGATATCTCACACCCTCAGAATTGCTTATCAGTGGGAGTTTTCGTTCCCAAAGATAGATTGAGAATTCGCAGACCAAACGACCACAAATTACTCCAATTGAAGAAGAAGAATCCACAAAATCGCTTGCTTGAATGGGTGCCTCATGTCCTCTATTTATTCACTTTGTTGAGAAGTTACTGGAAGCTTCCGGAATTGTCTTTTATAATGTACTTTTTTATTATTATTTAACTTTATAAAATTAAATAGATAACTTTATAAAGTTAAAGTACAACCTTAATTTAATATTAGAACAAGTAGGCCCACTTACTGAATTATTATTCTCTGAGAGCAAAAATGTAACCATCTGGAAATAAAATGACTCTCTTTCCAAAATCATTTGCCTACGAGAGTCGATGATAGGCAAATTCCCTGTTAAAGTTATGTCACTAGAAAGGGGACATGACAGTACGTCCTTCCTGAAATTGCTTGTCCTCAAGCAATCTCAAAGCTGGATGTTGCAAAATTGTTTCATTTTCCCAAGTGGCATCTTCAACTAGTAGATCCTTCCATTTAACCAAATATTCTCTGATTACCCTTTTGCGGAGCTGTTTTTCCCTGCTTTCTAAAATGAATTCCGGCACTAAGATCAATTTCCCTTCATCATCCAAAGGCGGTAATATGGTGGAAGGTACCACATTCTGTCCCAACGCCCTTTTGAGGTGCGATACATGAAACACATTATATACTTTGCTATCTGCTGGAAGCTCAAGCTCATAAGCCAATTCTCCTACTCGCCTGGTGATCTTGAAAGGCCCATAATACCTGGGCTTAAGCTTCTCTGACCCACTCCTTTTGAGAGTAGATTGTCGAAATGGCTGAAGCATTAGGTAAACCATGTCACCTACTTCAAAGCTCCTCTCTATCCTTTTTTGATCTGCATATTGCTTATACTGATTCTGTGCCCGAGCTATGTTGTCCCGTAGAGTGCTAATAATGTCTTTACTTTCTTGAATCAAATCCCCGGCACGTGGAACCCGTACATCACTCATTAACAAGTCAATGAAACTCGGTGCATCATACCCATATAATGCTCGGAAAGGTGTCATTTGAATAGACATGTGAAAAGTGTTGTTGTAACGATATTCACACAAATAAATCCATCTTACCCAAGCCTTCTGCTGATCAACCACGTAATTCCTCAAGTAGCCTTCCACCCATTTGTTTACTATCTCTGTCTGTCCATCAGTTTGCGGATGATAACTGGTACTGGGTGTGAGCTCAGTGCCACATAATCGGAACACCTCTCGCCAAAAATGACTCAAGAATCTACTATCCCTGTCACTAACAATACTGCGGGGTATCCCATGTAACTTGAAAACCTCTCTGAAGAATACCTCGGCTACCTGAACTGTGGTATAGGTAGTGGTGATGGGAAAGAAATGAGCATATTTCGTTACTCTATCTACCACCACATAAATGCAATCACGACCCTGAGCCTTGGGCAACCCGGTAATGAAATCCATGGATATGCATTCCCACTTCTGATTTGGAATAGGGAGTGGCTGTAGAAGTCCTGCTGGGAAGGTGTGTTCTTGCTTATTTTGCTGACAAACAGGACACTCACGGACATACTGCAATACATCTGCCTTGAGTCCTTTCCAAGTGAATCGTTCTCGCACCTGCCTATATGTTTTAAAGTATTCGGGGTGACCGGCTATAGGTGTATCATGAAGAGCTCGCATAATAGACTGCTTCACCTTCGATCTTGGAATTAAATATATCCTGCTTTTGTAAATAATCAATTCATCCACAAGCGTATACCTGGTATCAACAATTGTCCCATCAACTATCCCAGATGCCCATGGGTTTCTAACATATTCTGCAATAATCAGATGCTTCCAGTCCTCAGAGATCTCAATCATCGAACTAAGATGTGGTCTGCGTGACAAGGCATCCGCTACCACATTCTGCGTGCCCTTAACATAAGATATATCAAAATCATATGCTTGTAGCTTACTTACCCATTTCTGCTGTCTATCATTGAGATCCCTTTGCCCAAGAAAATGTCTCAAACTGTTGTGGTCAGTTCTTATACAAAACTTACCACCTACTAAGTACTGCCTGAACTTAGCTAATGCATGCATGATAGCTAACATCTCCTTGTCATAAATGCTGAATGTTTTTTCCGGCCCACGGAGCTTCCTGCTCTCATATGCAATTGGGTGTTTGTCCTGCATCAAAACAGCCCCAATACCATCTCCGGAAGCATCACACTGGAGTTCAAATGGCTTCGAGAAATCAGGCAATGCTAGTACCGAGCATGAAGTCATGATCTCCTTAAATCTGTTAAAACAAGCCCGTGCCTTTGCTGTCCAAACGAAAGCTCCTTTTTTCAACAAATCAGTCATAGGAGCCGCGTGTCGCGAATATCCGCAAACAAATCTGCAGTAGAAGCCACATAATCCAAGGAACCCTCTCAGCTGTGTCAGGTTCTCAGGAGTAGGCCACTCCATAATAGCACAAATCTTATCAGGATCCATCCGTACTCCTTCTTTACTGATAATATGTCCCAAGTATAATATCTCGATCATGCCTAAATCACATTTAGACTCTTTTGCATACAAGGATTCTGCTTGCAAGGTCTTCAATACTGTTTCTAGATGCTCCATGTGCTCATTGCATGTTCAACTGTATACCAAGATATCATCAAAGAAAACCAATACAAACTTCCTCAGCTGATGATGGAAAACCTTATTCATGGTGGACTGGAAAGTAGCTGGTGCATTGGTCAACCCGAATGGCATTACTACAAACTCAAAATGCCCACAGTGACATCTGAATGCAGTCTTCTCGATGTCCTGTTCTCTGACTCTAATCTGGTGGTAACCTGATCTCAAATCAATCTTACTAAAGTAGCATGCCCCATGCAGTTCATCTATTAGCTCATCAATCCATGGAATAGGATATCTATTCTTAATGATTTTTTTATTCAGCATCCTGTAATCTATACACATCCGTAACGAACCATCTTTCTTTTTAACCAAGACTACTGAAGAAGCAAAAGGAGACTTACTAGGTCTGATGTGTCCCATCGCAAGAAGCTCCTTGATGGTTTTCTCTATTTCATCTTTAAGCCTCTTTGGATGCCTGTATGGGGTTTAGCACCTTCTTCTAATTCGATGATGTGCTCAATCCCTCTATCAGGAGGTGTACCAGGTGGAATATCGCTAAATACCTTACTATACTTTTCCCTCAATGTCTGTATGTCAGGATGGTATTCTGTCTTTTGTTGTTCCTCCTGTGTAGGCATGAGAGTACACATGGCTGCCCATTCAATATCCTCATGTCTCACCAATCTTTCTAATCGTCTAAGAGAAATTGTTTGGATATCACTATTTCGGATAACTCTCAACACATGCTGTTTCCCATCTACTTCAAACTTGATCTCCATGTCCTTGAGTCAAAAAGTGACCTCACCCAATAAACGTAACCATGTCATGCCCAAAACGATATTCAAGTCACCCATATTGACCACATGGTAATCTGCTTTAAACTCATAATTATTCAAGTGTAACGACATGTCTCTAACTATCTTGTTACATTTAAGGGTATATCCATCAGCAACCTGTACTCGAAGACCTTCAAATTCTTCTGTCTTAATACCACGACGCTCAACCAATCGTGCATCAATGAAGTTATGTGTAGCGCTTGTATCGACCAAGGTGATCACCTTCTGTCCTGCTAGAACACCACGTAATCTAAAAGATCCTTCCTGCTGAATGCTAGACAAACACCCTTGCTGTAAATGCAATTCAGGTTCCTCTTTTTGTTCTGAATTTCCTATTTCTTCCTCAGACTCTGAACTACTGTGATCATCCTCTTTTGCTGCACTGTCGGAATCTGATCCTTCTTAATATGCCCACATAACTCTGTTGGCCTTCCCTTTAGGTCTTAGAGGACAAACATGGTCTCTGTCATATGGGCCTTTGCAATAGAAATATAATTTCTTCCTGCGCAAGTCCTTTAATGTCTCTGCATTTATGGGTGTAGTAGATTTTCCTTTGGTTTCAATGCTCTTCCCTTTATTCTTATCAAATTTCTTATTGTCTCTGAAAGAGGTAGTACTCCGAGAGTTGAACCTACTAGAAGGTGTTGTAAGCTCCATACTCCGTGCTTTCCTCATGGCTTCCTGCAGTGTTGGTGGGTCAAATGCTTTAATCCATCCCTTGAGAGGTTCAGACAATCCTTCTGTAAATAAGATAACTAACCTTCTTTCAGACACATCCTGTACCATGACTGACAACCTTTGAAATTCACTAATATAAACCTCCAAATTGCCAGACTGTCTTAACTGTGCAAGTTCGCGAAAATAAATCTCTGGATCCTTCTTATCAAAATGCTCAACCAATCTATTCACAAAGTCCTGGTACGATGTTACCTGATTGTGCTGCAAAGTAACCATTCCATGTGACCACCAATCATGAGCTGCGCCTTCCAGATGCAAGGTGGCATACCTGATGGCATCTATTTCAGACATAGGCCTTAATGCTAGGAAGGTGTCCAACTTATGAATCCAAGCTTGCGCTGTCATCTGACCACTACCATCGAAAAATGGTAAAGTGAGTTTGCTAACAGCTCACTGTAACTCACTATCATGACCTCCTCTAGGCCTCCTATTCTGACGGCTACTCCTCATATGTTCTCTCCTTTGGTTTAGATATCGATCAAAGTTCAATAGTTCACGCACATGCGGGGGTAATGCCTGCCATTCTGCAGTAACAGCCCTAAGATCTTCCTGGAAATCATCTGGTAAATCATCTTCTCCCATCTCCTGAGCCTCTTCCCTTAGGAAGGTGGGACGAGTAGGCCTATTTGCTGTCCATGATCTGCGCCTAGGAGCACCCTGTGAGCCTGCCACACTTCTATTATCCTGATCAGATATACCTCTTCCTTGTTCTTGAATCCTGGGCTGAACAATTCTTTCCATTGTGGCATTCAAAGCCTGAAGTGACTGAGCTATTTCTTCCTGTCTTGTAGTCATGAATCTGTAAAACTCTCGGGTTTCTTCATCATCAATTTTGGGAAATCTCGGTGGACTCTGTGATTGTCTTTCCCCCATATCTCTGCTTTTATGTCTAGTCCTCCTGCGAATATAATATCTAGAATATGATTGCATAAGATGTCCTACCCAACAGGATGGCAGGAATACTGCTCTGATACCACTGAGATAACCCTGACAGGTTATTGCTTCTTTTTAACACCAAAATCTTAAAACTCCAAGGGTTAGACGTTTCGTCAAACACTTTGCTGACAAGCTCTGATATTAATGAAACAACCTTCTCTATTTAAGCCACTAAAAATCAATACTGAATTGATTGTACTTTGGCATTAAAATTTCAAATGATGCTTCCAATAATTTTACCAAATGTCCAAACACAAATTGGTAGAAATTCAAAAAGGATTTTATTGCAAATGCTTCAAAATTAACAATATCAGAACAAACACAATGGAACCTAGATATTGTTCGCTTATTGGATTTTTCAGACCTGATTGTTGTTGCCAGGTTATTACGACTGCCGCCTGCGATTTATTTCTTGCCTTGCATCGATACTATCACCTCCGGCCGCGATTTGTTACCCGTAAGTGGAATATTGGTTCGATTTTCCTTAATGCCGACTCCCAAAGATTCGACCTGCTACGCTGTCAATGGGTGAAGCCCTTATCGTTCGCGATTTGAAGGTTGGTGAGTCCCCGAGACCAATTTCCTCCGCCCGCTATTGGATAATGATATCGCTGTAAAACTTGCTGACGATTTTGCCAAGGTTTGAACGTAGACGTCTGAACAATGGATATGCTGCTCGCGTGGAAATAGCTTGCAGGAGATTAAAGTGCCCTTTCCGCTATCGGCCCTTGCGGAAGAACAGTTTCCTGGCAGAGTCGGGAATGGAATCCGAAGGATAGCTGCCGGCCTATACAAAATAGCACTCCGATCTCCAATGTAGCAAATAACCCTCGCTCCTGGCCCGAGATTTACCTAGTTCTGCAATGTTTGATGGATAGATAATCAAATGCAAGAATTCCTAATTCAGCCTTAGGCCACAGATTTCCGCCCTTATGAGATGACTGTGATGCCACCTCCTGCTTGCAATAATTCAGGTGATATCTCACACCCTCACAATTGCTTATCAGTGGGAGTTTTCGTTCCCAAAGATAGATTGAGAATTCGCAGACCAAACGACCACAAATTGCTCCAACTGAAGAAGAAGAAGAATCCACAAAATCACTTGCTTGAATGGGTGCCTCATGTCCTCTATTTATTCACTTTGTTGAGAAGTTATTGGAAGCTTCCGGAATTGTCTTTTATAATGTACTTTTTTATTATTATTTAACTTTATAAAATTAAATAGATAACTTTATAAAGTTAAAGTACAACTTTAATTTAATATTAGAACAAGTAGGCCCACTTACTGAATTATTATTCTCTGAGAGCAAAAATGTAACCATCTGGAAATAAAATGACTCTCTTTCCAAAATCATTTGCCTACGAGAGTTGATGATAGGCAAATTCCCTGTTAAAGTTATGTCACTAGAATCCTCCAGCAAAATATCCTTCGCAATTGTCAGTGGATCTGTTGGTTCCCAAAATTGAAGATTGAAAGTCCAAGAGCCTGCCACTTCTCCAATAAGACTTCTCAATCAGTTCTGGCCAACAAACGATAATACTTCTCGATTCCCTTGCACTTTAGGCTCCACTACACCTAGGTGGATAGACCTTCTCCTCAAACCTGATCACCTGGTCTAGAGCTTTTTCTATAGCGAATTTAAACTTTTGGAGTTCTTTGGCTGGTAAGGTCGTTCAACTCGATCAAAATGAAAATTGGATGTTGAATAATGGTTGGATGCTTTGTATAATTGAATAATAATAAATTTGATGCCTGTAGGAAGAAAAATATAGATTTTTTTACTTTAATAATAGAAATACCAGTGCCTTTGCTCATCCGGGCAATAGAGTCAACTTCAGTACATTTTTACGTACGACTTCATAAAGTTCTTAAGCACTTATACTACCAACAATTAAATAATCAAGATGCGACAAGCCAATTATTATGAAATCTTAAATTAGTCCAGATTGATTTTAACTCCTCTGGTAGGGAGACAAACTAGACACAGATACAAAAACAATTTAATATTTCACAATACCTGTGATGATCAAATTTAAAATGCTAAATGACCATGTCTACTTATTTGACATTTCAATTATATATAGAATTCCAGAAAATAATTACAAAGGACGATTCACCTGTAGTTTAAATCTCCACGCCTTTACTAATATACAAAGAACAATTTATTTTATTATTAAAATAAAATAATAGAATTTTTATTACAAAATCATAATATAGCCCTTGTCCCTCCGCACAATAAAAATATAAAATACTCCTCAGAGTGTCTGAGTGTAATTGTTCGAATATGTCTCCCTTTATTTTTCAAATAATAAAATCATATTTATATCCTATGCAAATGAAAGGTGTGACTTTTGAAAAATGAAAAGTCATATCCTTTGGAAATAAATTGTCTCTTTGTAATAAAAAATTAATCAATCAAATTTACCGATTATAAATTTTGTAATGTAATTTGTATATTATTGATTTTTGTCATCGGGCTACTGGGATAACTTCAACCTTGTGCATAAGTGATAAAATGGCATGACACACATTTCTAGTTCATTGATCTCTGATATCGCACATTTTTCCAAACATACCCGTCACATATGATTTATCAGCTCCAATATTATCTGAATATGACCTTTATCAATAAGTGATTGATGCAGCTAACTTTTTCCTCGATGCTTTTGATTATTGCCATAAACTTGTAATTATTTTTGGGTAGATTGTATTGAGCAATTCGTTGCATACAAAGACTTGATTGAGCATTCACCATTTGCATATATTCCTGCAGTATCAGCAGCTTGGGCAATTCATGAGATTTCCTTCCATAATCTGATGACGCTTAAAGAATCCTTAGTATCACCAGCGCATTCTTTGAGCAGTAGGCTTAATTCTTTAAAGCCAAAAAATACAAAACATTGAAGTGAGATGCTTTCTCCACACCACCTTTTGTGTTGGGACAATCCCTTCGCTTCACATACTTTCTGACATTAGTTGTATTTATCTTCATTACAGTTCTAAACAAAATCAGGAGGAGAGACTGATAAGTTAGTACAACAAGTTTAGCTGATGGTATCAATGCTCGAGACCCATAGTATGAATAGGTGCCAATCTTTTTTGTCCCAAATTCTGAAGAACCTCAGAACTCTATATTATTTTTTGCATAATCTGAGTGTAAGTATTTCTTTGATTCTTTCTTCATACAGTCAGATCTGCATGTTGATTAATTGATGTGTAAGTTGGCCTGGATGGTGCCTCGCTATAGTTCTTCTCAATGCAGCATTGAAGTTATGAGTGAGTTTTGTTTTCTAAATATCCACCTGTAGTTGAGATCATTTTTCCAACCTGCCAGTTTTTTGAGAAAGAGCTATGAGGTTGTCTTGCTGTTCTTAAAAATGGGTGCCAAAATTTGGAAAATTTGGGCACCATCAGGATCATGAGATTTTTTGGAGGCCAAGTTTTCTTCAAACTTGACATCCCTACTCACAACAGTCCTCTGGTGTATTGGAATTTGGTATAAAGACCTTGTAGGCTTTTGACTCTTTAGTACATCCCACAAGAATGCCCTTCTCTCCTGAGGCTCCAATTTTGTCCTCTTCTCTACAAGCAAATGAATATAGACTGGACAACCGAAAATCCTAAGATGTTCCATCTTCGTTTTAATCACTGTGAATGCCTACTTTGTGGTCTTGTCCTCTAAAACTCTGTGAGGGCTCTTGTTTTGTAAATATACGGCTGTGTTGCATGGTTTTTCCCATAGAAACAATGAAAAACTCTGATCATGGATCATGGCCTTTACAAAACTGATGATAGATCCGTTCTTCTCTACAACCCTATTTTGTTGCGGATTGTAGGCAACTGTCTTCTCCCTCTTGATTCCTGCATCCCTACAGAAATCTCTGAATTCATTTGAGGTATACTTGTCTCCGTTGTCTGACCTCAACACCTTCATCGTCTTCCCTACTAGATTCTCCACTTGAGCTTTGAACTCATTGAACAGAGAGTGAAGGCCTCATCTTTGGTCTTCATGAAGTAGAGCTAGGTCTTCCTGGAGAAATCATCAATGAAGGTCACATAATAGGATGCACCATTTACTGATGCCACTGACATAGGCCCACAAACATCAGAATCTATTAGATCCAAAATCTTTTTAGATTGAATTTCACTGTTGGGAAATGAAGCTTGGACATTTTTGCCAAGAGCACAACCTTTACATACCCCTTCTTGCTCTAGACTAAACTTTGGTAGTCCAGTGACCATCTCTCTTAACAAAGGTAGTGCTCTATGATGCAAGTGCCCCATCCTCTTGTGCCACAATTCACACAGGCTCTCACTGTTAAGCAACAATGCCTGAATGAAGTTACCTTGTCGCCTATATAAGTTGCCTTCCCCAACTCCAAACCTCACAGCTGTGTCTGGATTGGCTCCCTCTAGGCATATAAACACTTGCCCTTTTTGGAAGGTAATTGTGTAATCTTTGTCAATCTTTGTCCTCCATAACTGAGATGGACAAGTGCTTCTTCAAGCCATGTACATACAACACTTCCTGAGCATCAATTGATCCTCTTGACTCAAGCTGAAACTGCACGATTCCTTGTCCCTTAACTGCATACAAGGCATCATTGCCAAGCTCCATAGTGATCCCTGATTCATATTCAGAAAGTTGACTGAACAACTCTCGTGCTTCAGTCATGTGACAGGAGACATTACTATCCAAGTACCAAGCACTTCTAACTATAGTGCTGGTAGAAAGACAGGCTACAAGGGAAAAATCATTCTCAAACTTTGTTGCAAATTCACTCAATTGAGTCTCTGCTGTTGCTGCTGCTGCTACTTGTTGTGTCTTTCCCGTGCCTTTCTTCTTCTAAGGACATTGAGAAGCATAGTGACCTTTCTTATGGAAAACAAAGCACTTGATCTTAGTCTTGGTGATGAGGGCAAAGTTTTCATCACCACCTCCTTACTTGTTGGATCTAATCTCCTCACGAGTCTCCTCTTGAATACAATCATCCCATAGCCTCTGCCAATCTGGAATGTCTTTTCAAGCACAAATTCCCTTCACAAATGTTTCCCATGACTTGGTGAAACCATTTAGAGCTACATTCACTAGCTTTTCATCCAAGATCTTTTCTCCAACTGCTGTGAGATGATCACGAATTTGTGTGATCCTCATAAGGTAACTGGTAACATTATTAGATTTGGTCATTTGACACTCTCGGAGCTTGTTCTTCAGAACCATCTTTTGGTTGATATTGTTACTTTGAAAGCGACCAACTAAGGCATCAAACATGTCCTTGGCTTTCGTCTTTTCTACTATATGCGTAATCAAGTGATCCTTTACATCATCTAGAATGACCCTTTGTCCTTTAGTGTCCTTATCATGTGCTACTTGAAATGCAAGATTTGTTTGTAGTTGAGGAACCTTTTCTACATTCTCGCATAGGTCTTGCCCTTTGAGAAGCAATACGACTCTTGCCTTCCATGGCAAGAAGTTTGAAACTCCATCTAGCATGTCTTTAAACCTGAGACAATTGGTTGCCATATCTATTTTGTGCTTTTCTTTTAGAGCTTACAGCTCTGATACCATGTTAATTTCTTAAATCTAGTATTTAGGTAAATAGATTAGATCTAGATTTGCACTAGAATTATTCAACGAAATAAAGCAGCAGAAAACTTAGAAAAGCAAAACACAGTTCATAGGCTCTTCAATCAGTTTATCATTCAAAATAACTTCAGAACTTACAAGAGCTTCCAGTACATTGGAAAATGGCTCCGAAACAAGTTACAAACAAAATATCAAACCTGAAATATACTTGGTGTTGCTACCTTCTCCTTTGCTGTTAACTATTGTAAACTTTCTTCTTTCTGCCCTGCTGAAAACCATAAATCTCTTCTTTGATTCTCTCTCTCTCTCTCTCTCTCTCTCTCTCTCTCTCTCTCAGACACACACACACACACACACACACACACACTCACTCATTCACACACGCACACAAACAATATCCTTCTTGAGAAAGTTTACTTAATTTTGTTTAACCCTTAGCTTCCTTTTATAATAGCAGTTGGGAAAAATAGAGTCCTACTTGAAGTCTACTTCCATAAAGGAGAGTCCTACTTAAAGTCTACTTCCATAAAGTAGAGTCCTACTTGAACTCTTCTTCTTAGGTTACTACTTTAATTGGTTAGGTGGAAATAGTAGAGTTCTACTTGAAGGCTACTTCGTCAAAGTAGAGTCCTATTTGAACTCTACTTCTAACTTACCTTTATGATCTACAATTATCAATAGATGTATGTCCTCAGCTCCTAAAGCATGTAACACCAAGCATGTTGCCATGTGATCCAATATAGTCTATTTCTATGTTGCCATAATAATCTACTGTCATTGAGTTGTTGTCCATCATTAATTCTAAATGCCTTTTACAACTCATTCTTTTGAATACAATCATATTCTTATTAGAAGTGTCTTTTGACCTTTGACATCAATGACAACATTTCTATCAAAAGTCTATACGGATAAGAAGTAATTGCAATAGGGGGGAATGGTGATGCCTCACTAGGTACACCATCTCATGAAGCATCAGGCCAAGAGGCACAAGAGATTTTGCTCTTGGGCCTTGGTTTGATAGTCTATATGGATGGGAAGTAATTGCAATGTTTTAATGTTGTAGCTTCAATCGGATTGAATTGATCTAGAGTTAAACTCCAATGGTTGTTGGCTAAAAATTATTGCATTTGATTAAACATCAATTAGACATGTGCGCACACACACACACACATATTGATGTTAATAATGACTAATGGTTATTAACTTACGGTAATTGATATTGATTAACATAGAGACTTGTCTATTCTCGAGACATGTCTCTTCTACTCCTATGTATATGCATTTGGATATGCACTCAGAACACACAAAAATATGAAGTGTTATTACATTTGTAGTGATCTTGTCTTTCAACATGGTATCAAAGGTATACTACAAAATGTAAGAAGCATTGAGATTTATTACTATCTGCATTGAAGCTAGTATATGTTGTGCAAATTAGTCAAAGATTATTTTAATAAAATTCGTACAATGACAGGCCACTGCAGTGTTGAGCATTTGAAGGTGTTAATAAAGTTTAATGCACGATCATTTGTAAAGGTAAAGTCATCAAATGCATCTTGGAAACAATGCAAGAGATGGCAAAGGTAAAGTCACCAAATACATCTTTGAAACAATACAGGAGACGGTAATTAAATAAGAATAAATTGATCAAAACCTAACAAGCTTCGAATGACGCTATATTTAATTGGTTGAATGATGGTTGTATTGATGTGATAAAGGGGAGTTTTGTTTCTTTGCAAAACCTACAGAGAGTGCAAACCACAAAATTACATTGATTTTGCTATTATCTTTGTGAAAGTCTTTTATAGAGTAATGATCAAGATGATGATCGTTGTGTCTGATAAAACAAATATGGAGACAAATTTAGCACCTTCAAGATGATCAAGATGATGATCGTTGTGTCTGATATGAATATCTTGAATATTTTGAATGCGTGGGCCTGATAGGGTTTGGGTGAATAGGTTTAACTCTCCGGACATTTCGGTCCATGTTTCTAATTATCATGAAAGGATGATCATGGCTTAATATTGTCATTTATTAACTTGGTTTTGGAAAACATTATAGTTCAAAGATGAATATTTGATACAACAATATTTCTGAGGTAATAGTTTATGCGAGTTCAAATGTTTAATTTATGCAAGCTCAAATGTTTAGCAAATATTTGGTTGAAGAACATTCAACACTTATATGTAAAGAGCATTACATCACCCAAATGTTGGTAAAGTTTATTCCCACGAGGAAGCTTACGAAATCGACAAAGATTGCAGGGGACCATTTGAAGGCTTCTTAAGACATTGCAACATATTTGCCTCCCTATGATAGGTGTGCAGTAGTATGTTAAACCAAGTTGAAATGATTATTTTAAGGTTCGTAGCATTGTATTGGTAGAGAACCTCATATTGTGGTCATTAGTCGCCATATTTCATACGTGTTGCTTAACTCGAAGTTCTGTAGAAGCAACATTACTTTGAAGTACCAGTTCCCAAATCAGAACATGGATGCACTTATTTATCTTACAACAAAGGAGGATTTGCATTAATTATGGAGGAATATGATTAGCTCATGGTGAAAATTTTGTCTTCGTCTTCATCTTCATTGAGGCTGAGGCTGAGGCTATTTTTTTTCTTATGAAGTTGGAGAATGCTACGAGCTTGGGGTCTCTACTTGAGGGTTCGAAGAAGATGCGTTGGTTCATTGATGCACTTAATGATGTGCTAATTTTGTAATGTGGAAAGTTTGAGGTTTCATTCTTGGCCAAAAACAAAAAAAGAAGAAGAGAGTCTCCTTGTATTGATTTTGGAATCATCAAACTTTTTTTTTCCATAAATGAAGCTTGAAGGTGTCAAAATTTTTCGAGTTTTAAGTTGGGTTCTGTAATATCCCCTTCTTCGCACTAGGGCTTACTGGCGCCTCGTTAGTCTATCTTTCCAATCGGATAGGCTAACAATATTAATCTTGAGGATGCCAGCCAATCACATGAATTTATTTGGTTTCATTGGGGAAATATTTAAGTTGTGGACCATTTCTATAGTTAAGTCACTTTATTTTATAAAGTTGATTTATAAAGTTACTTTAAGTCATTTTATAACTAAAGTAACTTAAGTGACTAAAAGACAAAAATGACTTTTATCCCACATTGCCTAGTTGTTTGTACTAACCCTCATATCAAGGTTATAAAAACAATGAGCTTCCTTGAGATTAACACCATGAAATATAATATTATTTAAAAAATGACAAGGTTGCTTAAATGTGACTTGTTGCTCTCGAGGACGAAACCCCTTGAGACAGTTTGAGAAGTTGGACATAGCCCCAACCTCTCATTGGAGTCTTTATTCATTTCAGAAGTGGAGTTGCATTGTGAGACGTCATTGCTGTATGGGTTTCCGCTTCCAAGGAGTAAGTTCATTAATGGTTAGTGACAGTTGTGAAATTATGATAGTAATGGAATGTTAGCATAATCGGTCTTCAGTATTTGGCCCAGCCGATTGACGGTATAGACGTAAGGATCAACATTCGAGTGAGCAACAAACATAATAGTCTAGACAAAGGCGTAGCGTTCAGGGCACCAGTTATCCATCCTTCTCATAGCGAAAAGGAAGTTGGGAGTATTCCTCGCGTGGAAGAATGGTGTGCAACTGCCATATTGGACACTCCCATATTGTGGATGACATTCCATAACCACAGGAGTAGACTTTAGTAGCAGATTTGTGGGAGCATTTGTAGAAGTGTGTGCAATGGATTTTCTGGAACCACAACAGTTGTCATGTGAGCTGGCATCTACTCCAACAATCTGATCCTCCACAGAAAGCAGTGGTACGTAGTCCCAACATTGATGCAGCTGTAGGATAGGGGGATGTTCGAGTAACATGTTCAGTTGGTGATAGAGTGTGGGTTATTAGACCCAAGACAGGGAGCATTCAGAGCTCTGCAGGACAGGCTACAGACTGGAGCAAATAGGAGTAGACGCAGATATTTCCCCTACCATGGCACACTCCTATCACTGAAAATGGGATTTGGTACACCAATTTTCAAGTCTCTTCTATCACATCCTTTCTTGCATATAAGACGTCTTTCTTAAGGGAGTTAGGAGTTGCTCATTTAATTCTATTGCTGAATGGATAACACGTTTTTAGTTTGTTACATCTTCATTTCAAGTAGAAATTTGTGTTACCAGTTGTAATAGAATTTAAATATCAATGCAAGGATAATGTGCTTCTTGGATCAAAAAATTTCTTTAGAGACAATGAATCAATTTATTTTAGCAGTCACACATCAGACTTTGATAACAGTCCCAGTAAGGATGCTGCAATGGTATCAAAGACACAGGACTTGTCAACTTGTGGGTAAACTATTGGAATTACAGGCTGGTTAAAACAGAAAAAAAAAAATGTTAAATAGGCATGAATAGGGAGCCATATGATTTTAGTCATATCCGACCTAAACAGGCAGGATCTTCAGACCAAATTGATATTGAGAACAATTATACAGTTGATGAGGAACTAACCTTTGAGACAAGCATATAGGTTGAACAGGTTGAACAAGCTGAACAAGTACAGGTCACTCAAATGGCTCATGATGCTAATGAACAAGAATGGGAAGTGAAGGAAACCTTGCGTGCTAATAGAGATGGACATAATAATGTCGCTATTGCACTTCAACAGTTCATAGGTACTATGCAACAGCTAGCTCGGATACACAGGAGAGTATCGAGTCATCATAGTTGAAGTGGTAGTGTGGCAGGATCACCTTGGGCTGCTAGGGCCCCCACACAGAACACTGACAGGCCATTGATGCCCATTTTTGCTGAGAATAATGCTGAACAAGAGGTATCCCAACCTGCAGCAGCAGGCTAACTTTGGGATAATGTTATGGCTATGTACGATGAATGGGATTTGTTCCCTGATCTAGTTAAGCAAAGAATGACCTTTATTCAATACATGAATAAAAAAGGGAGTCGAAGAGGACACAACAGGACAGGAGGCTTAGGGCACAAAATAGAGACTTGAAGCACACCATGAACAAGTTATCTCTCCCCAATTTTGATGGTAGCAGTAAGACGTCTGGTAGGGCTTGGATTCACAAGTTAGACACATTCCTGACCCTCAAACACATGTCAGAAACATAAGCTATTAGATTTACCATGATGCATTTAGAGGGAGCAACATATGATTGGTGGCATCATGGACTAGTCACCTAGGATCATGGTCTTGTTACATCTTATGAGACTTTCAGCTCTAAGCTGATCACTTATTTTGATAGGAAGGACATTGAGGTCTACTATAGGGATTTTGCGCAGTTGTGACAAGACGGATCTTTAGATGAGTTCATTGATGAGTTTTAGTAGATCTCGGTGATGGTTCCGGATATGACAGAAGAACGTAAGGTAATGCTGTTCACACAGGGCTTATATGACAAATTTAAAGGTTTGGTCAAGGTACTTAAATCAAACACCTTGGATGATGCTATTAAGACCGCACATGATGTGGACTCACCTTCTTCAATACTATAGCTTCCTAAGAAGCCTTATAAGGGGTCTACTTCGATCTAGAAGAACAATAATCAACATATGACTTCCCTCTCCCCCCCCTAGGTTGGACTTTGAGATACAAAATGAATTGAGGAAGGAGCTATGCTTTACCTGTAGCCATCGACACCGGATGATAGATGCCTTGGCAAGGGTAAAATACATTATGTTGAGGTTCTTTCGGAAGAGGAGGATGAGCAGCAAGGAGGCAGCGATGTTGATGGCAGCGATGAGGAAGGAAGTGAGGAGCAACCTCCTAAAGAGAGGAAGAAGGAATCCACTTTGGGACAATGCCCTATCATAGCTTCCCTTTCTAGCGATCCCACTGGTCACCCCTTTTGTTTGAAGGGCATTGTTAGAGGGTAGTGTATTGTGTGCCTTTTAGATATAGGTGCATCACATAATTTCATAAGCACACGTTGGGTATCAAGGAGGAGGTTACAGGTTGATGATATACCTGAGTTCGAAGTTAGGGTAGTAGGAGGTGATATATTAAGGTGCACAGGGAAAGGGCTAGGGCTTTTGATTCATTTTGATGAATGTCTTCTAGAGGCAGATTTTTATGTTGTTGATTTCGATGGATTAGACGCCACGTTGGGTAGACTATCAGCAGGTTTATAGTTGATCATGGTAAGATGTAGCTGGAATTCTTACAAGATGGTCAACAGGTGATTCTCAAGGCCATGCTAGAGGGTGAACCCAGAGTGATTTCATCTCACAGGATGGAGGCTATTATTAGGCATGATGACATTGAATGGGCAACACATTGTTTAATCTCTTCTAAGGCTACATTAGGTTCAGGACAACAGTTTCACTGTGACATTCAGCCAGTGCTTGATAAGCACAAGAGGGTTTTTGAAGACATACCCCAAAGTATTCCCCCAGATAGAGGGTTTGAAGATATCATCAAGGTAGAGGAGGGTGCTAAACCTGTCATTACCACTCCTTATTCTCACCCTGGGCACTATAAAGAGGAAATAGAAAGGACGATTAAGAAACTCTTAGACATGGGACACATCAAACTTGAATCTAACCCTTTTGCTTCTTCGGTAGTTTTGGTGAAGAAGGATGGTACTGTTCTTAGGCGTATTGATTACCGTGCTCTCAACAAGAGGACCATTAAGAATAGGTACCCTATTCCTCGCATTGATGAGTTGTTAGATGAACTACATGGGGCAGTCTATTTCTCGAAGATGGATCTTTGATCTGGATACCATCAGATACGTGTTCGTCAAGAGGATGTGCATAAGATAGCTTTGCGATGCCACTATAGACACTATGAGTTCTTGGTTATGCTATTTGGGCTCACTAAAGTGCTGGCCACATTTCAGTCATGTATGAACCATATTTTTAAAAAGCAATTGTGCAAGAGTGTGTTGTTATTCTTTGATGATATCTTCATTTTTAGTAGGACTTGGGAGGAACATTTGCAGCACCTAGATGAGGTACTTAGCATTATGGAGGAGCATTCATTGTTTGCGAAGGAATCAAAGTGTGAGTTCGAATTGACTGAGATTCTTTACCTTGGACACATGATTGATGTAGATAGGGTGAAGTCCACCAGGAAAAGATACAAGCAATCCTAGATTGGCCGCCTCTGAGGAACATATCAGATTTGAGGGTCTTCCTCGATCTTTGCTCTGATTATAGGAGGTTCGCTAGAGGCTTCTCTCAGACAACAACTCTCCTCACTGATCTCATGCGGAAAGGGGCATTCAGGTGGATGGATGATGCGAAGTTGTTATTTGATAAGCTCAAGAAAGTGATGAGCACATGCTCGGTTCTGGCACTTCCCGACTTCTCTTGCCCTTTGTCTTAGACTGTGATGGTTTAGGGAAATTGGTGCAGTTTTGATGTAGGATAGGCATCTAATAGCTTATGAGAGCCGGAAGCTCAAGGACAGTGAGAGATTGTACTCCACCTATGACAAGGAAATGCTAGCCATTATGCACACTTCATCGAAGTTTAGATAGTACTTTGTGGGTGGAAAATTCACGGTTAAGACAAACCACAACAACCTGCGATATTTCTTATTACAAAAGTATTTGAATGAAAGACAACAAAAGTGGGTGAGCAAGGTTCAAGCCTATGATTTTGATATCAAGTATGTTATGGATAAGAACAATATAGTGGCTGATGCTCTTTCCAGGAGACCTTCAATAGTAGAGTGTTGTGCCATTTCAGAGATATTAGCAGATTGGAAGTCTCAGTTACTGGTTGAGTATTCTAAGAATACTCAAGCTTGTTAGATCATGGATGGGCAACTTCGGGACAACAGGTACAAGGTAATATATGATATATTTTTTTATAAGGATAGGATCTACCTCGTACCAGAATTTAAGCTCAAGGTAAAAATTATGGATACTCTTCATGATGCACCATCAGTCGAACACCCAGGTTTCTTCAAGACCTATAGGCAGGTCAGAGAGAGATTCTCATGGAAGGGCCTCAAGGACGATGTTCTTCAGCATGCCAGAGAATGCTAGACTTCTCAGTAGAACAAGTCAAAGCACGAGTTCCTAGCCGGATTATTAAAGCCTCTTCCTGTTCCAACATCAAAATGGGAGAGTATTTCCATGGACTTCATAGGATTGCCAAGAGTTTAGGATAGAGATTCCATTTTTGTGGTTGTGGACAGATTGACTAAGTTTGCTCATTTCTATGCTACAGCGGCAGATTGGTTGGCTTCTCAGGTAGCTGAGTTGTTTTTGCGAGAGGTTTTTCATCTACATGGTCTTCCTCTAACCATTGTGAGTGACAGGGATAGCAAATTTCTCAACACTTTTTGGTAGAAGTTATTCAGATTGGCAGGTACGAAATTAACACCTAACATGAGTTACTACCGACAAATGGATGGGTAGACTAAGATAGTAAATAAATGGGTGTACGGTTATCTCTGGAACTATGTAGTAGGGCAACAAAGAGCTTGGGTTAAATGGTTATATCTAGGGGAGTACTGCTACAAATCCTCCTACCACATGTCCATTCGGATGACACTGTTTTGAGCTCTCTATGGTAGAAAACCACTATTGTTCATAGATATGGCCTTACAGGATAACAGAGCACTGCAAGTTGGAGATCAGATACAGGGTCAATAGGACATTCTTAGATCTCTTCGGGAGAACATCCTATAGGCTTAGAATCAATAGAAGATGTACGCTGATCACTACCAGACAGAGCAGAGTTTTGAGTTAGATGACATGGTTTACCTTCGTCTCCAACCTTACAGGCAGAGCTACTTGAAGAAGAGTGGATCCAAAAAGCTTCAGCCTAGTTCTTATCACATTACCAGGAGGGTTGGAGAGGTTGCTTATGAGCTGGAATTGCCAGATGATAGTAGAATCCATAATGTTTTTCATGTGTCTTGCCTCAAGAAGGCAATTGGTCAGCATGTAGTGCCTTTCGTTGGATTGCCCCCACTTGATGTGGAAGGGAAATTGGTTTTGGTTCCAGCCGAGGTGATTGAGATTAGAGAAAGGAAGCTGCGTAACAGATCCATTAGGGAGTATCTATGGACCACTTTGAACAACTTATTTCACAATTTTGAGGTATTTTTCCTTTTTGATCCATTTTTTGCCTATTAGGACCTTATAACACTAACTAGGTCTTCGCAAATAGATCATGGTCAGCACTTGCACTCAATCTACTTTCATACACTCTAACACACCTTGGGACTTATGACTAGTCCTTATTTGGTCAATGGCTGGCTAGACCATTTACAAGCCAAAACTCCTATTAGGGTTTGCCTATCCCTAAGGTGGTCCTACATCATACGTAGTCTCAACATTGATGCAGTTGCAAGATAGGGAATGTTTGAGCAACATGTTTGGGTGGTGATATAGTGCGGGTTACTAGACCCAAGGCAGGGAGCATTTGGAGAACCATAGGACATGCTACATACGAGAGCAAATAGGAGCAGACGCGCATATTCCGCCTACCATGGCACAATCCTATCAAAACAGGATCTGGTACACCAATTTTCAAGTCTCTTCTATCACATCCTTTCTTGTATATAAGATGCCTTTCTTAAGGGAGTTAGGAGCTGCTCAATTAATTCTGTTGCTGAATGAATAACAGGTTTCTAGTTTGTTACTTCTTCATTTCAAGTAGAAATTTGTGTTACCAGTTGTAATAGAATTTAAATATCAATGCAAGTATAATGTGCTTCTTGGGCCAAAAACTTTATTTAGAGATAATGAATCAATTTATTTGAGTAGTCACACATCAGACTTTGATAACAGTCCCTGTAAGGATACTATAGTAGTATCAGAGCCACAAGACTTGCCAACTTGTGGGTAAACTATTGGAATTACAGGCTGGTTAAAATAGGAAAAATAAATAAATGTTAGATAGGCATGAATAGGGAGCCATATAATTGTCACAATGGAGACTACTTTGTTTTTGATTAGATAAACAGGTTTTATAGGGAACTTAAAACCCGAAAGTTAGTACATAAGAAGGCTGATAATAAGCGTGACAACCCAACCAAAAAAGTATTAAGTTCAAAGGCTGATAATAAGCATTAAGCCCAGCCAAAGGAAAGAGTACTGAGAAAAGACCAGGAAAAGGAAACAATCAAAGCCATGGCCAAAAGCCAGAACAAAAAGCCAAAAGACAGCGATAAACAAAAGAACAGGCAAGAGTTATTCCTCGTTCTTTCGCTCCAGATCATGCATCACCTGAGCAGCCTCAAAGGCTTGTTGATTCTCCTCCGTTTCCATCTGTTGCGCCCTATGATTCACCTGGTCCTGAGTAGGAGTGGAGTTGTCCTTTGCAGGGTTTTCCTCCGTTTTGGCCTTGTCCTTGTCATTTCCATCCTCATCATCGTGCATTTCTTTGTCTTTGATCTAGCCCATGAGAGAGATGATGTTGTTGTTGATGGAACTTAATAAGGAAAACATCTGATTCGCAAGGTTGTGATTGTAGTTTTCTAGATTGTGTATCCTCTGTTCCACCAGAGTGAGCCTATCAGCCGCATCCGTCTTCCTGTTGGCATCCATTCCTTTCCTCATTGCCTCAATGTGTTTCACTTGGTCTTTAACCTCCTCAAGCTCATGGAAAAGCCATTTGATTGATCTGAAATTATCAATCATGCTGTTGCGAGCATTATTTAAAAGGTTCATCCCTGTCTCCCTGGCTCTATCCGAAATAGCCACAATCGCTGGATCAATTAATTCTTCCAGCCGCTGTACTTCTTGATTATGCACGAGGATTTGGGGATTCATGGTCTCCCTAAAGATTCCCATTTTGGCGGTTTTGACATTGAAGTTGATCCATGCTTTCCTCCTGTTATTGGTCTGCACTTCCCCTTCCGCATACCCAACTTTCTCCTCTTTCTGCTTCTCAGGGTGGAGATGGACAGGAGAAAGGGGCAGCATAGACGCCTCCTCATATTGAGAGCGCACATCCTCCAGACTCTCCCTCTTGCGCTTCTTCCTTCCAGTGTCCTCCTTTGTTTCCTCTTGCGTCTCCTTCACCACCTCCTCAGACTCCGGATCCTCCTCATCTTTGCTACTTCCCTCCTCAGCCTTCTCAACCTACTTTTGCTCGAGATCCCTAGGGCTTTTTCTGCTTGGGGTTATGGGCGGGGGGGGTATTTTTTGACATGATAAGTCGCTACTTTCCCTGAAGAGGAAATCTCGCCTTTCTCAGAACTGAGGCTCTGAATATCATCCGAGTCAGAGGAGTAACTGGAACTTGCAAACTCCACTATCTCTGTTTGAGGGGGGGCATTACTAATAGTCTGAGCTTTGAAGTGCTCATGGATAAGTAGCAACAACCCCTCATGCAGAGCCGGGTTAGCAATGGGCTTCTTTTTGAAGCTGTCCATCGCCTTACTCATAGAGGTTAACAGATAAAAAGGGAAAGAAATTCTAGCTTTCTTCCGAAAATGATTTAAAATAACAAAGTGGTGGGTTCGGGCTCTATCAAACCTTGGGTCCAAAGTGATATACTCAATAACAGCTTTCAGAACATACCTCCACCGCTTCTTCATGGAGTCAGGGACATAGTAGGTGTCAATTTTTTTCAACGCCTTCAATTCCTTCTCACTCTCCACAAAATCCTTAACTGCATTGGTTGAGAGCTTCTTATCCCTGAAGAATTTGAAACCCTTGATAGGGATCTCGGTGATAGCCGCAATCACCTCCTCCGTTATCCGAAAATTGATGCCATTCACCTTAACCCTGCCATCTTTCCAGGACCCCACCATACTGTTGGTCACCTCCTAATCAAAACCGTGCAACTTCATGAGATACTTGGTTACCCCACCCTCATCTTGCTTTTCCCAAACTTTCGGCTTGCTTCTCCATTTCTCAACGTCCCCCACCGGTTCCTTTCTGCATCTCTCGCCCACCATCTCCGCACACTGCACACCCGCTTCACTCATAAGCTCTTCACTGTGAGACTGGAATGGACCACCGAGATTAAGCAAAGAGCAGAGAAATATAACTCTGTTGTTGCCCCTAAAACGATTGCAATAAACAACCCACAAAGCGTGGCAATTAATCAATGAAGGATATCTGCATTTACGAATTCTCACTCTTCTATTATGAAAAGTACCCATATATCTTAACCCTTTCATATTCATAATTACAACTTGATATCCTCCATACTTCCTTGGATTTTATCCAAGTGGATCTGACACTTGACGTCCGCTGGCAAAGAAGTTTCGGGAAGCCAAGTCAATTTTTGGTCTGTGCCGACCCCTATATTTGCCAACCTGTCGGCAATCGGGTTTGCTTCCCAGAAAGTATGGGTGGCGTAGAATTTTTTGAATTTGGCAAGGGTCTCTCTAGTCTCATTGATAAGATTTGCAATCGTCCAAGATGGAAACGAATTGCCATTGATGCACTTAATAATGTTATTCGAGTCCCCTTCCAGCCATAAATTGGTGACCCCTATTTCAAAAGCCAGTTTAACAACATTGCATGCGGCGTTGGCTTCCACAAAATGATTTGTTTGGAAACCCAACGGGAGAGTGAAAGCTGCAATACTATCTCCATTTTCATTTCTAACCACACCTCCACTACCCGAGGATCCAGGGTTGCCCTTGGAGGCTCCGTTGAAGTTGGCTTTGTGCCAGCCTTCAGGGGGGAGGAGCCACTTGGCTTCCTGTCTTTTTCTCATTTTGTCTTTAACCTTCTCCTCATTCTTGCCTCCCGTCTCAAAAGCTCCCCCCTTCCTCACGGAGAAATTTCCTTTATGTTACTAAAGATCTTCCTTCCAACAACCAAAGCCGACTCCTCCCTGTCTCTGAAAATCCGGTTGTTTCTCTCCTTTCATATGCTCCAACAAAAATGGGGCAGGAGTCAGGAGCTGATTTCCTTCAAGGCAGACCCATTGAACATACCATGCCATTGGCAGAAAAAGTCTAGGAGGTTGGAAGGAATGCACCAGTTGTGGTCAAGGTCCTGGGTGAGGAAGTCCCAGACTGTCCTGGAGTAAGAGTAATGAACGAACAAGCGACTGCCTGTCTCTGGCTCATTTTTGCATAAAACACATTTGTTGGGCATGATATGACCTCTTTTAATGAGATTTTCCTAGGTGAGATTTTTGTCTTGAAGTGCCAACCAAAAAAACATGTTGACTTTTGGTGTTAGGCCTGGGAGCCAGGCCCTCGACCAATGGGGGGACACTTCAGTACTCCATAAAGCAGAGTACCCAGAGGCAACCGAATAGAGCCCATTGGCATTATCCCTCCAAACCAGTTCATCCTTGTTGGTGCTGAGGGATAAGGAATTAAGCATGATCATAATTGGTTTAAGGTCCTCTGAGATAATAGAGAGGTCCTTCCATCCCTGTTCAGTCCTGTAGTTGCTGACTTTGTGCCCAAAAAGGTTGATGCAATCATTAGCCCAAACACCATAGCTAGGGTTATTAATGAGGGGGCCCTGAGGAAGCCAACAGTCCGTCCAGAATAGAATGTTCTCCCCATTTCCCAGCTTCCAGGAGATCTTAGAGTTAGCCAAATCCCTGGCTTTTAAGAAGCCGTTCCAAACAACTGAGCCTCTTGGGATATCCTCACTGAAAAGAGTGAACTGAAAAGATGGCCTTTTTATATACTTGTTCACCACAGTGTCTCTCCATTCCCCTGTGCTACTAAAGATGCGCCAGATTTGCTTTGCTGGGAGGGGCTTGTTGATATGAGTGAGCTTCCTGATTCCCAGACCACCATTCTTTTTAGGGAGACAAACTTTGTCCCAAGCAACAAGGGGGTACCTTTTAATCCTTTCAGTTCCCGTCCATAAAAAATCCCTTTGGATTTTCTCCATCCTCTCAGTGTATTTTCCGGGTATGGTAAAAAGGCTCAGGGCATATATTGGCAGGTTTTGAAGGATGGATTTAACTAGTTGACATTTTCCAGCTTGGCTGAGAGAGGCTCCTTTCCAGCCAGCCAGCTTCTTACTGAACCTATCCAAGATGCCGTTCCAGAAGGAATCAGAGGGGGACGTGCCCAAGGGGAGACCCAGGTAGGTAGAAGGAAGCTTCCCCACCTGACATCCCAAGATTTTGGAGATTCTCTGCTGTCTTCCCTCCGGAGTGTTGATAAAGAAAACAGAGCTTTTGTCCCAATTGATGAGCTGCCCCGACCCTTTGGAATAAGTGTTCAAAGTGTCTTTCAAAGCCTTGGCCTTCCTGACCGAAGCCTCTCCTCCCATAATGGTATCATCAACGAATTGCTGATGTGTGAATGGGGTGCATTTGGAAGAAGGTTGAAAGCCTTTGATCCTTCCTTCTTTCTTTTTCTTCTCCATGAGTCTGCCAATACATTCCGCCAAGATGATGAAGAGAATCGGTGATAGAGGATCCCCCTGATGAAGGCCTCTAGTAGGTTTGAAGAAATCAGAGGGGGATCCATTCACTAAAACAGCTAGCGAGGGGGTGGTGACCAGCTGGGAAATTAGCGTGCAGGATTTGACATCAAAGCCAAAAGCCTTCAACACCAACTCCAAAAAGGACCAATCCACCCGATCGTAAGCTTTAGACATGTCAAGTTTGAGTAACATCCCTTCTCTCTTACCAGCTTCCATAGAGTGAATCACTTCATGCACCATGATAATCGAATCTAAAATCTGTCTGCCCAGGACAAAGCCTGATTGTTGCTGAGAGATAATCTGGGGGAGAAGCTTAAGTAGCCTCAAAGTGAGCACCTTCGAGATGATCTTATAAAACGAGTTGCATAAGTTGATGGGTCTGAACTTATCCAGAGTGTCAGCCCCTGGCACTTTGGGAATAAGAACTAAGAATGTGGAGTTGATTTCCTTCAGAATGCTTCTGGCTCCAAAGAACTCCTGAACTGCCTTAACAACATCCTCCATAATGACAGGCCAGTACATTTGGAAAAAGAAGGTAGGAAAACTATCAGGTCCAGGCGATTTATCCGCCGGAAGAGAAAAAAGAGCTTCTCTCACTTCAGAGTCAGAAGGAATGGCCCGGATCAGATTATTATGGTGCGGTTGGAGGATCTGAGGGATACAAGAGACAATGTCTTCCTGGTCCACCTTAGAGAGAAAAGGATCCGAAGAAAGAAGGGAGGAGAAGAAAGAGACAGCTTCAAGTGAGATATCATCTTCCTTAGTCAGCACACCTTGATCTTTATTCAAGCCAGAAATCTTGTTGTTAGCTCTATATTTAAGAGTGGATAAATGGAAGAACTTTGTGTTCTGGTCTCCTTCTTTGAGCCAATTGATTCTAGATCTTTGCCTCCAGAACTTTTCCTCCTTACTAATGATGTCATGTAAATCAGACAGGAAGGACAGTTCTTCATCTCTACTCGAGGCATCATACCCATTTTCCTGAATGGAGTCTTGGATGGAAGCGAGATTAGAAAAAAGATCCTCTTTCATGGAGAATAAATGACCAAAATCCGACTTATTCCAAGCTTTTATCATCCTTTTAACATTACTGATTTTCTAGCTACCCTGAACATAGCAGTGCCTTCCACATCTATGCTCCACTAGCCCTTAATTCTCTCTAGAAGGTCAGGGTGGGAGGTCCACATTTTCTCGAAACGGAAGGGAGGAGGTCTACAGGGGTCAAAAGGGACAATCGAGAGGGAGATGGGGGAGTGGTCGGACCCAATTCTAGGCAAAAGAGCTAATTTGCAAGAAGAGGACTGCAGCCAATCAGGAGAAATGAGGGCTCTATCCAGTCTAACCTGAATACACTCCTTGCCTAAGCATTTATTGGACCAAGTAAAGTCACCACCCATAAGGTCCAGATTCAGAAAAGCCAAATCGTTGATGAAGTTAGAAAGATCATGCTTGCTATCCCAGTCCTGAGGCAGGCCACCCTTCTTTTCCTTATCCAAAAGAGGGGTATTGAAATCTCTCGTAATGATGCCTTTTTTCAAGTTACTATTTTGAACCAACCCTTCTGTTCTAGACCAGTAGGATTTTCTTTCTCTCTTGTTATTGGGGGCATAAATGTTGAGCAAGAACCAAAATTCATTGGAATGAATATTGAACACTTTACAAAACAGAATGTTATCTGCATTGGAAACCGATTCCACCCTGAAAAGATTTGACTTGTATAAAGTTAGCAAGCCCCCAGAGGCTCCGTCAGAGTTCGAAGCCTCACCGCTCATCATGTTATTGAACTCTATGTTTCTCAAAGAATCCTTTTTCATTTTTGTTTCTTGGATCATCAAAATATCTGGTCTCTGGTCTCTAATCAAATTCCTAATGATTTCCTGTTTATGGGCGCCATTTAGGCCCCTAATATTCCATTAGATGATCTTCATTTTTTACTCTTGGAAAAGTCCTTCAGGGTGCTTTGGCACCCATTCGCCAAACACCTTCTGGTCTCCTCTTCTCTGGACTCCCTTTCTGATTTCCTGCCTGCTTTGGTTCTAGAGCCCACATCTGGTTTGCAATTGCTCCTGGTCGCCGCCGGATAAGCCTTGGACGGATCTCTAATTTGGTTCTTCCTAAGTATCTCTCCCTTCTTTTCGAACTTCAAGGATCTAGAAGCCTTATTAGCATTCCTTGGGGTGTTGTGAAGATCAACCCTTTGGTCCTGATCTTTCACCAAGTCCTCCGTATTTCCTGTTCTGGTCGCTGCATCTCTGGTGGAGACCAAGTTTTCCTCTAGGTCCTGGAAGACGATAATTTCCTTATTTTCTCTTTCCTTGATCTCTTTCGTGGAGCCCAGAACTGGCTGTTCCTCACTGGGGAGAAGGTCCAAACCAGCCTCCTGAAGACCTTTCTGCAAGACATCCTTAACTTCCTCTTCTCCAGGCTTGAGGGTCCTTTCCTTGACCTGATCATCCCCTAACAGCTGGGGTTCAGTTAAAGGTAGAGAGGAACTGGGTCTAGACTTGAGTAGTTCTCCTTCTTTACTTGTCTTTCCCTGAGGTTCTAGGTTTGTCCTCTTTGGGGATTCTACTGCATACTGGGTCTCCGAAGATAGGTCCTTCTGGCCTTGTGCAGAGGTCTTCTTTTTCCAAACTTTCTTCATCCTCAGTTGAGAAGAAGAAGGGGGATTCTTCTTTCTAGTCATCTTAGATTTCGGGCACTGAAATGCCTTGTGACCGGTTTTTAGACAGTGAAAACACCCAAAAGGAACACTTTCAAAGTCCAGCTGCTGGATATGGGTGCCAAGTTTGGACTGAAAACAAACCACTTCGGGCATATCCTCTCCTTCCCTCACTCAAACGCAGATCCTCGCATAAGTTAGCCTACTCTTCGAAGCAGTGATTGGGTCAATGGAGAGAAGCTCTCCGAAAGAGCTGGCCACTCCCTTGAAGACATCCTCATTCCAGAACTCCAAAGGTAGCTCTGGGAGTCTGACCCATACCGGAGCTTGCTGGAGGAAAGATTCGTTTAAGTCCAATTGGGATGACCATCTCTGAAGCATGAGGGTGGCCCTTCCAAAGCTCCAGGGACTTTCACATAGGATGTCAGCCATGTCCTCTTGACAGGTGAACTCAAAAGAGAGAAAACCCTTAGCCATTGCTGTGACACTGACCTGACCTTTCAAGCTCCATTTTTTCAGAGTGTAGGCCTGGACCACATCAATATTTGGTCTTGGGCCAATAAACTTTCCGACGAGCGTTGAGGACATGGAGGCAATGCTATGATCAACAATCTCGTCTGGAATAGCGATCGTGCAAGATCCCTTTTCCAGACTTGACACAACCTTAACCGGAGGGAAAGAGGATTTACCTGATGGCTTAACTCCAAAGAGTGAGGCCCAACACTTTGGGAGATTCCCTGGTATGTCCTCACGTGGGTCCCCATCTCCTGACTCCTCCCCGATGCCTGCCTGGATCCCCTCCTGCATGCCTAGTGATCGAGGTCCGCCTCCCTGTGAATTCCCGCCTGTCTCCAGATTTGAATTTTGAACTTGCGCTCCCGCTCCCATTTTGACCTTGTTTCTATGTGTGGTAGTTATTAGGGGTCATTGTCCTTGACATCAAGGTTGTTATTTGATAGACTACATTCAGTATTGTCCCGTAGTGTGCCAGAAATATGTAAACTAATATCTTTCTAGGATATGATAATCTTGTTGATAGGCATCTTGTTGTTGATGCTAGTGCTCATATCACAAGAATGTGAGATTGATAAGATTGTTCAGAATCAGATCACTATTTTTTCAGATTGTTGTATCCTCCTTTGCTAAGAGGGATTGTTGGTGAAATAGCATTAGTCGAATTATATCTGATTTGATGGATATATGTCAATATCCTTAAATATGTCATTCCAAGAATATCACATTGATATAATATCACTATATGCTTGAGAGCATAATGTATTCTAAATGTGCTCTATAACAATCCTCGCTAGCTAAGAGTGAGTGTTAATGTTGTAGCTTTAGTCAGATTGAATTGATCTAGAGTTGATCTCCAATGGTTATTGGATAAAACATTATTGCATTTGATTAATCATCAATATATATATATATATATATATATATATATATATATATATATATATATATTGATGATTAATCAAATGCAATAATGTTTTATATATATACATATATATAAAACATTATTGATGATTAATCAAATGCAATAATGTTTTATATATATACATATATATAAAACATTATTGATGATTAATCAAATGCAATAATGTTTTATATATATGTATATATATAAAACATTATTGCATTTGATTAATCATCAATATATATATATATATATATATATATATATATATATATATATATATATACATATATATATATATATATATATATATATATATATTGATGATTAATCAAATGCAATAATGTTTATCTAATAACCATTGGTGATGCTGTTAATAATGACTAATGGCTATTAACTCACCATAACTAATATTGATTAACATAGAGACATATCTTTTCTATTCCTATATAGCATTTGGATCTGCACTTGAAACACACAGAAATATGAAGTGTTATTACATTTTTAGTGATCCTGTCTTTCAACACAATAAGTGGAAATGGTGATGCCTCACTAGATACACCACCTCATGAAGCATGAGGGCAAGAGGCACAAGAGATTTTGCTCTTGGGCCTAGGGTTGAGTTAAGGGCACTCTATTCTAGTCTTTTCCCCAACTCATGATAGGATTATATGATAGTTGAGGACCTTAACTGTGTGAAGGGAATGAGATAGAATGGTGAAGGAGAACAACATAAGATTCATGATTTGGATCGG
The DNA here is from genome assembly GCA_028749045.1 of Cupressus sempervirens. NCBI lineage: Eukaryota > Viridiplantae > Streptophyta > Pinopsida > Cupressales > Cupressaceae > Cupressus > Cupressus sempervirens. The sequence goes on along the minus strand of CM053787.1, from coordinate 402,043,936 downwards.
AATCGGCAAGGCCGACTCGACTCCTGAATTAGCGAGGACGACTTGACTTGTGAATCAGCTATGACTCAGCTATGAAATGACAAAGTGAAAAACCCATGAAATTTAGAGATCTTAATGATTTAAAACTTATTTCATACACCCTTTATTGAATATAACTTAAACACACTAAAACATCATCAAATAGAAGCTAACATACATAAAAAAGGAACATAAATGATAAATTCAACACATAGGGAAAATGATAAGTGTAGTCATTTAGAATGCCCCTGATTTTGTTGCATATGCTGCTGATTCTCATGTTGCTTTAATTTTTTACTGGCCTTTTTAGCATACTCCATTCAATGCTTTGGTTTAATTATAGTTCATTTTATGTGAATCCAAAATTTTAAGTAACATTCACTTATCTCTCATGACTTAAATGAAGGTTTGTTGGATGCACATGTTTAAAAAGCTTAGAGGATTGAGAGAAATTTCCCAATTTCTCTCGCAAAATCTTACCCTCAAATTTTCTTAATGTATTCTGTCTGAATATTAAAAGACATTTATATTACTTGGTGGTGAGGATCCATGGTTCAGTGAGGATAACTGTTAACCACTCGTAACTGTGCGAATTGTTGTTCATTCTCTGCCTTTGCAGAAATTAATATTTGTAGGTTGATCTTAGGTGACAAGTCTTGTGATTAAATTTACCTAAACTGTATGAAATCTTGGATGTAAATAGTAACTGTTCTGATTCACATCTCATAATTATATTGTAACAAATTCATTGTCAAATACTGTTTGCACATGTCATTTTAATCTTGCATCCCAACTTGGGTAAAATGAAGTGTGATTTTGATAATATGCAGTTTTAGAATCCTGATTCATGGCAGCGATTTATGGTGATTTTTGCTTTAATCATCGAGTTGGGTGTTTTTTGGCGATTAATCCCCGATCTGACTTTTTGAGCCACCAAAACTTGGCAAGGTTGAATCAAATCATAAAATCGCCAGAATTGCGGCGATTCTGGTATCTCTAATTCTGCCAAGTAAGCCGACGCCATAAGCTATGGGGCCAAGGAGGACAATGTATCCATTCTTGGGCTTAGGGCAATGACAAAATGGGCACCTTATCATATCTTCTTATTCACCCCTGACTATGGTTATGTCCCATGAAAGTTGAAATGCTACAAATGTTTTCTTATCATATACCTAAGTATATTATAGATGTGCATAGTTTTTATTTATTTATGAGCTACTAACAATTAAATTAATCCTTGTATACATATTTGTACCTACCTCATAGTTGCAAGGTTTATATCCAAGCATAATGAAAGAGATTTCCTATGTCATAAGATATCTTTCTAATGCTAGCTCTTGCAATTGTGTGTGTGTAGTATCTTAGCTAGGACACGTTTCAATAAGGTTCATTACACTTAGATGAAAGAAGATTTTAAAAGCGAAACTAGGGATAATCATTTATGCAATTCAATGGATTTTAGGGGAAGAATAGCTGGCATGTAGTGCCCCCTTCTTTGACTTGTGCTTACAAGAAAGTTTAATTGCTCTATTAGTGAATAATTTAACTATGTAATTTGAGTTGTCTTAAATTAGTGTTGTGGTTGACTTGTATTTAATTTACCATGGATCTAGAATGACCAATGGTAGAAGTGTCAACTGGACGCTTCACACGTCGAGTAGGAGGCATGGACGAGAAGAAGGCAGTGATAAGTTGACAATGTTGTAGAGTATGGTCATGGAGGTGCATGGTCTCTCGAAGGTAAAGCGTGAGACATCTCTGGTCCATATAACTGAAGAAGGTAGAGAGAGACCGACTATCTCTGAATAAACAGTAATATCTCGCTCTAATCACATCGTAGGCAGGGCATCGGAAAATGAAGTGGGTCTCAGTCTAGGTACATAACCAATAAATCCGGTCCTCCCTATCAATGTGGTGATTGGTTTGGATATGACGCCTTTGAGAGCCGACCTGAAAGGAACCTAGGGAGATACGAAAAGCGTGGCTCCTGCAGTGCGACAAATAGCTTGGGCTTGCAATAATCCCATCTTGAATATCCAAAAACTGCTTAGTGTAGAAGGCCATCCGTGGACGTAACACCCCCAAGGGATTACTCCAAGTTGGGGCAATGTACCGTCTATAAATTTCAAGTCTGATATGCCCATTCAGCTCCTGCTGTGAAGGAAGGAGGTGAGCGGGAGCATCCAAGAGAGTTGGAAGGGGGAAGGCTATCAATCTTAATCCAATCGAACCGAGCAAAGTAGTGTTCCAAGTGTACCAGCAAGGGGCCCTAGTGGCAGTGTCAACATCTACAATTCTAGTGTCAATGTGGAAGAGAATAGATTAGGAAAAGATTGAAGAGGGTTTATTTTTATTTTGTTGGTTATATATCTCCCTAGCTGGATGTATCATTCCCAGCCAGCCGTACCATTTCTTGAAGGGCACGTTGAGGTTTCTAGGGCAGCCGACTGGGTTTGTAAAAGCTAGAATCTGCATTTATCGGAGTGCCTTTCTGCTGTATGACATTCCAGACCTAGCTGTCCATTTTGCAAGCACTTTGGCACCTATATAATGCATATTTTGTGAGAAACTCTAGTTATTTCTTGGCAGTATTTTGTGGCTACGTGGAATTTTGATATGTTATGACATTGTATGATGTGGGTTATTAAATTTGAGAAAAAATGGAAAATAAGATTAAAAAGTAAATCTGAAATTTTTAGTAGTGTTATTTCTGCACACTGTTCATTTTTAAGCTTGTAATTTTTTTCCTATATTTTCTTTTTATCTGCACTATTGTTGCCATTGTTTACATTGCAACACTAATTTAAAATAACTCACAACACCATCTAAAAGAAAAAAATTGGAGCAAAACCATAGTTGTTGTATACTACAGTGGTATCAAAGTAGTGGGCCCTGCATCTTGGAGGGTACAAAATGAAAAAAACAATGATATGTCAAGGTTGAACAGTCACCTTCTAAACACCATTATAACTTGAAGAAATAGATTCAACACGAATTTGGTTGCAGAAGAACAAAGGGCCCGTTTGGTTGCTGGAATATAAATTAAGCATTGGCATTCGGAATGCTGGCTTTGGGATTCTAGAATTTAGAATCCAGTTTATGATTAGGGAATTCAATTTGGGACCGTTTGGTTGACCAAGAATTCATTATGAGAATACAAATTTCTTCCGTTTGGTCGCAAATTATGGAATTAGAATACCAACAGAGTAAACATTATTCATTGATTAGTTATTTTTCCTAGCTTAAAATAAACTTGTCATATTCAAGAACAGTATGCATGATTCTTTGTTTACTTTATATTTTTTAATTCTAAAGATGTCTTGGCACCAACTATATAAAATAATATTAATAATACTGTTATTGCTTTATAAAAAACTGTAACGAACACATGTTAGGTCATTTGAGATTCCAATGGAGTAACACTTTCAGGCAGCAATGAAATGATTTGATTGGGTCAGTTGGAACTGAGATTTTGTACATTAAAGCAAGTATCTTGTATATTCAGTTCAAAATGAGTAGAACGGACTTCAGAAAATCTTCACTGTATAATTTTTCCCCTTGGATTGAGGGAGTGAGGAATGGCTTCAGCAGTGTGTGAAACAGAAGGTCAGCGAGTTGAAACTGGGCACCAAGATGTGGTTCACGACACAGCAATCGACTATTATGGTAAGCACATGGCCACCTGCTCTTCAGATCGAAGCATCAAAATCTTTGGTCTCAGCGGCTCAAATGAGTACAGTGGACGTGAAAAACAATTTTATTTCAATAATGTGCAATGCTCATTTTTTGAAAAATGGAATTAAAATGGGTATTTGGACAATTCCACCTATTTAGATGGAATACCGAATCCTGGTTTTGGGGGGCAAATAAGGATACCGGATTCTACCTTTTTCTAATTCCCATTCTCATTTGGTGGACCCAAACAGTGGTTTTGAAAATTTCGAGGATTCCGAATTCTAATTCCTGCTCTAATCCATGACCCAAACGGGCCCAAAGGGTAATAGAAGAATGAAGAGCAATAGAGGAACAAGTTACAAAAAAAAGGGTGATAGGAATTAGGGTGAAGAAAGGTTTTCGAACCTATTGGATGCCTTGGTTAGAGGGCAATAAGCTGCTAAACAAAAAGGCACAACAATAGAATGAAAAATTGGATTTATTAACACAAATGATGGCTGGAAAATGGGATTGAAATTTGGTGCAAACAATGGCAACAATGGAGGCAATAATGAAGGCAACAGAGGTAATAGTGGCCAAGGGGAGAATTTAGTTTATGGTGGTAACAAAAATAGGAAGACTGGAACTATTTGCTCTAGACCTCTTACACCTACATTTCCACCTAAGGCACCAGTGTCGGTTGGTATGAGCCAGAGATAATGGATTTGTAGAATCAATTCTGTCAAGATTAAGAGAGTGGAGGTCTCAAGCTCTAGGTGGCTATATCATTGAGGGGCTATATGGATGTAAGAATGCAGCATAGAGCTCACGTTGGTTACCTAACACAGAACTATGACTTGCAGAAGAAGGTAGGGAAGTTGATACTACCTTATTCTTATGAATTAGGGAAAACTTCATTTAGAGCTTGGGTAAAGGATGTGGAAACTTATTTTCAACTAACCCTATGTCAGAAGAGGAGACCATTAAGTATGCAACAATATATCTAGATGGCATTGCACATGAGTGGTGGCATCATGATATGACCACCACGGGGTATGATAGGATCACTTCTTATGCAGAGATTACAGAGGGGCTGATTGAATTGTTTGGTAAGAATGATCCAAAGTTGCATTTCAAGGAGTTGGCACAGTTGAAGAAGTGGAGTTCAGTGGATACCTATATTGCAGATTTTAGAGACTTGTAGTGCTTGTCACATATATATCAGAGAGGGGGCTTATGAATCTTTGTACTGATGAGTTATAAGTCCTTTGAGGCGATAGATTAAAGCTTTCAGTCTACCTTTCTTGGAGGAGGCCATTAAGAAAGCAAGGGATGTGGAGGCTCATACATCAAAAAGGAAATTTCAATCTAAAGTTTTCTCTCTTAAGAAGGTAAGGGTAAGAAATCATTTAATAAGGAAACACATCAGCCACAAAGTGATTCAAATAGGTTTGACAATGAGTAGCTGAATGACCTTAAGAGGATAAAATTGTGTTTCCAATGCATAGAGGCTTGAGATCCTTCTCCTAGCGCAGTGTTAAAGCTAAGGCTAAGCAATTACAGTATTTTTTTGTTGAGGAATCTACATTAGAATTTTCAAATCAATAGTCTGATTCAGATAGTGGGGATGAGAAAAACACGATGAAAGAGGAAATCAAGGATGACGGGACCATTACCCAACTCACAAGTATAAACTTTAATTTGTTTGATGAATTTTCTCAAGGAGAAACTAAATTTTGGTAAGTAGATTGCTGTTGTAGCATCTAGTTTTCTCGGGTCTTAATTAACGACTAACATACTCAAAGAAATACAGTTATTACTTCAATTTCATAGAAAGACAGTTATATCAGTCATGTTCATGTGAAAGAGATTTACCGTTAAATTCAGTTCGACAAAATTTCTTAACTAAGAACTTAAAACTCCATCAATGAATTTACCATAGAAATTAAAATCCACATACCGTGACATTTGAACCGATAAATCATTGTAAGAAGGCTTCTGCAATCACCCAGATTAGTCCACAAATACCACTATAACAAAATCATATAACGACTACCATTCAATACCGCTATCAAAATTAGATGACGATTACTATTAAATACCACTATATTAAATTAGGGCATCACATACCACTGTATCAATTAGGGCATCAATTACCATTGGATCATTTAGGGCTTCAAATACCACTGTATCACTTAGGGCTTCAATTACCGCTGGATCATTTAGGGCATTAGATACTTGTTTTCGGTAACCAATTGAATGTATAACTTATCTTTGTTTGTTGTATGTTCGACAACTTGGGAAGAGGTGAAACATTGTCAGGGGCTTAATCCACCCAACCACAGACCTTAACTTAATTCTCACACAATCTCTAACGAGAAAGGCCCTCCCTTCTCGGAATTGGACTTGGAACATCTGTCATCTACTGAGCATCTTGGTATCTAACCACACCACTCGACTTTACAGTAGGAGGTTACAATTAACAGGTTCATGCATGAACTATTAAATAATTCAAACTAAAAATGATAAACATTGTTATGTCATAACTGATTCTGTTTCATGTTATTGCAGATTCCTTTCTCTCACCTCATCACCCATTTCCTTGGCTACATAGCCGGGTGAGTCCTAGGTGTTCGGAATTCTTAGAACAACTGGTTCTTTTTGTTGATTCCCAACAAGTTCATGAATAACATATATATTCTAGCTGATCACAATTTGTGATTTGAAAAAGATATTCTTAAAGATTGCAGAATTTATTGTTTAATTAATTAATTTAATCATATCTGATTTCTCTTTTGCGTTCTTGCAGATTTATTCCACCTCTTCATCATTTCATGGCTACCAGCCAGTGAATCCGAGGTGTCTGAAGATTATGATCATTTTGTTTCATTTACGCCTCTTCACCATTTCATGGCTTCATTGCCGGTGAATCCTAGGTGTCTGAAATTTAATAGCATTCTGGTTTAGTGTCATGGATTAAGACTGCATGGTTAATACTATTGTTATTTGATTTAATGGAGATGGTATATATAATCATTACAACACTCTATAGCTTCCATTTCGACTTCTTAGTGTTGGTAGTAGTACTCAGTAATTTAAAGATCAACAGAGCTTATGGAATTCATGAGAGCCATCAGCAAGTATTCATATAATGATTCTAGTTCTATTATTAATCTCTCTTGACCTAGCCGACTACAATCAGAATTCATAAATCAGAAAGATGGAAGGATAACAGTAACCTGTTATGTATACGATTGGTATTTAGATTGGATCTTGGTCTCCTGCCGTCCACCAACCAGTATTCTTACTTTGTTTAATGCACCACCCACTTGTGATGATAATGCAATCAAAAAATATGTAGGGTCCAGTAGAAGTGAAAAAAAAATATTGGAAAGCACTGGGTGTAGCAGATTGAATAAGCAGTAACGCTGTAAAAGAGTGGTGAGTTGACCTGAACAATTCGACTTTCTTATCGTGACTTGGAAAGAAATGAGCTCGACTTTGAATAGAAAAACGTAGCATAAAGGATATGAATTGAGAGAGTGATAGAGATGTCATCTTGGTTGATTCATGACTTGTTTTAAAGGTTAGTTGTGGCCCCTTGGCTTCTATTGGTTTCAAGAAGTCCATTCAAATTCCCAAACATTGATTCGATTTGAAAAAGAAGGAAAAAGAAGAGGGAAAAGAAATAAAGAAAAGGAAGAGTTGAAGAGGTTATAATTTCATTTTATTATTATAATACATTCTTATATACGTTCGCATAAGTATATCGATGAAGTGACATCATTAGATTATGATAACTTTGATTTATTGGTGCCATTTCATTTTTATTTTTCTATGTTCGTATACAGGTGTTTATTGTAATGATATGATAAAAATTAATAAACAATCTCTTAAGGTATGCATTATATTTTAAATTAGATTATTTTATGTTTCTCAAATTATTTAATTAAATAGCTCATGTGGGTCCCATAGATGTATCATGTTTTCTAGTCACTAGGTCCTCAATCCATTTGCCCAATAATGGTGATGCTCCTACCTAATTCTTTTTCTGACAATGCTTCCACCCCTTCGATGTGCTTCCTAGAAGGAAATTCTCCGCAGTTAAATTATATTATCATAATAAATTATTTACTCATAAATAATCATAACGGTTAACCATCTTTTCAATTCCATGAATTCGTGATAAATGATCAACTAGCATGTTATCGTCACTTGAAATTATAACAACTAACCATCTCACCATTTTGCTTGATTATAACAAATTAAATTGCCAACTGACTTCATGTGAACCTCAACGGCTATATTTTAAATTAGGTCAAAAATTGGGATGTAACAGCTGTGATTTTGAAGAATCAATCAAGATATGTAAGTAGGGTTTTGTGGTTGATATTTTTGCATGTCAATGTAATGCATAAACATTATAAGTGCCAAACAGTTAGAATTCAAGCCATTGGGTGAACATATATCATTCTTAACAGTTTGACTCTATTGCCCTGGATTAAAGCACTAATTTGAGTTCTGTCTCAAAACAAATAATAGATCACTATGCATTTTTACTTCTATTGACGGTTTTAGTTTTGTTTTCAGTTTTTCTGTTTCATTTCATACTAGTGTATAATGGAAAACAAATGGGTAACTTATTTGGGGAATCAGTAGAAGAAGCCCCTTGAATATTGGTGAAGTTTATCTGCAGAGGCATCATTGTTCAATATTGTAGAATATTCAAATGATGATAGTTTTGGTTCACCTACCAAGGTTTATATTATCTGTTTTAGCTAATCCTATTATTTGGCCTTTTCCAATATTGAACTTGAACATAACGTTTGACATACGTTTTGGGTTTGATAATCTGTTGATTTGGGAGTTAACACCTTCATGGCTAAATGGCCAACAAATCATGCAAAGTCTTCAACATGGTATATTGATTCAGGATTCAGGAGCATCTTGACATTTCACAAACAAGAAAGATTGGTTGCCAGAGTATAAGGCTTGATTCAGTTATCTTTGTTGTTGGTGAAGATTATTCAATTGTTGGCAAAGGCAATGTTGTGATAACATTTGGAGGGAGAAATCTCCTTTATCTTGATGTATACTTTCTTCTAGGCATGGAGCTCTGTGAGTCAGATTCTTTGTCACTATCCCAAGTTGGACATCATCTTTAGTGCACATAAGTGTCATCTTGTTGACAAGTTGTCCACAAAATCCATTGCAATCGACATCAAAGATTATGGGTTGTATTGACTTGTTGACATTGGAGAAGTTTGGGAACATGCATTGTGCAAAGAGTTCATCTTCTATCAATACTCTTTGGCATCAATGTTTAAGGCTTCTCAACCTTTCTTATCTCTCTCATTGGCTTGAGAGAATATGGTAGAAGGCTTACTAGAGATCTAAAAGTAGATACAAGGCATTTGGGGAGCTTGCCAAGCAGGGAAGCAACATAAAGCTTCATTTTTGAAACAAAAAGATGGAGAGCTTTAAAGGTCCTTTAATTGGTTCATGAAAATGTTTGTGAACCAATGAATACTGCATCGGTCATTGGTGCCATGTGTTTTCTCTTGTTGGTTGATGATTTTAGTAGGAAAATGTGGGTGTTTTTCGCAAAAGAAAAATCAGACTTGTTTAATGAATTTCAAAAGTTTAAATCTTTAGTAGAAAATGAGTCAAGATGTCCAATCATCACTCTTCGGTTTGATAATAGGGGTGAGTTTTGTTCTAACGAGTTCACTAATATTTGTTCTGGACACAATATTAAACATCAATTCATCACATTGTATACCTGTAAACAGAATGGTGTAGTTGAGAGGAAAAACTATACTATTAAGGGAATAGCCCATTGTATGTTGGAGAATAAGAATGTTGCCGAGAATTTTTGGGATGAGACAGTTTACTCTTTAGTTTATCTTTTTAATAGGTCTCCATACAGGCCGTCAAGAAGAAGATTGTAAAGGAAACCAGGTTGGGGAAGAAACCTCAAATCAACCACCATAAGGTTTTTGGTTCTATTGCATATGTTTGGATTTTAGATGCGAAGAGAACTAAACTTGACTCCAAAATTCATAAGTTAATGCTTTCAAGGTACAATGACAATCATAAAACGTGTCGACTAATAGATGTGGACACTGATGTCCTAATTTTCAACATAAATGTTGTTATTAATGAAGAAGGTGGGCCTTTTCAACTATCTTCTCCCATCAACAATCTTGAAGATTAGCCTTTGAAGGCTACAAATTTGGGTGTTAAGCTTCTGTTTGCTTCACTTGGAGGAGATTTTGATGACTTTGAACTTGTAAAATCTCCTAGCCAAGTATTTGTACTAGAAGATTTTCTTCAAAAAAACTTGGATCAGCATCCAAATGATATAATTTGAGGCAGCCCAAGTCATGGTGAGCAGGTTTATTTGGATGAAGGTGTTTCTACATAGCATCCTAAGTTGTGGGAAAAACTCATTTGTGATGTTTAGGACGATGAATTGGTTTAGTGACTTTCATTTAGAGGCAAGATATAATGTTCCCAAGATGATCTTGGTTGTAGGCAAACTTAGTCGGAAGGCAATCTCAATTTGAAGGGGATCTCGATCCGAAGGGAATCTTGATCCATAGGGAATCTCAGTCTGAATGAAATCTGGTCTGAATGGAATCTTGATCCCAAGGGAAACTCGACTCGAAGGAGAACTCGGTCTGAAGGAGAACTCGATCCGAAGGAAATTAATCAGATTTCTAAGTCGTGCAATTGGTGCTATTTATGAAAGCGCAAATTCCGATGATGTGTGCTAGATAAGATGATATTAGAACGCCAATTGCGCAAGATATATGCCAGACAAGAAAAGATGCTGAACATAGATATTCACCAATTATATTTGTAGACAAAGATGGCGCTCCATATGCGTTAGATCTGAAGCAAAGTAATACAAAGATGGAATAGGGTGAGAGTTAAATCCCACCGAAATCAGAATAGCCAAGTAGTGAAGATTTTCTACTTCCGAAATGGCGAACAATATTGAACTCCAACTAGAATTTGTAGTACAAATTAAATAATCCAAATTCACACACCCATAACAACTAAATCGACAGACATATATACCTCGTCAAAGGAAAACTTGTGAGGGAGAAACAATGTGCCAACACATGACACGACAAACAACTACACCTACGAAGAATTAAAGATGGGCCAAGATATACGAAAATCGATCGGGACCCCAAATAAAGTTATTAATTTATTTTATTTAATGATGGGGATATTATAGTCCTTCTGTCCCAAAAATTGCTTGTCGTCAAGCACTTGTAAATCTGATTCTAGGAAAGCTTATGTAATCAACTTCTTCAATTTGGAGTCGGGCACCAAGTAGATCTTATTGCCATAGTAAATGATATCATCTATAACTTTGTATCTTTCATCATGTATATAGCCATTCATCAACTGGCATGCAAAAGTGTTCTTGGAGTCAACCAACTAATGGGTCCACTAGTCATCCAAGGAATGGGGTGAAGTGTTGACTATCTTGTTTTTACTTGCCACCACAACATCGAAGTTAAATTTTGGGATTATACCATGTTTAAAAATGGCCTCCATCTTCTTGATTGTGACTTCTCTCGATTCTTTATTTCACATTCCTCTTAGCAACACCTTCTTTCCATCTGTCTCAAATGAAAAGTCCACCCTCTTGAAGCTTTTGATGTATAGATCAAGGGTCTCCATCCATTGGATGCCTAATATGATATCAGTGTCAGCTAATTCTTTGAGAAAGAAATCTTTTGTCAAAGTATAGTTTCCCATGAAAATGTTTGGCCATGGGATCATGTGAGTGTAGGGTAATAGGGTTCCTCCAACAACCTTAACTTTGAATCCTCCATGCTCTACTACATGCAAGCCCTTACTAGTGACCATTGATGAATTGATGGAAGTGAGTGTGGCGCGACTATCAATCTTGATTGCAATTTTTTTTCCTTGACATGTGCCACGAACCTTGAAGATTCTACTTCTAGCTATTGTAGTGAGGGTAGCAATGGAACCTCCTTTTTCTATGAGGGCATTTATTCTCTCTTCTTGGTTAATTTCTTCGCTCGTTATTTTAGATATTTGTTCTTCGTCATCATTGGGAAACAACACAATGTAATGAATCTTTCCTTTCCAAGGTAATGTTGACCCGGTCTCCATGGCTCCTTGCACGTGAAACAAAGCTTTTTCCTTCGAAGCTCTTGCCGAGAGTCTTCATCCAGTGAAAGTTTTTTTTGAATTGGCTCCTTGTCTTTGTCTTCTTGTGGGGAAGATGTTGGTGTAGCTATTTGGGTTTTGGAGGAAGATGCAACCATGTCACACACCTTCTTAATAGCTTCGTTGAGTGTGTACAGGTTGAACCCTTTGATCTAGCCTTCGATGAATAATATGATTCGACGTCTCTCAAAGATTTCTGTGACTAGTACTGATAGCCTTTGGAACTTTGTGATGTAATTGCCTACCGTAATTGTTTGCCTTTGTTGTGCTAGATCTTTGAAGTTTAGTTTAGGATCTTCCCATTGAAACAATTGATGAGTCTCTCAGTGAACTTGACATAAGAGCTTACTTGGTCTTGATCGAGAGTGACCAATCCATGGTTCCACCATTCTTGCGCCACTCCTTCTAGATGGAGTGTTGCGAACTTGATTGCTTCCTCTTTGGGCATCGGGTCAAGCTGAAAATTGGCGTCTGCCTTTAGAACTTACGCCTGTGCAGTAATGGCTCCAGATCCATCAAATGGTGATAAGTTTACTTTTTTGATCTTTCTCTTGAGATCATCATTAAAATAACCATGATTTCCTCCACCTGAATATCTCATTCTTAGATCAACATAGTCTTTGTAGGATATATCACCTTCCATATTCGTGTTCCTTTGATCTTCCCGAAGTTCTTCTTGCATTTCTTAAAAAGTGGGCTCTCTTTCTTTGTGTGGTGCTTCCTTCCTTGGAAGGAAGACAGGTATTGTAGGTCGAGAGCAAGAGGGTTGAGGGTTTGTCCTCCCCATAATAGAGTCATCGCTATGCCCATTTTGTTCTCCCATTGTTTTTCCCTTGGCCAATTTTTGTAATGTTTCCTGCATAAGCCTTTGGGTTTTGTTGATCTGCATTTGGTTTTTGCTGAGCTCTCTTAAAAGATTCATGAGTTTTGTCATAGGATCCTGGGGATCTGCCATTCTACCAACAATGTGATCTCGCCTTTTCCTTCGAGTATAAACTTGCATTCTCTTCCATAGGTTGGCAGAATCACTGGCTTTGATACCACTATAATGTTCCCTAGATGATCTTGGCCATAGGCAATCTTAGTCCAAAGGGGATCTCGATCCAAAGAGAATCTCGATCTTAAGGGAATCTTGGTTTGAAGGAAATCTAGTCTAAAGGGAATCTTGATCCGAAGGGAAACTTGACTCGAAGGAGAAATTGACCCAAAGGAGAACTCGCTTCGAAGGAGAATTTGAACCAAAGGAGAACTCAATCCAAAGGAAAACTCGGTCCAAAGGAGAACTCAGTCTGAAGGAGAACTCAATTTGAAGGAAAGTTATTAGATTTGTAAGTCATGTAGTTGGTGCTATTTATGAATGAGCGAGTTCCAATGTTGTGTGCTAGATAAGATGATATTAGAACACCAATTTGGCAGGATATATGCCAGACAAGAAAAAATGTCGAGCATAGATATTCACCACTTATGTTTGTAGACAAAGATGGCGATCTAGAAGTGCGAGATCCGAAGCAAACTAATACTAAGATGAAATAGGGTGAGGGTTGAATCCGACTGAAACTAGGATAGCCAAGTAGGGAGGATCTTTCTCTTCCAAAATGGTGCATAATATTGAATTCCAACTGGAACTCGCAATACAAATCAATAATCCAAATTGACATACCTACAACAACTAATTCGACAGACATATTTACCCTGTCAGAGGAAAACTCCCAAGGGAGAAACAATGTGCTGACACATGACATGGCAAACACCTACACCTTTGAAAAATTAAAGACGGTTTCGAGATATACAAAAATCAATCGGGACCCCAAATAAAGTTATTAATTTATTTTATTTAATAACGGGCATATTACACAAGAGTAAGAAGAATATTGTTAACTTATCTCTTATGGCTAAGATTCAAAATGTTTGTGAGCTCTAAGATTATTTGAGTCGAAAGGTTAACCTGAATGGGAAACGACCATGGAATCTGTGCATCAAAGCCTTTTGAAATATGATACTTGGGTTCTTTCAGATCTTCCACAAGGGAAGAAACCCATAGGCTGCAAGTGGGTGTACAAAGTGAAGTATTTGATGGAAAGCCTGACAAATATAAAGCATGGTTGGTGGCTCAAGGACTCTCATAGAGAGAAGAACTAGACTATGAGGAGACCTTTGCTCATATAACAAAGATGAGCACTATTTGTGTAGTTCTAAAAATGACAACACTGTTTTTGTTACATTTCAAATTTTGCTACATTTTAAAATAATCTTCCAGCTGTTGGAAGTTCATGTGAATTTAGTTGTTTGGTAAATTTGTTGAGATAATTAATTCATGTGAAATTGATCTATTGGTAAAGTTGTTGATATATTTGATTCTTGTGAAATGGAATCTCGGTTATTAGTTATTATTTCATGTGACATGTTATTTAGGCATTATGATGGGAATAGGAAAATGAATATCTTAGAAATTGAAAATGATTATGTGATATTTTATTATTATTTCAAATTATCGAAATATGTTATTACCTCAGAACCATTTCCTTTTTGTAGGAGCATGATGAAGGGGGGGAAGTGTTGCCAAAATGGGAGTTAGGAATGGGACACCCAAATCCACTGTCAAACCAATAGATATGAAATCTAACCTCTTGGATCAAGGATGCAAATCCATTGTCAAACCAATAGGTATGAAATCTAACCGCTTGGATTAGGGATGAAACTGCTAGACAAGCAAGAAAGTACAATGGATGACCATGCGCTAACTAGTTAAATTATAACAATATAAAAGAATGCAAATAAGAAATATTACCTTCGTTATATGGACGATTTGAGGATATCTTGGAAATTCTATCATGTCTTAGTATAGTAATATCCTATACTCATACTTGTGTGGGTATAAAATGTGTATGTATGTACACACACACACACACACACACACACACACATATGCGTATCTCAAATTTAGTGTATCTACACACACACACACATATGTTAAGTCTACTCAAACAAGAATAAATATAAAAGGGGGATATTAATATATTAATGTATGAATGAAGATTTTGTTGCCACCCTTTATTTTTTATTTCGAACCTTGGCTATGATCTAATTATTATTTATTTTATTGCCTTGAGCGGCCACCTTTTTCATGTCTCCTTTTATGGCATTGAGCTATATGTCTTTCTTTTTATTCAATATGAAATTGGAAGGCCTGTGCGAACGTTTTTGCCACTTGAGTTATTCTTGCGTAACTGAGCATGCACGTGAGTGCCTATTGCTCATCTTGCTCACCTCTTTATGGATGCATTATATTTACATTCCCTTTCACCCTCTCGAGCAGTTCTTCCAGACATTTTGTTTCCACAAAAATTCTTTCTTGTTCATGCTATATTTTTCTCTGCTCATTTCAAGTAAGGGTGTGAATATAATCAGCAACTGCCTCTGATTTTGCCGAGCTGGTGAAATATTCCTGTATTCATTTTTCTGGGCAGAATTGAAAGCTTTGATAGCGTAGGCTGGTGGCATTTACCTGATGCCAGAACCATTCATTTTCCCAAATTGCACCTGTAGAATCAGGTCATGCATTACATTTATATACTGTTTATTGTGATTAGTGATGCATTCTGAACTTGCTGCCTTGCTTCTTAGAGTAGGCCTCTGTAACTTTTTTCCCTTGAAAATCCAGATTCAGAATGTGTCATTTGAAGTATTCTTCTATTAAAAATTTGTTACAAGAAAGGAATTATCTGATTGCCAAAAGGCTTTGCCTGTGATAGCTTTTGAATTTGAAGCACATATGTTTTCTGTCAAAGAGTACTATCCCATATAGAGATATGATGAATATATCTCTGAGATGGGGTGCTGCTCCATATGATAAAAGGAAAAATCAGAATGAAGGCTTAACTCATTTATGATGCCATAGGCCAGAACTGGCATGAAAGATGACAATGTATAAGCTGTCTATGAACTATATATCATATAAGAAAACTCTCTAGAATTCATCTATAAGACTGGCATGGTCGAGATGAAGGGAGAGAGTGGGAATGATCCTTCAATGAAAGGAAAATATAATCAGTAATAATACTCAAAGTCAGTAACTAATCTCATGGGATTCCTTTGTATAAATTATTGTTGTCAAGTTGAGCGGTGGCTGATCGGGCATCTAAGTTGCCCATCCGAAATCCTTGGCCAAGGTAGGTTAATGGCTTGATTGCTGCTGTGATCACCAGAGGTCAGAATGCTAGCAGTGGTGAGATAGGTTGATTGGAAAGTGTCCAAAACCTCATCAGCTGACTAGTGAACACTCTAACACCAGGATGTTCAATGGCTGGACAGGGGTATCCCAAGCCAACTCCTAGGGTAGGGAGGGCCTTAATGGAGATTGTGTGGGGATACATAAGGTTTGCGGTTGGGAGGTTAAGCCCATGGCAATGCGTCTCCTCTCTTCCAGATGCCAAGGCTTGCACAACATAGGGACATCATCTGCTTATTTTGGTATCTATTTCATGTTCTCATATTTCATTTGATGAGTATATTGCTATCATGTATTTTAAATATTTCATGATGTCAAGAAATTTGTTTATGAAATGCAAGTGAAATGGTAGTTATTAACTGAATGTCATGTGAATCTAGTAATTGAAATGGTTGTTAGTTTCTAGTTATTTGGAGATATAAATTACAGTTAACTCGTATTTCCCCTTCATGTGAATGAATAGAATAACTAATTTAACTGCATCTTCTTTCATTCAGTTAAGATTGTGATGCTTTTTCCTTTATTTAATCGGTTAATTAGATTTCAGATGTTTAGCACGTTACGCTTTTGTTGGATAATCCGTCAAATTCTCGTCAAGAATGCCTTTCTCAATGGAGATTTGGAGGAAGAAGGCTACATCACCCAACTCCAGGGTTTTTGGGTTGCAGGAAAAGAGCACTAGGTATGCAGATTGATAAAAGCTCTTTATGGCCTAAAACAACACCTAGAGCATGGTACATGAAGATTAGCAGGTATTTGGTTGAATAGGGGTTTCAAAGAAGTTTTTCAGATCCAAATTTACATGTCAAATGCATAGATAATGATATCATTCTTTTTGTTATGTGTGGATAATATCATCATTACAGGTACTGGGGCCCATTTGCTTTAGCAAATCAAACTGAGTTTGTGTCAGGCTTTTGATATGACAGATTTAGGCCTTTTGCATTATAGTCTAGGTGTAGAAGTTTTTCAGACAGGTGATGTTATTTTTTTTCAGTCTAAATATTACAAGCATTTGCTAGACAGGTTTAGAATGACAGATTGTATTAAATCTGGTCTACACCAATGGAGAAATGGCTGAAATTTCCATCTAAATCAGACTCAGAGGTGATAAATGAGTCAGCTTTTAGACAATTGGTGGGCAGCTTTATCCATCTTACAGCTACTAACCTGAAGTGAGTTATGCTACGAGTTGCATTTCTCATTTGAGACAACCCCAAAGGCAGAACAGTTAGTTCTGGTGGAGTGGGTATTGCGGATTGACTTTGGTATTCTGTATAGTAGAAGCAAAGATCTTAGGCTTGTTGGGTTCACATGATTCCATTGGCAGGATTTATTGATGATAGGAAGTCCCTCTGGGTATGTTTTCAATCTTGGTATGAGTGTAGTCACATTGACCAATAAAAAGCAGCGAGCAGTAGCCCTCTCCTTGATAGGATTAGAGTATAGGGGAATTGTGAAAGCAACATGTGAGGCAGTCTGGCTTCAAAGAATGTTTTATGACATGAAAATTTCTCAAGCAGAGCCTTCACCTTTATTTTGTGACAACCAAAGGGTGTACAGCTTGCCAAAATTCAGTCTTCCATAAGTGAACAAAACATGCAAAGCTTCAATGTCATTCCATTCTTCAACTTGTAGAAGATGAATCCAGGATGTTGTAGTCTGTTCCAATTGAGGATCAGACTGCATACATTTTTACCAAGTCCTTGAGTCCAAACGAATTTGTAGAATTTTGGGACAAACTTGATGTAGTTAATAGATTGACCAGTTAGGGAAGGTATTAAAATAATATTGGTATATTTAATTTATAATGGTCAATTAGAATAGCATTTTAGTAACTTTCTTTTATTCTTTTAGTTGAGCTCTTATTCTTTTCTTTTCTGAGCTGTCGATCATATCCATTATGGAAAGATCTTTGTAATCCTTTATTTAAGGAGGCTTTTGTTCTTTAGTTATTCATTAATACTTTGATAATCATTCTGTTATTGCATTTTTGTATATTTTATTTAATCTACAATTACTCTTTGTTATATATTAATTATTATAGTGTTAGTATTATTTATGTATTTATTACTCTGTTTTCTATAGTTGTCTTGCTAGTGTGAGTGTGTATATGTGGCCATACCCAACCATACCAAAAAATAAATCTGCCATATTGGCGAACATTGCCCATACCCAATCTGGCAACGTAGTAATATATGAATGGAAAAGCTCAATACAAACCAGACCAAGGGTTCCAAAAGAATAAGATATTCTTGTACCCAAACCAATATTAGTCGCTGTTTTTATTTAATTTTTCTACAAGTCATGTTGTGTCACACTACATCTTGTAAGATGATTTCATTTCTAGTCACTTTATGTCTGTCCTCAGGTTAAAAAACATGATATATGCCATGTAGACAAGTTTCTCAAGAACAAAATTGAAACATGGAAACAAAAATGTCATCAAGGGAAACCACACAGAAAACAAATGCTAGAGCATTTGCACAAGTAGATTTATTACAATGATATTTGACATGTGTTACAACTTGGCTGCTGTCAAGGGGAAAACTGAAAATCTCTGTCATAGTACCTAGCTTATTGGCATGAATAACTCAGATAGTCTTGCTTCTCACTGATCAATATTATCAGTTTAAATTTATTATTAAAGTTCTCATTAACATTCACATACGATTCTTTTCGGTTTCTAATATAATTCTTGTTTTCCTCAGGTACTGGTTATATGCAGCTGTAAGGTTTAAATGTTTTCTTGTGACAAATGATCAAATGCGAGACCATTTGTTTGAAATATTAGGCAACGATTTTTTCCCAAAATGGAGGGAAAGACATCAGGTACTTGACTATTGTTTCTGCTTTCTAAGACTTTTTTTTTTCATCCGTTTTTCTTAATTTTATTGATCAAAACAACATATAGAAATTGTAATCTATATGTCATCAAGGTTAAATTTGCAAGTGACCTAGTACCAAAGTATCTTGCTGCTTAACTCTGCCTTCACAAACATCAAGACTATGTGTAAATTTTTCATCTTGTACATGTGTTAGAAATAGATAATACTGAGAGTGGGGGAGGGGGTGAATCAATATTCTACAAACTTTTGCCCACAATTGGATATTGTTAATTACTTTATAACTTGCATATGAAAGTAAACCAACAATACTGAACAATAAATATAACCATACACAAAGAGAACTCATAACACCATGATTTGTTAACTAGGGAAACCTTGACCAAGGGAAAACCCTGGTGGGGATGATACCCACAAGATGATCCACTAAACAAAAGAATCCTGTTAAGGATATTGACCCTGTTAGGAGTCTATGAATTACATATAGTGTCTCGAGTCCTTGTTAGAGGACTAGGCCCTATTAAGAGCCTCAACCCTGTTAGGAGTTGGTAGAGCAATTACAATGAATGGAAGAAGAGTCCACTACCCTAACATGCAATATACAAATAAGTTTCTTCACAAGAATAAATATACATACAATACTTGTTGCATTGCTGTATCTCACACTTGCTCTGATCATACATCAGATTTCGTATCGCATTAGGCTCGCATATCAGTTGTACTTTCTTCACAATAGTTCGCATTGCATTCATACTTCACACTTATTGTGCAGGATATGATCCCTATTTATACCTTGTAGATTATCATAACTATGCTTAGTCGGCCTTAAAGTTTTCACATGCTTGACTAATTATAACCTAGGATGTCAGCTCATCATGATTAAGTAATTATTTCACTACCAAAATAATTCCTTAAGCCGTACAATTCAATTTACTGACATGCTCTGTTTTGCTTTGTTAATTACCTGTACTGGTAATTCCTCTGTAACTTACACTGTACAATCCGTACAGATCTGTGCACTAACATACGTCATCATGACATTGTCAACTATCGATCCTCAACTGCGCAAGAGCTATCTCAAATTCTGTCATCCGTACATACCGTAACTTTCTTTGTGCTGCTGCAAACTGTCCAACACGTAGACAATTTTCTAACTCTGATTACATATGTTGCCATAAATGACAACACTCATTCATCTATCTAGTCATATTGCCAACAACATGTATCGTGCTGTATTGAATCATATCAAAATACATTTGTGGATTAATCTTTGTTTCTATTGTCAATCATATTACTAAAACCATGGCTTGGCATTTTTGATGATCATGATATGATGCCTTGCTTTATCTTAATCACACAGTTGAGATTGTTCTTATGCACTGCTGCCCTTGATGCAAATATTGGTTCCCAGAAAGGGCCGCTTCATCCGTTTGTTGCAGATCGTTTGACTGTACTTATGGAATCAGGTTGTAAATGTTTCATGAGCAAAGCAAAATTAGCAATGCTATATAAATAAATCCCACAAAGATTTTACTGGTATTGTTATCTCAGAAAGGCATAAATAAGTAGATATGGATTGGCCAAGGTGTTTGCACAACCACTTTGTGAATTGAGAGCAGGTTTGGAGGGTAGTAGTGGCCATTGGGGGATCTACTATGAAGGTTGTTTGTTGCCTGCTGAGTGTTAGAACTCATTATGGCAAGAGTTGTGACAGTGGTTCTTGGTTTTAAATTAGTTGAGGATTTTTGAAGATACATAGGATATGGGTTAGGATGATGTGATACGGGTCAGGACAATGTGAAATACATTGTTCAATAAAATAATATTTCATTGTATTTAATATTTTCTCAAGTTAAGTCGGGGTATGCTAACTGTGAATATTTTTATTCAAAATTATCCTTCCATAAATTCACCATCTTCATTTTATGACAATCCTTTAACCTTCCTGTCATCTTGCTGGTTAGCTAAAGTTGCAAAATACTTCTGCCTTTCTAAGTCTTTCTTGTGTTTTTATTTTTAGGCATTGGTATTGTTTTTTTTCTTTAACATATCATACCCCATAAAGTCAAAAGGATCTACTTTTAGAGGATGATGATTTTACAACTAACTGTACAGATCTGCAAATTCGTGAGCCTTAAATCAGACTCAGAGTTGCTGAGAATGATCTTTTCAGTAATATGTATATTCAGATTTGGAGGGCAGATATTCTAATGTGCTTACTGCAGGTCCAGGCTTCTAAGTTTGAACTTGTGTGATTGGAAAGTCACTGCTATAAACCCGTGGGAAGAAGAATGCTTGACGATCAGACTGTATTGTTATCTGTGTGTCTCCAAACTACATTCTTAACCCGCCTATATATTCTTCTAGAGGGTATGTCCCTCAAGGGACATAACCCTTGGCAAATAACAAATAATTAGTTATCCCTAAGCCGGTGATTATAATGAAAATATTAGTTATGCCTAACTAAGATTAATCAAAGACAAACTAAAGTATTTTCCTACAGATCGCTGGCACCTATAGAGATCATATCAATTATTATAAATGCCATTCATGAGAATATATAACTGGAAGAGTCAGGTACGATCTGCACCATTAGACCTGTGGATTATCTAGGTTAGATTCTTAACACTAACTCTCCAATAATCACGACCGACTTGGCAGATGGTGGAGTCATTGCTTTTTCTCTAGCTGTTGGTGCAGTTGTTGTCTTCCTTTATTTCTTCATGAACAATGTCTTCTGATGAGTCAGCCCTTTCTTTAGGATGGCATTATAAATTTAGTTTTTTGGCCTTGTGAGTTATATATTGATGATAAATTTCAAATGGTCTTTAGTCCAAATATTCTTGCAATTTTATTGAGTGAAACGGTTGCATCTTGATGATAGTTTGGGAAAAGATCCAGAATAATCTAAGTGTAAAGTGAACAATAAAATTCACATGCTGGATTCTGATTTCACCTTGCCAATCATGTATGTGTCTTGTAGCTATGTACTTACATGCTTTACCTAATTATACTTCTTCGCTTGTGTTCTCTTGAATATAATGCAGATGCACAATTCACATCAGAGAGTTACATTCTGTTAGAAGTAGTCTTGATTAGGTAAACTCAGTTATTATCTTAACTATTGGACAATTTGTGGCATCTATGCTGACACCATCTTTTAAACTATAGTTGGGGGATCCCCATTACATCCGCCTTTCAAAGCCTTCCCCTCTGCTTGTTTGGTAATAATTGATGAACCACACTCAAACCTTTGTTCGACAACCACAAGTTATATGAATATCTAATAACAAATTTTAAGGTCCCCATTCTGTTCTGTCACCAAGTGTTTTCTTTCATCAAAGCTTGCCGCTAGAGAATGTGATCTAGTATTCTCTTACAGCAGCAACATTGTATGACTTCAACTCCAATTTTGCAAAGCATACACATGTAGCTTTTGTCTGGAAAGGTTGCGTTAACATGTGACAGCCTTTCTGAATCTGATGCTTTCTTCTCTGGTTCTTGTCCTTTCATTGATTTCTTTTCCTTTGATTTTGTCTTTACAGGCATGGAAAGCTTTGTATGGATGTAGATTACATTTGTCCAAGTCTTTTCTTGTTTGCAAGTGTCATTGATATTGTAGCCGATCTTTTCAACTCTTTCTCTCAGACCGTAAACTTTTACATTTCCAACTATTCAAGTAATTTAGCTTTTCTCACCTTCTTTTGCTCAATTTTGTTATTCTGTAGATTTCTTCTCTGCTGAAAACTAGCAAATGGACTGAGTGTGTTATGTTCTCTTTGCACCATTTGCCATTTTCTTATTGCTTGATGTCCTTTTCTTTCATTATTGTTTCTTTTGAGCTGTTTGGAATTCTAAGAATGTCTATATTTGGTCATTGGTCCATGTCATTGTTCAACAATTGCCGGATAATCAGCTGTTTCTAGCTGTTAAAGTTCTTGCTTTCTTTAGCTGATTGCATTTTCTCCAAAGTAATTTTGTGACTACCGTTTGCTTGCTCATGACAATGTTTCATAGGCTTTTGTTTGACCTTTTTTCTTTCCAGAAGCCTGCTGAAATTTTATCTTCTCCCTGATTTTACACATCACTGCTTTGGTTCATTACAAGAATGAGGAGATTTTTTTCCCCACAGCAATGTTTCATAGGCTTTTGTTTGACTTTTTTTTTTCTGCAGAAGCCTGCTGAAATTTATCTTCTCCCTGATTTTATATGTCATTGCTTTGGTTCATTACAAGAATTAGGAGTTTTTTCCCCTTAAGCTGATGATGATTTTTGGGCAAGCTGGCCAAGTTGCCCTAATATTCTAGGTGCTTTTTGGGCAAGCTGATTGGTTCCACAGTTAGGTTGGTTTACAAATTGCAGATTGCATGCAATCTATGGTCGGATATTGTGATATCCCCATTTTAGCATATAATTTAAATAATAAATACATGTTATATGTAAAGTAATATTAATAATGATATTAAAACAATAATATTTTATAAAGTAATATTATATTATAATCATATAATAATATCATATATATCGTATTATAATAATAATAATCTAATATAACTATGATTAAGATATATTTAATGTAGCAACATGCTATATTAATAAAGTATTATGATCTAATAATATAATTGATATATTATTAAATTAATATATGTTATAATGTAAATATTAATATATATTTTATGATATTAATTAATATAAACTAAGCTTATTAATATAAATATATAATTAATATAATTATATTATTATTAATATAATATAATTATTATATTATGAAAAGATGTGACTCTTAGAATATATATATATATATTGAATGCAAATTTTGCTAAGGGGATCATCATATGGGAAAAAAAATGAAAAGAATATATGATTCTGAACTCAAAAGTTATGTTATTAAATACAAAGGGAAAAAGGACATTACAAATGGTAACAAAGCCTTGATCTTGCCATCCTATGAGAATATTACACAAAGATCTGAGTTTAATCAATGGACAAATTCAAGACCAGACAGAGTCAAACATGTTCGGATCAAAAGAAATAAAGAAATATGTTTGTCTTCGCAATAACAAAACATAATAACTGAATTGAGATTATTTTTGGAGATTATTCTTGCTCTATATTCATTGTAGTTACAAGATATATGCGAATGCTTCTTCCAGTCTAAACCATTTCTTTATCAGTAAGGAAAAAACAATTACAACAAATGATTTTTTGTTTGCACTTACACTTACAGCTTTTCCATATAGGCCTGGCTTTACATCTGAATGTGTCATTTGAATGCGTGTCTATGAATTTTCTCAAAGAGTGTCATTGCATTTTTCATCCCAAAACAATACACAAACTGAAATACATTTTATTCCACTACTCTGAAACGCATATCATTATTGTGGGTAACTGGTCTTTTCTTTAGACCATTCTGTTGCAGCTTAGATTAGGACACATATTATTGAGGAAAACTCTCTCCCATGCCATACTTAGTGCATTATGTATAAACCATTGCATATGTGCTATTTAAATCAATACGTGAGCCTGCGGATCCATAAGATCTAGAAGCATTACTCAAAGCCTCTTTTGCAATTATATATATCTCTGTGATATTATCTTTCAACATTTATGATTATTTCAAATCACCACTCCTATTATCTTTGGTGCTTCAAACATGCAATGATTTATTTGTTGATTGTTTGAATTGATGACTACGAGGTGACCAACGTCGAACCTGCACCCTTTCATTATCCCATTGATTTTTTTTTTTGAATATGAAAGGATTGATCTGTGTTCGAAATGCCTAATTCATTGATTCCCTTGCAGCCATAATATATAATATCATTTCATTTATTGACGTTTTCAGAAGAAACAACCATGCATCTTTGTACTCTACAACATAACACTGTATACAAAAGCAGTGACTCTTTTATCACAAACAACTCTATCCTAACAAAGTTACACGCCATATGTTGACTTAATTATACAAATATCATGAAAAAGTACTTGTGGAACCTCAGCTGCACCAAGCACATGTCCCACTGTTTAACAGTAGGATCATATACCATTCACGTCCATAGTTTGGTGGAAATCGATTATCTCAATCTCATCCATTGATTGGAGAATATCTTGTTCATCAAATAGCATATCTCCCACAGAAATCTTGCTTACTTTCACATATTCAGAAAGTAGAAGTCTGTAAATAGCTTTGGTTGCATGTTTTATAAATACCTGATAAACAAGGAAAGCCCATTTGAGATTTTGTTGGCATCCAACAAGATGACCTCAGAAAATTGTCTTTGTACAGTTTTACATGTGACGTTGAACAAGTCCCACAAATATTAAAATTAATGAAGAGCCCACATATTTCACCAATGACCAAAGATAAATATAGTTTCATTATATGTACCCCCCGTCAGTTTTTTGAAAACCCTAAATTATTGTCAACAACAATGCAGATAACTCCAGAGCTTGTATGCAATCTTAATCCTTGTCATGTATGGAATTATATCTCTTCCCGCCATGTAATAGTGAAATACAATCTTTATCATATATGGGATTATATTTCTTTCCACCATGTAATAATGAATGTAAATAAATAAGACCTTTAATAATATTAAAATAAATTGTACAATTATAAATTTAATATTATTAAGATCATATGACTCTTGTATTAGTCACATGATGGATAGGGAGTGTGCATAGGGGGAGGAGTAAATCAGTCGCGTTGGGGCAAAAAAAATGAATCCCAATATGGACTAAGGTTTGAGGGAGTCCCAAAGTGAGCGTGTCCAAATTTAGAGCCATAGTAAATCTTCCATTCATCATGGGACCTACTGCAAGGGCAACAATTATAAAAATCTACCATCCATGTCAAAATTAAACATGTTCCTAGTGGGTAGGGAGTGTGCACAGAGGGAGGAGTAAATCAGTCGCGTTGAGGCAAAATGAATCCCAATGTGGACTAAGCCCTGAGGGAGCCCCAAGCTGAGCTTGTCCAAACTTAGAGCCACAGTAAATCTACTATCCACTATGGAATTATACACCCTATTATAGTACTAGCTATAAAAAAATATGCATTTTCAATCTAACTTTTTATGTCAAGACAGGGGAAAGGAGCATGATATTCATGATCAAAGTGGTAAAACATTTCCTTACGCTTTTCTTATTTCAATTTGTAAGCTAGATTCTAACATGTATACTATGTGTCTACATCGTGTCTTCATGCATCAATGTGGTTGCTTTGTGTCTTCTTCATGTCTTCATGCATTTGTGTTTACCTCGTGTTTGCATCGCATCTTCATGCATTAATGTATCTACATTCATATGTTCTTGTACATGCTATTATATACTAACATGCCTACTTTGCAAGTGCCTAACACATATGCAGGAAAGAAAATGAATCTAGACTATGAATTAATAAGGATCAAATCAATTGCTTGAGGACAAGCAAATTCGAGGGGGGAGGATTGTGATATCCTCATTTTAGCATATAATTTAAATAATAAATAAATATTATATATAAAGTAATATTAATAATGATATTAAAATAATAATATTTTATAAAGTAATATTATATTATAATCATATAATAATATCATATATATTGTATAATAATAATAATAATCTAATATAACTATGATTAAGATATATTTAATGTAGCAACATGCTATATTAATAAAGTATTATAATCTAATAATATAATTGATATATTATTAAATTAATATATGTTATAATGTAAATATTAATATATATTTTATGATATTAATTAATATAAACTAAGCTTATTAATATAAATATATAATTAATATAATTATATTATTATTAATATAATATAATTATTATATTGTGAAAAGATGTGACTCTTAGAATTAAAATTTTAAATATATATATATATATTGAATGCAAATTTTGGTAAGGGGATCATCATATGGGAAAAAAAATGAAAAGAATATATGATTCTGAACTCAAAAGTTATTTTATTAAATATGAAGGGAAAAGGGACATTACAGATATGTAGCCTAAGAAAGACATTTGTCTCTCCATCTTACATATAGTATGTGACTTGTATTTGCTGGAGGAGCTATTTATAGAAAAATGGAGTTCGCTTGCTAGGTCCCACATTCTTGAAAATGAAGCTCATAAATAAGGCATCATGTTTAGGCCAATTTGTTGTCCGCTCCATCCTTGGTCAAGATTGGTTTGACACAATCTGTATCGATTACCTCAATTTAAGGCTCCATAATCCTCCTTGTGTCCTTGATTGTGGGACAAGCAAGGCAAACAAATATAGAGGCTGTCCCCAACTCAACTTGTTATGATGACATACTTCGTTACTGCAGTTCCATATTCTGACATCGAGGTTGTTAGTTCCAAAGTAACAAGAATCGGAATCGTATCGGAATCGGCACGGCCAAATCGAATCGTGAATCGGGGGTGAATCGGCGATGAATCGGCAAATTTGAAAAAACCCTTTAAATGTAGAGATTTTAACAATTTAAGACTTATTTCATGCACCCTTTATTGAATATAACTTAAACACACTATAACATCATCAAATAGAAGTTGAAACTTAACATATATAAACATGGAAGTTTGTGTTTACCACTTGGGGTAAAGAGTTTTTATAAGACAGCTTCACATCCAACACCTACTCCAAGTGCTTCAAAGCATATCACCCCTCTCAAAAGGCTTGCTCTATTGTTCTCTCCACCACAGACACTCCATGCTTGCAACAGCTTCAGGTCTCATCAACTGGTGAGACTTCCCACGACTGATAACCGCAGCGACTGGGGGTCTAGGGGGCAACGCCCCCAGCGGGGTTGAGGGGCAGCGCCCTCGCGGGGTCCTAGGCGGGGTCGAGGGGCAGCGCCGTCGTCGCCAAAACCAAATTTGCACTTTGAAACCCACACAAAACTATATGGAACATAGTGTTTTTGTGATTTTCTTCTGATCCCACACTTTTTCTGGGAACCGCTGATGTTTTACTACCTGATTATGTCTTTCCCTTCCCTTGGGCATCATCCGTTATGCACTCTAAACATTTTTTATTTGTCGTTGTTTTTTTTTTTTTTTTTTTAATAACCTATGGTTCTTCTTTTCTCTTCTCCTCTCTTCTAGTCATGCTTAACAATTAGAAGGCCCTTTAGGGTTATAACAAAGAGGAAAGGTAAAAAAGAAAGCAAAAAACATAAGTGATTTTTTAATTATTTCCAACTAAACATGCATGCTGTTGCCAGCCGATTTTTGGCGATTTCTAATGGCGATTCAGGCGATTTTTTGAGTGAATCGCCGATACATGCGATTCACCCGATGAAATCGCCAATCATGATTTCCGACTCCAAAAAAATCGGGGTGCATGAATCTGATCGTTGAATCAACGATTCATGTGATTTCAGCGCGATTCTCGTTACTCTGGTTAGTTCTATGGCTTTGAGCTATTGTCAAGAATCAGGATCATTTGATTTGCTAACAAATTTGTATTTGGCGATAAAATAATGACTTTAACTTGCCTTTCTGCAAAGGGAAATATCTGAATCATGATGGTTGCCAAGGTTTCACACCAATGGATCTGTATTCCATCCCATCAGCAACTATGTTGGTGAGCACATTGCTCCATGTTGGCTTCCCTATAAACATGATTCATGGTAAGATTGTCAAAGAGCCTTTATATCTTCATCACCCTATCTACTGATGCTCCCAGCTTCCAATTTTGTTTTTCTCCTTTCCTAATTGCATTAAATAATAATAATGTCGAATCATCCTTGATTTCCACCTTGGTTATGCCAATATCTCTATAGAATAGTAACCGTGTATGAGAGTTGAGAGCTTTGCTACATTATTGGTATCTTCAGTTAGTGGAACTATCGATTCTCTTACCACTTTACAATCAAAAAGTATGACAACGCATCCAACTCCAGATGGGCCAGAGTTTCCACAGGTTGCCCCATCAAGATTCAACTTGAACCATTCCATTTGTGGAGGCTTCCATCTAGATTAATCTCTAGCATTATTTGTTCTATTTTCTCCATCCCCAATGTATGGGGGATTCCTCATCCAATTCTAACTTAACCTCACCTTGCCATCCCATCGGGAAAATCGCCTTTCTTTGAATGTGCTGTTGTTTTGCTGTTAATTATCTTAATTATGGATGCTTCTATTTGTTCCAGAAGTAATCGACATAGTTTTGCCTTCTGAGATTCTTGTTTCTTTCTTTCCATAGTTCCCATAGAAGTATGGAAGGGTTGATTATACAGAAATACCCATCCAACATCTCTGAGAGAAGGGACATCTCAGTAGCAAATGATCCCTATCTCTTCAATGTTTCAACATTGAAGAATTCTTGATGTGCCCTCATATACCTTTCTTTTGCACTTCTCTGTTTTCAAAATCTTCCTCTATGTGGCAGCCCAGGGGAACGTCCCTGTCTTTGGCAAACAAAATTTTCTCTAGCATAATTGTATTGGTATGTCAGTGTTTCTCTGTTGATCAACCCTCACGACCACTCTGTAGCTGTCTTTTGCATTGAACTGGGCATTCTTGGCCTCGACCCAAACCATTCTATCCCTTCCCTTCCTCAACACTATTCTTCTATTAGACAAGACATTCATTAATCTTTCTATTTATGCTCTTGGTAAAGGAAGGGATGTTATTAAGTCTTTTCATTTCCAGCCCAAGGTCGGATCATCATTGAAGAAGGCCTCATAGTCCTTGACTAAGCTTCCCTAGTTCTGCTTCAGGTCCTCTTTGGACTGCTCCACTACCAGGATGTTATCTAAGCTTGGATACCCACCCACATCCCAAGATAGGTGATTTGTTATCATTGATGTACTACTCAACATGAAGTTCCGAACCTTGGAGCCTTTTGGTAGATTTGAGAATGTTCGTGGGATTGTTATTGTTTAAGTCTTTGCCTGTAGTGTTTTAACCCATTTCATCTGTGGTCCCTTCTACATTCTCCATATTAGTTTTTCTCCCAATGCCTTATTTTGCCATGATTGATTCTCAACTCTTCACTCCCAAGCTCCTTTGATCTGCATATTTTTGTCCCAAGAAAGAAGGGCCATTAATTTATTTCTGCATTCCCTTGCCGAATTCTTTCCTCATTTTTTTTATCGAATACTGATTTACTCTTGCACTAAGTGCTAGTCAAGAAAGCAGATATATCAGTGTTGAAGTAATTGCTGCTTTCAACATCACTATCCCTCCTGCCCAAGAAAGCCAACGTCCTTTCCATAATGTTAATCTCTTCTTTGTTCAACCTTTTAGAGGGTCCGATAATTTGGTGTTCCTTAATCCTTTGTCTAAAGGAGAACCAAGATATGGGCAAGGCAGCTTACCACTTTCAATTTCTAAGATTCTCAATTTTTAGCTCGTCACCTAGGGGGAATTGAAAAGAAGAATACTTCTGATTTCTCCCAGCTGATCTCTTGTTCTGAAGCCTCTGAGTCTGCTTCAAGAGCTTTATGAATTGTCTTGCGTCCTTAATCTTTGTTCCCCTAAACAACATTATATCATCTGCAAACTCTTTGTGTGTGACGGCTTTCAAGAAGCCAACACCTTGGATTGCTCTGAACAAATGAAGAAAGTGGATCTCCTTGCCTAAGCCCTCTAGAAGCCATAAAGAATCCCTTTGGAGTGCCATTTATTAATGATGAGTACCTTGGAGTGGAGCCAAGTGAAAATTGAGTTAATCCATTGTTTATTGAATCCAGAGTTGCTATAGCTTTGCATAGAAACCTCTAATACACCTTGTCATATGCCTCTTTAATGTTCAATTTGATTAGCATCCCAGTTCCTTGGTTGCATTGTGTTGATTGATTTACCTCTTGTGCTATGATGACCCTGTCTAATATTGATCTTCCAAAGACAAATCTTGTTTGCTCCTCAAAGAATGGAAGCAATTCCTTTATCCTGTTCCCCATGACTTTTGCCAAAAACTCATGTATTGAATTACAAAAGGAGACTACTTTGAACTCTCCTAATGCAGTAGCTTTTTTATTTTTTGAACCGAGGGTGATGAAAGTATTGTTGATCTCCCTTGGTAGTCTCCCTGAGGTTTTAGTTGTTTCCAAGGCCTTAACTAACTCCAATCTAGTGATAAGAAACCAGTTGGGAAGCCATCTAAATTGAGTGCTTTGTCCGGATGTAGCTGTTTTCCTACAAATTCTACTTTTGCAATTGAAACTTTGGCATCTATTGATCCAAAACATCACTTCGTTCTTTGTAATTAGATCGTTCAAAGTTATTCAATAGGTGAAAAATGAAGTCAACAATTGCTGCAACTATCTCCTTGGGGTCCTCAGTGAACGAACCATCTAGTTTTTTGATATTTGAGATTCCAGTAAGGTCCCTCCTCTATTTTGTCACATTATGGAAGTATTTAGTCCTCTCTTGACATCTGTCTCCAATACATTTCTTTTTTTGACAGGATCTCTTCATAATTCTTCATTAGTTCATTTTCCTTAAGGAAACAGTTCTGATCTATGCCATTGCTTAAAATCTTCTCTTTTAACTTCTCTAGATCTTCTCAATGCTTTTCTTGGTGACAAATATATCTTTGAATTGCTCCTTGCTCCAAAGGACCAATCTTTGCTTCACATGCTTCAATACAAAGCAAGCTAGTTTGAATCTTAAATTCTTCTTCCTTCCATCATGATTCTATTAAGTTCAATTTTTCTTATCTTCTATCCACATATTCTCAAACTTAAATGAAGATCTAAATAGCTTTTCATCCCCTTTGATCAACAACTGAATATGATGATGATCTAACCTTGAAGGGTACACTGAATCTATTTAAGTTTCTAAAATTAACGGGAAGGAGGCTAGGTCTCCCTTAAAGAGGAATTTTGTCTAGCATTTTTACTATGTTGCCAAACCCAAGTCTCCTATTGTTCCAAGTGTAGGATCCATTTTCCAATTTGATGTCCAAATAACCATATCTTGCTACCTAGTCACGAAAATCACTCTAGGATTGGTTGGGCCCTGTGATTCCCTTTTTTTTCTTCCATTATTAAGACGACATTGAAATCCTCACCTGTTATTCTATGAGGTAGATGATGATTGTCAAGAACTGCATCTGATTCTTTCTAGAGTTCTCTTTTTTTGCCTCGATTGTTCGGCCCATATGCATTTATTTACTGAAATTTCAAATTTGAGACCGAGCTTCTAACTCTGCCTTTAATCCAATTCCTCGCTGATCCCTCTTTTTAGGAGCTTACTGTTGAGGAGTCTCGATGAATAGCTCGACCCTCATAAGCACCACCCCACTTGCATATGTGTCATTTTCCAATTCTTGAAGTGCTTAGTGAAGTTTTCTACTTTTATAGTTGTTAGTTTGGTTTCTTGAAATAGTATTTCTTTTGCCTTGGTCAAGCCAATTCTGTACTTGACCAAGTGCCATTGTTGGGGGGATTTAAGCCCCTAACATTCCATGATAGTAGAACCATCGCTCCTAGGGAAGAGTGATTCCCTTCCATGATCCCATTAACTTAGTAATTTTAGGGTGATCTTCTTTAGCAAATTTGGCTACGAACTCATGCATTGATTTCTTACCCACCTTCTTATTGGATCTTTTTCCACAATCTGGGTTTGATTTTGTTGAGGGATCTATGAAATCTGAAATTTGACATGTTCCCATCGCGAGCCTTCCTCTTCTTTATTTTTCTCCTCACGATTAAAGATAATTTCTTTCTCTATTTCGTCTATTTTGCCTTATTCCAGAAGGCTAAACAACAATTTCTGTTTTTCCTTTTCTCCTTCCTCATTTTATTGTTGTTGGAATCTCATTTCTTGTCTTTGCTCCTTTGTGATTCCTAGGAAGTCACATTGGTTTTTGCTATTGCAAAGTCTTTATCTTTTGTCCCCAAATCCTCCTAATTTTCTAATCTTCCTTCTACATTTTCTTCCCTTGATCTCCTATTGTTCTCTTTCTCTCTTATTTCCCGTTCTCGTAGCTAGGCGAGTCTATTCCCCATTCTCCAATTTCTCCTAGGGTTTCATCAATTTTCCTTGCCCCTTATATTGTTGGAGGCTTGCAACTAAGGAGGATCTCTTTTAGCTATTGGTTTATGTTTGTTTGAAGGGCTAAAGTATCACCTAAGAGATGGAGAAGCTCCTTTGTTGTTGATGGGTTGTGCCCATATCTATTTGCAACCTTTGCATAGTTTCATTTTATGATCTTAGGATTACTTCCATTCTGACCACCGTTCTGTTGTCATCACGAAATTGTTTCTTCTTTATTAATCCATTCCTTGTGCGTTCTTCTACCTACAGGGTTGAGCCTTTCCGATTTGTGTTATCACTTTTTCGTATTTCTATTTTCTCCACTATTACCCAGGGATGTGTCCCCGATATATTTTCAGCTGTTCCAGTCTTGGAAACGTTTCAAAGACTTGGGGACACCTAGGACCTGTGACTTTGACTCCTAGAACAAATTGGACTTTGACTTTCTAAGAAACACAAATTTGACATATGAATTCTGCTGATTCATATATTTTAAGGTTCTATTATGTATAAGTAAATGCTTTATGCATGCTTTCATATAAATATATTAATTTTCTCTATATATCTTAATTTTCCCAATTGTTATATAACTGTCCACATTTTCCATCCCTCCCCGTTCCCAAAAATCAGCAAAAGAATTTGCCGTCTCGGAAATCCGTTATGTTGTTCCTTGTCATCCCTGTCTAGGAAACTTGGGGGAACATAGGTTTTCTCCCGCGAAAAGGGATTGATTGTGTGAAATGGTGTTTCAATTATGCCTGGACTATTTGTTTTTGGATTTGAGCTAATGGTTTGAAAATCATTTCCTATGATACATCTTCCTAGAAGATTTGTCGCAATTTCTACTTTTTGTATCTGTTTATCGGTTACCCTTTTTTGTGATGATGTCTAGATGATTCTTGCTTGTTTTCAGAAGAAGAAATGTTTGTCTACCCTTATGAATGTTCCTATTTCTTCTCCAATTTTGTTTAATTTTTCCGAACCCCAATATTTGGTGGGCAAGTTTTTCAATTTTACCAATTTTGGAGTTTGTGGCATTTAATAATTACTTGGGTTAAAGTTCACTGCCTAGTTAGTTAAATATAAGATGAATCCTTCAAAGAACTTTTTTTTAACAACTCATTTACACATTCTATAATGAAATCTCGAGCCATGGGTAATACTTACCTGCTGTCCATTGAAGCTGCTGACCCACCAATCCATTATTCATTTAGCTCCGCATTTCATTTCACACCATATTTTAAAAACATTGCCACTCCTGAGGTGTTTTCATTCCCAGATTCATCAATTTGGAGAGGAGATCACAAGGGCTCTGCTTTTGGCATATGTATCTTCTCTCTGGTCAGTCATTCATTTGTTGGCTTCATTTTTATAGGCCTCTCAAACCCATTTCTCCCTTGCCCTCCCATGTCGTAGTGTTGTGGGTGGTTTTGGTTTGAGAACCAAAACGTAGTTTTTGGTATTACTTTTCTTTCTGCCACATTTGCCAGCTGTTGTGTGGTCTTCCCTTTGGCCACTACCTGTATTCTGACCAAGCAGGAACTGGTTTGCATTTGTGCCAAGTGGTAAGATTGTTGAAAAATGCAGTGATTGAGTTTGCAAAAAATTCTGCCCTTTGCTCGCCTATGAGCCATTTTTTAATTGCCACTCTTTTTTTTTTAACTCTAGGGAAAATATGATTTTGATGGAAGTTTTGATAATTGTATCAAGCTAATGATTATTTCACTTAGGTATATTAATATATCAGAAGATTGTCGCAGACTATTGCCGCTGGTGCATGGTTGTCACTTTAGTTTATTGAGATCGTGGTTTGATTCCAAGCCCACAAAAAAAAATTGAAGTTGATAGTCATACTGTCATAGTATATATTGCTAGATCTTTGGGAGTTCACGAGAATGCTTTGTCCAGCATCTCTTAGTGCTGGAAGCTCATTTATGATGAAGGGAGGTGGCATCATTTATGTGCAGCCATTATTTAGTGACGTTTTGTCCATGGTGAATTTCATTTAGGGTAGTTTTTCCATCCTTAATAACATCGATTTTTTTTGCAATAATGACCATAATAGGAGGCATACAACAATTACTTCATAATAATTGAGAAAAACAAGCTAACCTACAAATATCTCCAATGGAACAGCAATTCACAATATGATTATCTTAAACACAACAATCGCTCCAATATATACCCTATTCATGCCCAAGCTACCAACTGAGCTGAATTAGGCTGGGGTCCTGCCAGGGGGCTTCAAGATGTATTTTTGAAGAGTGGAAGGTCCCAAGAAGTCAAAATAAAATTGCTACAAAATTAATTGGAAGCATAGTAACATGGGGATGCATCCCCACTCTTTTTCCCCAGCATCTCCGAGACGGGGATGCACCTGGGATGTGAGGACAACATTCCCGTGTTCACAATGGCGCCACCATTGGACTATTGTCTCACTAGGGATAGGGGGACGTCCCTACGTCTCTTGTGGGGATAGGGAGATGGGGGAACATCCCTTGACTCCTCTAGGGGATGTAGATATGTCTCGTGTTTTTGGCAATGTAAAAAATGGAAAACAAAAAAGCAAGGTTTAATATTAATTTTTTATTATGTTTTTTAGCCCTAGGGTATGTGGGGCACATTTAGAGGTTGAAATTCCTTAAAACCTCTATGTTTTCTCATTTTTATTCATTTCATGATTTTCCAATTTTTGCCAAAGCAACAAGAAGAGTGAAGAGCTCATAAAAGGGTGCACATTTGAGTGAAGAGTGATTGGAAGGCAAAGAGGAGTGACAAGGAGCAAAAGGAAGACTTTTCAGCTTGTTCAAGATATTTTTCAAGCAATTGGTAGGGTTTTTCATGGTTTTTAAATTTTATTTGTTGATTTTTCAAGTCAAGTATATTGTTGATAGTTTACAGTTTATAGTTTTTAGTTGAATTTCATTTCCAGATTTTAGTAGATGCTTGTTGTTTCATTTCCAAATTTTTGTTGCTTAAATTTTAATTTAAAAAGTTGTGATTTTGAATAAGGGCATAGGCTGAAAGAATGTATTTTTTTTTCATTTTGTGAAATGCAATTTGAAAATGAACTCCCATGGTCATGACTCAACTTTAAGTCACAATGATGATGAGATGGAATCAGAGGCCCATTCTCATAGCAGCCAAGAAGAGTATAACCCTCAACATAATGAAGAGAGTGAGGAAACCAAATCTCAATCAAAGTAGATAATTGGTCATTTGTTCCACCAGCTATAGATTAACCCCTCCACTCTTTTGGCAAAGTGGGCTAGGGTTAGTTATGATCATAAATCTCCTCTTAGACAATTTGCAGCAACGATAAATGCACGAACACTTTTAGGTGGTGGTACAAGGAAGTGGAAATGTAACATTTGTGGGACATAATGGTTTGGCAGCATCACTAGAGTAAATGAACACTTCCTCTTTTGGTTAGGAAAAGGTGTGGGTGCATGTGATTTCTTGAAGAAATAAAAAAAATTGTATTACAAAATTGATTTCAACAAGCTTTGGGGTTTTCTAGATGACTTGGGAGTTGAGGTACCTACTACCTAACTGGTAGGCAACAGATTTAGACTCTTCAACATGCTCATGATTAGGGGCAGCGATGTATTCCTACTCCTAGACCACAACAGAGAGCTACATCATTTGGAGGGGCAGCCTCGGGTACTTCCACATTTACTGCTATGGATGAAGCACAATGGAGCAAGGGGAAAAGAAAGGTGTCATCTGAAAGTAACCCTATAGCTGCTATATTTAATGGCCACATGAAAGAGTTGATAGAGGACGCCATTGGTAGATTTCTTTTTTCCAATGGCATACCCCTTCATGTGACACAATCTCCTTATTATGAGGAGATGATGTAGCTGGTGGCAAGGGGAGGAGGATCATCATTTGTGCAACTAGGTGAGCACAAATTGTAGACTACAATATTGGATAAAGAGGATGCCAAGATTGCTACACAAATGGAGAACATGAGGCCAGTTTGGGAGGAGTATGGGTGCAACATCATCATGGATGGGTGGACAAACAAGGAACCGTCCACTCATCAATATCATAGTTATATGCATTGAGGGGTCATTTTCTCTCTAGGCTACTGACTGTTTAGGCCATCGAAAGGATGTTGATTTTTAGTTTAACATCCTTCGGGCAACTATTGAGGAGTTTGAGGAGTTTTGGCCACAAATGTGGTCCAAGTAGTGATAGATGCAACACGTGTGTGTAAAGCTGTAGGGAGACTTGTTGAGGCAACATACAAACATATTTGGTGTACTCTATGTTGTGTGCATGTCATGAACAATGCTCTAAAGGTCATGGGGAAGATTGTTTGGATTAAGGGAGTAGTGAGCAATGCTAGAGACGTATATAGATGTTTATCTACAATCACTATACATCACATGCCCTTTTTAGGAGCTTTGCAAAGGAGTTGCTGAAATTAGTTGAGACTCAATATGCATCCCACTTCATTCTTTTGAAGGCAATGTTTGAGTTGTAGGATCCATTGCAACTCATGGTTATGATAAATGAGTGGAATAGGTGGGATAGGTCGAGGACAAAGTAGGGGACAAGGGTGAAGGAGATAGGGAAGAGCGATGTATTTTAGAGTGATGCAAAATACATAGTTTCTACTTTCCAAGTCATCAAATATAGGGATGGGTATGCACCTAGCCTTGTTAGAGGTGTACAAGTGCTTTGATGTTACATCCCAATTTTTTGACCTAATTTAAAATATAGCCATTGAGGTTCATTCGAAGTCAGTTGACAGTTAAATTGGTTATAATCTTGCGAAATGGTAAGATGGTTAGTCGTTATAATTTCAAGTGAAGATAACATGCTAGTTGATCATTTATCACGAATTCATAGAATTGAAAAGATGGTTAACCGTCATGATTATTTATGATCATTAAATAATTTATTATGATAATATAATTTAATTGCAGGGAATTTCCTTGCAGGAAACACGTAGAAGGGGTGGAAGCATTGTTAGAAAAAATTAGGCACAGGAGCATCACCATCACTGGGCAGATGGGTTGAGGACCTAATGACTTGAAACATGATACATTTGTGGGACCCGCATGAGCTATTTAAATAAATAAATTGAGAAACATAAATAATTGAGTTAAAATATAAAACTTACCTCTAAGGATTTAATACGATCTTTCACCTTATTATTATAATAGATATATCTATATACGTACATATAGAAATGAGATGGCACCATTACATTATAATAATTTAATAAAGTGATGTCACCCCATTAATATTTATATGTACATATATAAATATAGATATATACGTTCATTACCTGTTGCGTCTCCATTTGCAAGCCGATCTTGAATCTTTCTCAGCCAAAAACGTTCTTCCAGATCACTCCAAATTACCTTATTCTTCCTTACTCTGCCAGTTATTGAAAACTACATCAAGTTTCAACTAGTGGGTGAGCGATCAGCCAACAGGAGTTCCAGCCTAGGGACAGGAGGAGCCACGTCCAAGCCAAATCGCAGGTCACGAATAATATATACTTCCGCATTTCATAATTCCTTCATTCTTTAAGAATATGTTCGATTGCAGTCGACTATACTTGTCAGGGCTGAAAGAAATATAATATATGCATTCGTATTTCTTAGTTTCTTCGTTCTTTGTTTGATGTCGGCTACATATTGTTAGAGCTGAGAATAATGCAAAATATGCTTTCATATTCATAACTTCTTCCTTTCGTAATTTCAATGATTGACTGTAGCCGGCTATGCATTATAGACTAAGATTAATTCACAACCATGCTGTTGGTCTCTTACATTTACATAGAGTTCTTTGAAGATCTATATGATTAAACACCATTTATGTATTCTAATGATAATTGTTGATACTTAAATGATTGTATGAACCGACAACAATATCCATGCTATCATAATTTTCCGAACAAGACTAGAATACTTATAGATTCTCTAACACCTAGGATTCATTGGCAAAGATGCCATGAAATGGTTAAGAGGTGTAAATAATAATAGAATGCTCATAATCTTATAGAGACCGAGGAATTCACTCGCAAAAAAGCCATGAAATGGTGAAGAGGTGGAATGAATATGCAAGAACGTAGAAGAGAAATTAGATATGATTAAGTTAATTAATTAAACAATAAATTCTGCAATCCTTAAGAATATCCTTTTCAAATCATAAATTGTGATAAGCTAGAACGTATATGAATTTGTTGGAAATCAATAGACAGAGCTAATTGCTCTGAGATCCAAACACTTAGGATTCACCGGCTATATAGCCATGGAAAGGGTGAAGAGGTGAGATGGAGTCTGCAATGACTTATAAAATAAAAGTCAAATATGATACATTAAATCTAGAATAATATCATTTAATAGCTCATGCATGATCCTGTTAATGTAACTCCAGTTGTCGAGTCTAGTGGTGTAGTTAGATACTAGGATGCTCAGTAGATGACAGATGATCCAAGTCCAATTCTGGGTAGGGAGGGCCTTTCTCGTTGGAGATTGTGTGGGGAATAA
The DNA here is from genome assembly GCA_028749045.1 of Cupressus sempervirens. Lineage (NCBI taxonomy): Eukaryota > Viridiplantae > Streptophyta > Pinopsida > Cupressales > Cupressaceae > Cupressus > Cupressus sempervirens. The sequence goes on along the minus strand of CM053787.1, from coordinate 402,004,478 downwards.
GTTAAGGTCCGAGGTTGAGTGGTAAAGCCCCTGACAATGTTTCAGCTCTCCTCAAGTTGTCGGACATACAACAGACAAACATAAGCTATACATTCAATTGTTGTTGGAAACAGGTATTGTTACTTTTATGATGTATATGCAAGAAAGTAAGATTAATTGAGTTATTTCATCGTTATAGTTATATTACACCTAGATGCGAGAGAAAGATTTATGGATTGTTTTTCATTCATATGAATATTGAATATGAGCATACTTTTAATCTTGAGTTATTGCCACAGTTAAGCTAATGGAAGGAAATGAATGATACAATGGTATCTGAAGCCCTAATTGATACAGTGGCATCTGAAGCCCCAATCGATTCAATGGTATTGGGAGTCCTAATTGATATAGTGGTGTCTGAAGCCCTAAATGATCCAATGTTAATCAATGTCCTAATTGATATCGTGGTATGTGATGCCCTAATTTTATATAGTGGTATTGAATGGTAGTCGTTATATGATTTTGTTATAGTGGTATTTGTGGACTAATTTGGGTGATTGCAAGAACCTTTTTACAATGATTTATCGGTTCCAATTCCCTGGTATGTGGATTTAAAATTTCTATAGTAAATTCCTTGATGGTGTATTAAGTTCTTAGTGAAGAAATTTTGTCTAACTGATTTTAACCATCAATCTCTTTCATATGATCAAAACTGATTTAAGTGTCTTCCTATGAAAATGAAGTAATAACTGTATTTCTTTGAGTATGTTAGTTGTTAATTAAGACTTGGGAAAATGTGTTGTTACAATTGATTCTATGCTTGGCTAGATAAGGGCAGTTATGCGAGAGAGGGGCCCCAATTTAGCATTTTACAATGAGCACATTTGACCTCTTATTTAGTGTAGATGGGACAACCTTGACACTCCCTTAGAAATGGCTGCTTATGCATTGAATCCGAAGTGGTATGTTCCTAGGCCTATGAGAGTTATATCACTGAACGATGATGAAGTAATCTATTATGTTATCATGCTACTCATTGTAATCCTAATCATCTTTATGTCTTAGAACTTAGAAGTTAATACGCTTGTGAATATAATTTTTTAAAATTTCTTGTTTTTGAAATTTGAATTTTAGGTGAAGGAAGGGTTCTTCAAGTGCATTGATAGGATGTGTGACACTGAGACAACGGGGAAGGTTTGCATTGAGTGGACCAAATTTTCAACTCTTATGGTTTATGCAGCTAGAGCAAAGGCAGACATAAAAACAATGATACAAGTGGATCCAATTTTGTAGTGGAATTGTCATGGACCCAAATCAACAAATACTACACTAGCCATTCGTCTCCAAAGTTAGGTTTCTTGTTCTTCAACTTTAGAACCTAAATTGTAATTATTAAAATTATATGTATTCACATTTAGTTATGAATTTTAATTTTCTGATTTTGATACTAGTCATTTGATTGTTATCTTGAGTTTTTAGTTCTTCAATTTTTGAGAGGAAGTGGTCTTTTTATAGCTTCATGCACTCTCTTAAGAGAGACAAACTTACCTTTAAGAGAGCTAAGAAGCTAGTGGTTGTACATTGTGCCTTGTGTATTAGTGATTGCAAGACACGTGTACAAGGAGAGCCCTTGCAACACGATGGGATGTATATCCCTAGGAGCCATCACAGGTTGCTAAGGATTATGATACTTATGATGCAAAGTTGTTTGGTGTTCCTTTTGCAGCTCTTACCCATGGAGAGTCCGAGAGTTTGTTGAGCTTGATAGGGATGATTAGAGGCCTCGAGGCTGAATTGCATTTTGGCGACCTTTGGGCCTTGACATTTTGATTTTGTACTTTTTTTAAATTTTTACCTTGGATATATGAACCATTGAACATAGAACTTTGTGATCATATCATGCTTGATGCTACTTGATGTAATTATCTTTATGATGGGATTGATGAGATGGTGATACTCATACTTTTGATAAATTGATATCTGCGACATTTGAATTTGAATATTTGATTATTTAATAGTAAATTATTAATTTATTTTATAGAAATTAGAACTTGGATCTCTTTTATTTTTCAATGTTCAATGCAATGTAAAAGTAGAACTAGTAATAGTGCTCATGATGAACTTATACTTCATCTTTATGTCTTATATTGTTATACATCTTTTCATAATTAGCATTTTAAGTACCATATGTATAGTATATGCTATACACCCCCCATCCCCTATTGTCGTCTCTTCGCCGTCTCCAATTTGAGGCCCCTCTGTCCCCTCGTCTCAGAAACCTACTCCCTCGTTTCCTCATCTCCTCGTCCGCCAGGGCAGTGTAACTATGATTGGAAGCTTTTTCTGAAACCAATAGCCCCTACATTTTGGGTTTGTAGATATCAGTGGGTGGAAAAGATAGGGGGCTAGAAAATGCTCCACCAACTTGAGCCTTTTACCTGCCACTTGTCAATTATCTGAAGTTTTTCATTTTTTTAATGAAATATATATATATATATATATATATATATATATATATATATATATATATATATATATATATATATACTCACGTGAATTGAGTATACTTAAATAGAAAAATTCACGAGACCACGAACTTCCATAAATTTTAGAATTTAAACTCTTAAACCTGAACTATATTACAAAATTCATGGGACCACCTTCCTAAATAAAATTGGTAGCACCTACTGCATGGGAGCCCAACCTTAGATCCTTAAACATAGCACCAAGGATGATCTAAATCTCTAAATATGAATATAATAATGATTATATGCATATGACTTAATCAAAATGAATTCATCCATGTCCCTTCCCATGCACATGTACCGACGTACCTTATATGAATGTGTATGATACAACTTGGATATGCATTGGCTATGGTACCCACGTGTGCTGAAAAACTCTGAATTTCTTGAATTGTTGGACACTGTGATTTGATTTTTAAATATCCTAGGTAAACCTTCCTAAACTAAATTAAGAAAGATTCTGTTCATTCAAGGTTTTTTTAAAGGACCCATTTTTGGTTTCTTCCTACACAATTTTTTTGGTGTTCTAATTTTTAGATTTTAAATAATTATTTGTTTATAATTTCTTCATTTATATTTTGTTGTTTAAATATTAGAAACTTAAAACAATAAAAATTCATTCTTTAAATATAATTAGTTTTATATACGTACACATATGTATAGTAGTATAGTATGTATGTATATATATGTTTGTATGCATGTATACAAATACCACTCTCCCCCCCACAGAGAAAATTATCAATTATTTAATCAAGATTTAAAACATTAAACATAGTGAATATTTTTTCTTTATGTTCAGATTGTTATTGTTTATTTAGTTCTTTGCATCACAATTTAAGTTTTTTAATGTATTTAAAATTTAAATAGTCTTCCATTTTAATTTATATTTACTTAAGATATAAATGACATCATTGTTAATCTAATTAGGTCCTAGTTTGTCTATTTGTTTGTATATTGTGATTTGTTTTATCAACTTATAGGTATTTATGTAGCAATGATCTGTTTATATTGCTTTTCTAAGGTAATGAAAATGTCCTTAAATAACATAGAAATTGTGTTAAATACATAGTTTCATGGAGTTTTCTCATGGGAGGATGTAGAGGTGGCTTTTAGGGATAAGTTTAGGGGAGGGGGGACAAGGGGCCTAAATTCGAGGATGGAGATAGTTGTGGGACAACAGTGGGGGTGACGTTGGTATACAAATTGAGGTGAGTTGAAATCTTCAAGGCAAAGTTAAAGGCAAGGTAACTGTCACAAATTTAAAAGTTGCAATTAGTATGAAATGGCATGTGCCATGTAGTAGGTGACTTGGTAACATCCTTGGTGGAGGTGGTGGTACTATGGGGTGATGTTTCCCCCAATTCCTAAGTCGCAAACAAGTCCCCATACAAAGGATTTCGGATTTTTTTTGGGAGAGGGAGGCGGGGGGGCTGTCTCTGTGGAACATTATTTAATTTGTGAATATTTTTTATTATTAATGTTGCATCCATAGATGGAGTTTCGAAAAATGGTTATATCCATATCCAATAGCATATTTATAACTGTATCTGCATCCATGCAACTTTGATCAAAGTTTAAGGTAGCCATATGTTGACTATTCATGTAATCTTATTCAAACTCTAGGATTAAGGGCATACCATGCCCTTCTCTTTAGAGAAGCATTGTCCTCATTGCTGATCAATTGTAGATGCTTTGCACAAAGTCTTCATCCTTCAATGTGGCATCTTCAACTACTAAGTTTTCTACCCAATAAGATACTTGGTGAGGTTTCTTGTCCTCAACTTCTTGTCCTCCTCCTTCTATGTCTTCCCTTGTCCATCTATTTTTTTTCTTCCTCTTCATTTGGGTCTCATTTTTCTTAAAAAAGCTTGTTCTAGTTCATCCAAACATGAAATATCCTTAAAAAAATGGTGCAAACCATTGGTTAGCTTCACCTTTCAAAGACACCAAATAATGTCGTTTCCATACTATACTTTTAATGTGAGCTATTTTCTATTTGTACCATTATTCTAATGCATCTCTACTACCATCAAAGATTAGGAGCCTCCATTGAAGGAGACTTGACCATTTTACTAAGAAAAATGCCTTCAATAAATTTCCTTCGTACCAAATCCACTTGGCCCAAATTTATCCAATTGTTTTTTTGGTCAGTAATGCACAACCACCCAGTGGGTTACATCTCTGGTTCAAACCTGTGAGCACATTAGCCCAGTGGAGACAAAAGGCTTGCAAGCACAATAGCCTAGCGGGGTTTGAACCTTGGTTGCCGTGACACTAAGTAAGTGACTTGACCACTACACTGCATCCCATAGTACCGATCCAACAAATTCTTGATATGGCCAGCCTTAAATTCTAAAAATGAAATCAGTAGACGCCTCATAAATTTTATTGATCTTTCCAAAAATGTTAAAATATCAGGAAATTCCTTGATTTGCAGCCTACAAAGCGAGTTTATGAAAAATCATAAAATTGCAATACCTAATTTGGAAACAACTATAAATTAGTCTTTAGGAGTGGCTAGTATGCCTTTTCTGTTTCCAATACAACAACACTTGTGACAATTATCGATGATACATTTCACCCGAATTTTGAGGAATTCATATTAGCATATCTGGAGGAAAAATGCACTAGTAAAGCTGCAGGCATTTACTGTAGCAGATAGTTTGTTCCCTTGAAAGCCATTTTGAAACACACTTTGCAGCAGAACAAAATATCGACAAATATAATTATTAAATAAAGAGCTGTATGTAGTGGCTCAACAATTCAAGAAACAAAGGCACAATACCCTTAATAAGGACCCAACATTCCATGTGGACCATCAGGCTCCAATATTGAAGAACATAGTGGGATCTGTATGGTAAAACACTGATTTGTGATTTCGTGTAAAGAAGGGTATTAAGAGTAAGAATGTTTCACATATGTTGGGTAGACCTTCCAAGGTTATATATTGGGCAATAACTTTTTCTTTAGTTCCGTATTTTTAGCTTATTCTCACCACTTTACAGCAGCCTGCAATCATAAACAAGATTCTTGTTCTTGATAATGCATTAACTTATAAGTAATGGTTTGCCATTCAAATTAGATCTGCTTTGTGTTCCTTCTGGTTTAGCATGACTCGCATTTGCTTGAGAGTCATTCTTCAGTGTATGTTTCTTTGTAATAACCCTCCTCAAATCTGCCCTCAAAAAATGTTGATGAAAGCTCAAGGAATTTCATCAAACAATTCACATGCAAGGGACGTATGGCTGATATAGTATTTCAGCTAGCTTCAAATGACTTTTTCTTCAATTTGTATCAATGAGAATCTTGTGCTAGAAGACTACAATGGACTACACAATGACCTAACATGAGTGTGCTACTAATTTTGACAATATTCAGTGCATATATATGATCTAAGCATGAGAAATGAACACCTACAGCCAACTGACATTTTTACAAACAGTTGGTTTGCAAACTAACTAGCTGATAAATAATGATATTAAATTGCTTAAATGACACCAGCAACTATTATCTTCTTAATTGCAATGAAAAATACAATGCTCATGAAATATGGCCAAGACTTTGGCATTTACATGGATTAAAAAATGATAATGCTGGTATAATGCACACTTACAGCTGAAAGCTTATAACACCCTAAAAAGCAATACTAACAAAAGAACCTGGTTGTAGATGGCTGTAATAATTTCCTTCAATGCTGTCTCTTCTGCTTTGCTTTTTTCGAACTGCTTTTTCGGCCTGTTTTTTTGGTTCCGCTTTTTCGGACTGCTTTTTCGTACCCGCTTTTTCGGTTCCGCTTTTTCGGACTGCTTTTTCGTATCTGTTTTTTCGGATTGCTACTATGTTGAATCTTAAGACTATATCTTTCAATGGTGTCAAGATTTCCAGCTTGAAGCGATTTCGTCTTTCAAACTATTGAGACATAATCTCCAGAAAATTCCCCAATTTCTTTGATATTTCCAAGCATGCCAAAATAGAAGCTCTTCCATTTCTTTTATAGTGTTCTCACAAGAGCTCCATCTTTCATTTTCTCAATGTTGGATAAAAGATAACTCCCTTTATGTAACTTATGTCTCCAATGTGTCATAAAATAAAGGGGACTCTTTTAATTTAAATATTTCCCACAAACTATAGTCTATGCATTAATAAAGTTAAATATTTAAATTTAACTTTATAAAATAGCTTTATCAGTGCATAACAAATCTTATCAATGATAAACAAGTCTTCTTGTCGATTTTGAACAATTACCATCGACATACCACTGCCACAGGATGTCTGACCATATCCAAGATGACTTACTATAAATAGTAAGTATGCCCAAAGTTGCCTCAAAACCCCTCAAAAAGACCTGCAACTGAAATTATCTAGGCCAAATGGCCTCTAAGCCCCTTTAATGTCCTGGTTAGCCTACGGGACTGTGGGGAAATAGGCTAACGACAACATCATGCTATGAATGCTAAAAGGGGACATTACATTCTCATTTTAGTTATTGAAAATTGTGTAGCACTTGCAAAGATATTTCTACAGGACCTCTACGAGGAAGTATTTCAAACATTTTGTTTGAAGATTTTTGCCATGTAGTCAATCTCAACCTTACAATAGAAATCTTGATTTGTAGTAGCCTTTTCCACTTCCGTCTAGGTTTTGGGAATCCATATCCATGGACTCTACTAGTAGATTGCCATCTAGTCTTAGGAAGCATCATGTATCTTTGTTCTTGTATGCTTGTTTCTAAAGTATGATATCTATATTAATTACCTTCAACAAAAATACAGATGCTCGGAAACCATCTTGTTGTTTTTCCAACATGCAGGGTGTCACTTTTGAAAAGCATTGTGGGTTTTTATACTTCGGTTCTATTTGGGACCCTGGTTCATGTGTTGGTTTGATCGTGGTACTGGTCCTTCACTGGTTTCTCCCTGGGTATGGCTGGAGTACTTATTGGGTGCACTTGGGGAATACCAAGGACCCCTCCATACCCATGGGCAGTGGGCCTAAGATAGTAAATACATTTTTTAACATTAAAAGAACATTTTTAATCAAAAATCTTCCTGAGAGGAGAGATACTCCAGAAAATTATCAATATCGGTGAGGTTTCATGGGATTCTTGTATTCAAGCGCAACGTTTCTTATTCTCTCCAGTGTTACCAATTTTGGGTGCCACAATTTAAGTCTGCAGCTCATTAAATTTTCAAGGGTTTAAACAAGTTGAAGGTTTAATGGTGGACCTACAATTGTCTCATGATATTCCAAAGAGACTTTCAGCAACTAAATGGCAGATTCATTTAAGCATCTAACCACTCAAAGACATACACCAACCCTAATTGTGCTGTACAACCATTGGTTATGTGCTGGTCTATATATATATATATATGTCAAATTACATATAATATTGCATCTGGAATATTGCATCTTGTCTGGCTTTAGTTCCTCTATAATAGTTAACCTGTGGAAATAAGAATAAGTTGCAATACTGAAACGTGCAGTATAATGGACTATATTTATCCTTGAGTGTTGCTCATGATCATAGCCTTGTAAGGAGTGTTGTGACTTTCAATTTCGGAGCTCTGTTGCTTTTGAGACTTGCAAATAATGAATATTAGGTATTCAAATGTTCTTCTTATTGACAATAATGAGTATCACTGATTTTTATAATTTATAATTTTGAATACACACATGCATATGCATATACATATATGTGTGCATGCACAGACACACACATATTTGCCATACCACTGTACTGTATATTGATCCCATACCTGAGCTGAAAACTTGACTTTTATCTACTGATTGAGACAGCAATCGCTCCTTAGTTTATGCTCTCAGATTTGACAAATCAATAAAGCATTGGGATGTTGATTTTAATTTAAAAATAGCATAAAACAGAGAGCAGATATCTCAAAAACACAAGAACACCAGAGTAACCTTGGGAAAACCCTCCAACTTGAGGGAAAAACCCAGACACACCAAAAACATGGTTTTAGTAAATAATAATGAAAATCTGAATGCAATACCCTAACTTCTGACACTACACACACTTGAGGAATGATACAGAACATTCTCTCTCCAAAATTATTGACTGATAAACAACAGAGAACCTTTATACTCAATACACTTGTATATGCAATGGACGTCAAATACACCTGTAAGAACAATGGATGCTGCGTACAATAATAGCAATATCCACCTACACAACAGCCACAATATACTGAACAAACTATACACGATAATGACCAAAGAACTCCTGCTACAATTGTACAAAAATGACACCCTGCTGATAGTAATCAACAATATAAGACACCAAATGAATGGTAATGCCTCCTGTAACAATAACCACATCCAACCAGTAATCAATACAAGACCCAGATTGTTGTAAAACAAGAACTGAAGACACTTTGTTTCTTGACTGCCGCGGCACACAAACTGACGGCAGTTACGGAGAATGTGCCGTTTCAAATGCTGGAGGTGAAGACTCTTCATACTCTTTAGTGATCATCGCCAAAGGAGCATGACTCTTCAGATTTATGAACCGTTCAAAATATAAGACTTTTTGCAGTCTTATGCACCTGTCCTGTATGCAAAAGTAATATTTGACTGCATCAGAGAATAAGAGTAGACATAATTAAATTGCATAACAAAGAATAATCAGAACAATATCACGGAGCAACCATTGCAGGAAGCAAGATATATCCTGCAGCTACAATCACCAACAATCCCTCTTAATAAAGGAGATATCTTTTCAAATACACTCGTCATGGAATCTCTTATCATGACACTCACAATGGTTACACCTATTGGCAAAGAAAGACAAAAGTTTAGCATAGAATCTCTCAACCTGATAATGCCATGGATTCACATCATTCAACATGGCTACCCCCATGTGTGAAAAGATCAAGCTCTCATCATAAAATCTCTCAACATGATGACCACCATGGCTACGCCAATGCATGGAATGGGCATAACCACAAGTTCTTACCATAGAATCACTCAACGTTGTATCATCATGGAATCTCTCAATATGATGTCCATCATGGCTACACCCATGTGTGGAAAGAGCACATGTCACATGGGCTTTCTCCTCATATTTGTCCCTCTTAGAGAAATATGTATTTCAAAACAACAATATATCATAAGGGCTTTCATCTCATATTTCTCCCTATTAGAGAAATAAGCATTTCATCATATATTAATACAACAACTAATGCTGAGATTCCCTCTCAGCAAGGGGATCATCTTCCACATCTACAAGATTATCTTGAAAATGCACAAACTTTGCTTAAGGAGAGGCTTGGTGAGAATGTCGGTTGTCTGTTCATCAGTGCAAATATGCCAAAGTTTAATAGCTTTTCTCAGCACCATATCTCTGATGTAATGATATTTTATCTCCCCATGCTTTTTTCTATGAGGAAATACTGGATTCATGGAAAGCTCTACACAACTTTGACTATCACAATGAATCAGTTGGTTTTTAAAGCTTGACTGAAAAATTGTGCAAGAAGTTTCCAAAGCCAGATTGCTTCTCAAGCAGCTACACATGCTGCAATATATTCAGCTTCTGTAGTGCTTTGAGTGACAAAAATCTGCTTCTTGCTACACCAGAAATTTTGGCATACCCCAAACTGAAACAACATCCAGAAGTGCTTTTCATATCAGCTACACTCCCAACCCAATTAGAATCAAAATATGATAAATATCCCTATAAATGCAGATCTACAACTGAAGCATATCTCAAATGAAATCCAACTGTGTCACACAAGTATCTCAAGACATGCTTGGCTGCAACTAAATAGATATGTCTTGGTTTATACATGAATTGACTGAGAGCACTTACTTCATAACAAATATCAGGTCTAGTATTCACTGGATATATCAAAGAACCAATCAGTTGTCTATACATAGTGGATCCACCAAATTAGAACCAGCTGCATCAACTCTTAAGTTTTTCAGATTTGTTTCCATTGGAGTAGCCATAATCTTGCAATCCAACATTCCATACCTCTTCAAGATATTTATAGTATATTTTTCTTGACTAAGGATAATCTCATTGTATCTTTGTGACACTTCAAGTCCTAGAAAACAATTCATAAGACGGAGATCCTTCATCTCATACTCAGAGGTCAAATCTTTCATACATTTAACAATGAGACTATGTTCTCCACTAAGAAATAAATCATCAACGTAAAGAACTAAAATTAAAACTTTACTATTAACTATCTTGAAGTAAAGATTCAAATCTGCATTATTCTTGTTGAATCTCCAGTTCATCAAGTACTGATCAATTCTTTCATACCATGCACGAGATGCTTGCTTCAGGCCACACACTGCCTCCTTTAATCTGCAAACATGTAACTCTTCATGAATCACAAAACTGTCAAGCTGTTCAACAAATACTTATTCTTCAATTACACTATTAAGAAAAGAAGTTATTACATCCATTTGATTAAATTTCCAGCCTTTGCCTGCAGCAAGAGCAATGAAAGTCCTGATAGAAGATACCAAGCCATAAAAAAAATGTCTTCTTATAATCTGTACCTTTCTTTTGAGAGAAACCTCTTGCCACAAATCTTGCTTTGTACTTCTCAATACTTCCATCAGCCGCATCTTTAATTTTGAACAACCATGTAGAAGACACAACTGATTTTCCTTTAGTCCTAGGCACACATCGAAAAATTATTTTTTAATAATGGACTGATATTCTTCTAATATGGCATCTTTTCAAACTTTGTGATTAAAAGCTTTCTCAAAGCTAGAAGGTTCTGTTTCGATAATATGACTCATAAATGCCACATATTCTGAAAACTGCTGAGGTCTCTTACTTTCTCTAAAGTGCCACGAGGAGCTGCATAGTTTTCTTCCTCTAGCCCAAAGAGGTCTCTTTCTACTTGTTGAAATAATTGTTGCCCCATCAGTAGGTTCTATGGGATCAACTGATTCAAGAATCTCCTCTGGTTTATTGGACTCCCTCCGAATCTCATGAGAATGATCAAGATAAATGTCCAAATTTTGATTAGTCTATTGTTCTTTGCTTTCCATCTCTAAAGAAGGCCCTTTAAATCTTTTGAAAGAAACTTCCTCTTCAAAATATACATCCCTGCTGATCTCAATTTGTTTTTGCCCTGGAATTCCTGTAGGCCTTAGAAGATTCGTTGTAGCCTGCAAATATACCTTTCTTGCCTGACGGTTTTAGTTTAGATCTTTTGTCTTTAGGTACATGAATATAAACAAGAGTACTAAAAACCCTTAAGTAACTAACTTCTGGTTTAACACCCGTGAAGGCTTCTTTAGGAGTCATGTTTTACAATATTTAATGAGGGCTCGAGTTCTGAATATAAACAATAGTTTTGGAAGCTTCTGCCCAAAGAAAAGTTTGCAAATTTTGATCATGAATCATTGCTTTGGCTGCCTCAACTATGGATCTGTTTTCCCTTTCAGCAACCTCATTTTCCTGAGGGTTGTAAGGGACACAAAACTCCCTCTTAATCCTTCTCTCAATGCAGAAAATTTGAAAACTTCTATAAATGTATTCACCACGATTATCAGATCTCAAAACCTTGATCCTTTTTCCTGACATATTTTCAACCTGAGCTTTTAAATCCTTGAATTGACAAAGTACTTATTTGGTTTCCGTAGATTTCAAGAAATAAGTCCAAGTCTTTCGAGAATAGTCATCAATAAAAATAACCTAATACCAAAAAGCCTAAGTTACCAATTTGGATGCAGAATGTGCAGCAGATGTAGGACGTGGGATTTTTTTTATTGTGGGGATGTGGATGCGTACACATACACACACACAATGTATATGCAAAGAAATGAGATAAGTAATTTCTGTCTTGTATTCTTACCTTCAAGATCAAAAGTTGAACTACTTTGTTTCTTTCAAGTATTTTATTCAGATGCAAAACCCCTAGAAAGTTATTTGTACAAGGTATATAATCTGCAATCTGTTTACTTGTTTCAGATTTTAGGAATAGATTAAATAAAAGAAAATCTTGCCCTATAATTTGAAGAGAGAATTTCCTATCACTATTTGTCACAAAAATGGTAACTTAAAATGCCATCAAACTTGAAAAGCTTTGCAAAATGCATTTCCTTAAAGGCTCAACTAGTCAACAGCTTAGAAGAAACCCTTGCAAAGAAATCATTTGCAATTCAAAAGGAAGAATCCAACTTTAATTAGTTTGTGGGGAGCTGGACATGATTGGAGTTTAAAGACAGCCAAAGGAACCGTGGAATCAGTTTTGTAAGCCATTTTGAAGCACTAAGCATATAGTCGCATGTGGTCAAGGTTTTCACCTACAAAGAGTTTTCTGTGAGGCATCTTTGTCTCATTGCTGTTCAAATCTATCGCATCGACTCTTATCTTTCATTACACTTGTTTAATTATTTCACTCATTCCGTGGAATCAGTTTTGTAAGCCATTTTTAAGCACTAAGCATATAGTCGCATGTGGTTGAAGTTTTCACCTACAAAGAGTTTCTATGAGGCATCTTTGTCTCATTGCTGTTCAAATCTATTGCATCGGCTCTTATCTTTCATTACATTTGTTTAATTATTTCACTCATTTTGCTCATGATTTAGGTCTAACAAAATCTCGCCACGTTAAAAAAAAAAATAAAAAATCTTTGTCTTCCTTTTTTGGGTAAGGAACCCTGTGGATGCTCTTGGGTGACCTTTGGGTGCCACCCGGATGCCACTCATAGGCATCCAGATGTCTCATTCGGATACATCTGGGTGCCTGTGAGTGGCATCCGGATGACACCTAGTAGGTTACCTAGGAACATCCAGCGCCCATCTGTATCAGCTTCTGTCTCTAGCCTCTAGGAGGCCGCATTGGTATTTGAGCCAAAAACCACTCAAAGAAGCCACATTCAGAGGCCCACATAAATCAAAATGAACCAGATCTAGAACACCTTTGGATCTACTTTCACTATGTAGAAAAGAGCTTTTAACATTCTTACCCAATGCACATCCCTTGCAAATGCCATCATGTTCCTGAACTAAGACATAGGAAATGTTGAATTTCTTCTATGAGATTCAAATTTCGGCGAATTTTTACTCTTTCTGAACTTCATCCAAGTTTTATGATAATTAATATAATACTATTATTTAATATAATATTATTTTATTTTAAAATGATATTGAGTTATTTAGTTAAATTGTTTAGCATTATTAAAACTTTTTTGACAGTTTTATGCATATATATATATAGCAAAAATTTTAATTTCAATTATTTTCTCGAATTTTTACCCTTGTCAAATTCATTCGAATTTTATGACTGGTGAATTTGAATCCGAATTCGAACCTTGTGACTTAGTTCCTAACTATGCTTTGGCAAGCCAATAACCGTCTTCTTCATAAATGGAAGAGCTTTGAAGCGTAAGTGACCAAGTCTCATATGCCAAAGCTTACTAGAATTGATAGAGTCATGTACTAATGCTTGGATTGGACAAAGAGAAAGTTTGCGAAGACTCTCTAGATGAACACCAATCACACGGGCAGAATTGATGCTAGAGTTCTTCGATCAGGCAAGAAGTTTTCCTTCACAAAATGCAACTTGATACCCTTTGTTCTCTAATGCTGAAATTGAAATCAGATTCCCTTTGATTCCTGGAACAAATAATACCTCACTGAAATGAAGAGGAATGCCAAAATCTAGTTGAAGAGAAATGGCCCTAACACCTTTTATTGAATAACTTGCATTATCTCCAATTATCACATGTAAATTTGTTTCTCTTTCTACTAAATCAGAAAGATTCTCTCGATAGCTTGTAATGTGATGAGAAGTGCCATTCTAATCAGCCAAGTGTTGCTATTAGTTGGAGCATTGCTTGAGAGAGCTAAGATAAATAGAAAACCTTCAGAATTGTCATTGGACTCCTTTTTAGGTGACATTTCCTTGACATTTGCGGTAGCAACATGATGTTTAGATCTTTTGACACAATCTCGAGCAAAATGACCATACTCGTCACATTTGAAACATTTGATATGAAAGTAATCCTCCTTTTATTCAGGAGATGAATCAAAATTATCGTCTCTTTTCTCTTACTTTACCAAATTACCATTGAATGTATAAATAGTGGTGTAGGAGCAGCTATCGAAAAAGGAACAACAAGAGGATCCGTGAGGATAGAAGACTTTATTATGATATTTTAAATCCATTTAAGTTAATATTTAAGGCTAAATAAAGCCATTTGTCAATTGTCAAAGTTGTCTAATATGGTCAAATTTTGTAAATAAACCAAAGTAACGAGAATCGGAATTGTATTGGAATCGGCACGGCCGAATCGAATTGTGAATCGGGGGTGAATTGCTGGTGAATCGGCGATGAATCGGCAAATTTGAAAAAACCCTTTAAATGTAGAGATTTTAACAATTTAAGACTTATTTCATGCACCCTTTATTGAATATAACTTAACACACTATAACATCATCAAATAGAAGTTAAAACTTAACATACATAAACATGGAAGTTTGGAACATAAAATCCATCACATACGTAACTATGTTATCTAAAATGTAAATTGTAGGTTAACTGAAGTAAATAGAAATCAAATGATCATAATGATTTAAATCATAGAATGCATGTAAGATGATCCATAAGACATCAAATCATAAATGTATGTAAGAATCTAAGATGAAGATCCATGAAAGTTTGAAGCATATGTCTATCAATGATTCAATATCAATATCTATAAACAAAATATAAAAACAAGGCTCTAGCTCAAGCCTCAGGCTCATAGTCATCATCATCCTCAACATCATTCTCAAGCTTGGCTGCAGCCTCAGCCTTAGCCTCTGAGTATTCAGTCTGCCTAGTAGCAAGGCATCTAATGTAGGTCCTAGAGGATTGCCGAGCCATATCTTCCGCATGTAAGATGGGCTCACAAACGTCGCTAGGGCCTGTGTCTGTGCATGCATGTGTGCATCTACCAATGCTTGAAGAATGTGCTCTAGCTGCCTCAACCTCTATATCCACCTGGTCAATCCACGCACGGTCTTCCTCAGTGAAGACTGGATCCACAACCTCTGTTAGCCACTTTGATTCTGGATCAGTCTCCTCCAGAATGATCGGAGAGGAGTCAGTGCCCAAAATCTGTCTGATCCTAAGATAGAGGTTCTAATGAACAAAGACAAGATCATTCAACTTCTGCACTGTCAACTTGTTTCTCCTCTTCGAATGGATGTGCTCGAACATGGACCAACTGCGCTCACATTTAGAAGCGCTACTTGGCTGACTCAGAATACGGATGGCAATTTTTTGAAGTTTTGGGGTTGTGGCCCCAAACATTTGCCACCATCTATCTGAAATAAGGGAAAATAAAAACAATTAGTCTCATTTACAAATTACAAGTTAACCCTAAAATTACATAATCAACTTTAAGTTTAGAATCTAGATTCATGAACATTGAATATATTATTTAATTTTTACCTGGCTGTAGTGTTGTCTGACCATTTATGGCCATCCTGCCAAAGAAAAGTGGCCCCTCTTTATTGTTGAACTGCTCTAGCTCAACAATCGTAGCAGCGCTATCTTCATCGCTACTCAACCTCTGAATCACTGTGTATAAGCCAGTGAGAACCTTTGCATTCGCCTTGAACTCAGGACGGAAACGAAATGTCGGATTCAGATAGTAAGCTGCTGCATGGATGGGTCGATGGAGCTGATTCTGCCATCTCCTATCGATGATGTCCCAAATAGGGCCATACCTCTCCTGCACTCCTGCATATTGGGCTCTGACGACCTCCTTGGCCCTATCCATGCCCTCATAAATGTAGCCTATAGAGGGCTTCTCCCCATCAGTAGTTCGTAGCAAAGCTACAAGGGGCTCAGTGACCTACATATAAAGTAAAACAAAAAAATTGAGTCAAAACTTAAATATAAAATAATATAACTTAAAGTAAAAGTAAAATACTAAATGTTAAATTGCAATAAATTTACCTTAAGGATTTCTCTAGCGGGTTTCCAAAAACCATCCTCATCAAATATGCAATCTGCCACATCTATCCCTGCAGTGGTCATAGCATAGGAAGAGGAAATCTACTCCTGCCCAATAGTTCATCCCTTAATGTCAACAAGGACTGCAGGGTGATGAAATTTCGAGGCAAACTTCGTGATACCTAGGCGAGCTAACTCCTTGCCTTTTGTGTACTTCTTCATTGTGCTAAGGACAAATGAATGATTACAAATGAATGTGCATATGTTTTTTGCCCTTTCCACACATGACTTGACAAACTCAAGTTTGCCAATTTCCCCCAACATGAGGTCAATGCAGTGTGCCGCACAAGGGGACCAAAATATGGTGGGGTGTCTCTCCATCAAAAGTTTACCTACAACAATTTTAAGTCAATTAGAAATTCAAATTTTAAAATTCAAATAAATTTATCTTCAAAACTTGAAAAGTTAAAAGTTTACCTGCAACAACATAACTTGCTGCATTATCTGTCACCACCTGGATCACATTTTGTTCTCCCACCTCTGCTATGACTTCCTCAATAGCCTCACATAAGTATGTGGCATTTTTTACATGTGCGGAAGCATCAATGTATTGGATGAACATGGTATATCCTACAAGTAACAAAACAACGAATTATAATATTAAATGGATCATCAACAAATTAACATTCAACAAATCAAAATTTACAATTATGTATGTAGGAAAGTAGAATGATCAATCACCTCCACAGGATACAAGAAAATTGAGGAGTGTTCTATTCCTCCTATCTGTCCAACCATCAGTCATGATGGTGCAACCCTTTGCAATCCACTCCTTTCGGTTCTCCTCAAGCTCAACTCTCATGTCCTCTACCATCTCATCCAAGAGGTATCCACTCAACTCAGCGTCAGTTGGGGCTTTAAACCCTGGACCACAAATAGCAATTGCATCTATCATGTTCTGCCAATAAGGAGCCTGTCACAAATAAAAATTTAGATGTTAAAGACTCAAATTATAAAACAAGTAGATATAATTAAAGTTTTACTTTTACTTTTAATTTTAACTTTAAAGAAAACAAAGAAAAAAGAATCAATTACTTGGCTGCAATAAATGGAATGTTGCAAAAGTACCAAAATTTGCATATCTCCTTTCTGGCAACATCATGAATCTCCTTGTTCAAACCCATGCCCTCAAGTGTGGGTTGCGAACCAGGAGTAGTGCGGGGCACAAAGTAACTATCCATTTTGTTTTTCCGCACTCTAGGCTGCAATAGGTTGGTGTGGGACTCTGTCTTAGTATGTGACCGACTAGCACTAGCACTAGCACGAGCAAAAGAACTAGGATAAAAAGGAGGCCTAGAAGAACCCTCTCCAACACAACCTACGGATGCGGAAGCTGATGCAGATGCAGAGGTGGATGCGGCTGCGGATGCAGGAACATGGGAGCCAATACCCCTTAACCCTTCAAGTTGCATTTTCCTATTCGCTTTGTCTTTTTCAATTTTTTATAATGCCATTAAGCAAGTGCGTTTTGCCTCAAGAGTTTGGTGAGTGCAAATTGTAACATCGTGTCCAGGTATAGCAGCAATGTGGTATTTCAATCTATAAATACCTCCAGAAGTTATTTTTTCTTTACAAAACATACATTTTGTTTGATATTTGGTTCTTCCAGGATCCTCTTCGTTATATTTCTAACATTCATCTTTGTTACCCATTGCGAATTTGCGAAAAATGAAAGCAAAGGCTGCTGCAATAGTTTTTTTTATGTAAACTATCAAAGTTTGAAACTAATAAAATCTACAAAACAACAAACCTTAGTTTGCAACTTAGTAAAAATAAAGAACATTCAAGATCTAAACTAAAAATTTTGAAAACTATAAAAATTTAACAAAAAATGCATAATACACTAACATGCAAAAAAAAAAAAGAGCACTTACCTCTTGAAAATGAGTTGAGGAGTGTTGATATTGGCTCCTTAATGCTCCCAATGCAATTGATGGCCTTCCCAAATGGACTGCTGATCTCTTTGGTGCTCTTCCTTCTTGCCGGTTAGAAACCCATGGCTTTTCTTTTCTCTTCTTCTCTCTCACTTTTCCTCTCTTCTACTCATGGTTAACAAATAGAAGGCCCTTTAGGGTTATAAAAAAGAGAATAGGTCAAAAAAAAAGTTAAAAAAACAAGTTATTTTTTTTAAAATTACAACTCCATACTTTTTTGGGTGCGGGCAATTTCTTGGTGATTTTTACAGCCGATTCATGCGATTTTCGAGCAATTCTCATTACTATGAAATAAACCCATGGAATGGTAAAATGTCATATATAGTCTATTTTAATATGTTAGTAAGGGTTTTATAGAGTTTAATGGTCATTTATGGGAAAATACAAAAGTTCTTAAATACGTAATAAATATTGTCATAAAAAGTTGATGTAAGAGAGAAGGCGAATGGTCACAGGGGGTAAATAATAAGTTAGAGGATTTGTAAAGCCATTAAATTGTCATGATTTACAGACTTGAATGGTTGAAGAAGTTTGGAGAAGAGTGGAATAAAAAGAAACTTAAGTATTGCAAGTTTTGATGTTAAACTTTTGTGTTGATTTTCCAGAATTCCAACTGTTCTTTTTGTTGGTACGAGAACATATGAAAAGATAGAAAAGAGTAACTTAAATTTTTGGAAAAGTACAAGAGTCAGCTGTAATTTGGTTTTGGTTTGGTTTAATTTCATTGTGTTTTGCAAAAGTTATGGTCGTTTTTAGTGAGGGTAGGGTCAAAACATGTTTTTCAACTAGCAGTTTTGGGAAAAGTGTTATAACTTTCATTTTACCGATTATATTTGGCTCTAACTTCGAGAAAATATATATAACTCATCATCTCCACTCTCATCAAAGGAATTTATTTTATCTCTTCATTTGTAAAAGTTATTAATGATTCTTTGGAGAATTTCTATTCTGTCCTAGATGATTAAGTTGGTAAAGGTTCCTCGATGTGTAAGAACCCATTGTTGAAGCCTCATGAGTAGTAATCCCAAAAGAGATGTTCTAAAGGTGTACCTTTGCATCATTTTTGGTATCAGAGCACAGTGAAAGGTCTTGGCAAAGGTGAGTTGTGAGTTTGTGTGGGTTGTGATAGGTTGAGGAGAGAACCTGTAGAGTAGCTAAAAGACTAGGTTGGGTGGAGAGAACCTAGATAGGACAAAATGGTCACAAGAGAAGATTTATCTCATGATAAGAGGAAACTATTAGATGCATGGGTTTCATTTTGGGATTTTTAGCAAAAGAAGAAGGAAGAGGCAAAGAAAAGAGACGGAGGAAAAAAAAGAAAAGAGAAGAGGAAGCTAGAATGAAACAAGAGATAGAAGAGAAAATAAGAATCCTAATGAGAGAACTTAAAAAAATGAAGAAAATTTAGAGAGACTAAAAGAGGAATTGAAGAAAAATATGGACAAGGAAAATAGTGATTTGGGGCAGTCATTCATTAAGGATACAAAGGTATGTGAAGGTGGAATAGAGAATCCAGTTATCAATGAAGAGAAGTGTTGTCCATTGGAAGGACAAAGTAAACAAATTGATGTTGATATAAATTTTTTGGAGAAGATAGTTGTTGATGAACCTTATGATGAGAAGGTTCTTAATGAGAGAAAAGAGATGGAAGTGGTAGTTGTTGATGAGCCTTATGATGAAAATGCTCATAAAGATGGGCAAAGAGATGAATGTGATGGTTATAGATAGAATCATCGGATGAAATTTTAAGATAAATAAGAAGGTGGTATGGCCTATCAAAAGGCTAATAGTAGCATCAAGGAAGAAGGGTCATGATGAAGCCAAGAGAATAGAAGAGGCTCAAATAATGATGAATTTTTCTCCAAGTGTGGAGATACTGCAGCATGAAGATATTGAACAAAAGGATACAAGGGTTCCTATGGTGAACCAAATTGAAGAATTTTTGTATGAAAAAGTCCCATTTCTTTTTTCTAATCTATTTAGTGCAGGTTTGCAGGGGTTTTCCTACTTGAATACTTATGTGGAGGAGGCTTATGAGGACACACAAATTGATAACTTGGATACTTGGCAAGAGTACAAGCAATAAATACCAAAAAATTGGAAGACGAGAAAGAGGAAGGAATCCAAGGGACTTGGATTATTTTGTCCCCGAGAGTATGGTGCAGGAACAGGTATCAAAAAAAGAACAACAAGAGGATCCATGAGGATAGAAGACTTTATTACGATGTTTTAAATTCATTTAAGTCAATATGAAAGGCTAAATAAAGCGATTTGTAATCGATTGTCAAAGTTGTCTAGTATGTTCAAATTATGTAAATAAACCCATGGAAGGGTAAAATATCATATATAGTCTATTTTAATATGTTAGTAAGGGTTTTATAGAGTTTAATGGTCATTTATTGGAAAATACAAAAGTTCTCAAATATGTAATAAAATATTGTCATAAAAAGTTGACAAAATGTAAAGTTGATGCAAGGGAGAAGGTGAATGGTCGGGGGGGGGGGGGTGGTAAATAATAAGTAAGAGGATTTGTAAAGACATTAAATTGTCATGTAATGGTCATGATTTAAAGAATTGAATGGTTGAAGAAGTTTAAAGAAAACTAAAAAAAAACTTGAGTTTTGTAAGTTTTGATATTAAATTTTGTGTTGTTTTTCCAGAAATCCAACCGTTCTTTTTGTTGATACAAGAACATATGAAAAGATACAGAAGAGTAACTTATATTTTTGGAAAGGTATAAGAGTCAGCTGTAATTTGGTTTTGGTTTGGTTTAATTTTATCGTGTTTTGCAGAAGTTATGATCATTTTAGTGAAGGCAGGTCAGAACCTGTTTTTGATTTAGCAGTTTTGGGAAAGTGTTATAACTTTCATTCTACTGATTATATTTGGCTCTAACTTGGAGAATATATATAACTCATTCATCTTCATTCTCATAAAAGGAATTTATCTATCTCTTCATTTGTAAAAGTTATTAATGATTCTTTGGAGAATTTCTATTTTCTCCTAGATGATTAAATTGGTAGAGGTTCCTTAATTGATGTGTAAGAACCCATTGTTGAAACCTCATGAGTAGTAATCCCAAAAGAGATGTTCTAAATAGCAAGAATGTGGTTTTCTTCATTATGAGAGTGTTTTCCATTTCCTCTCGATATCAACCTAGATTTGTCTAAGACCATCAAACTTGGGAGTTTCAGACCTTCCACAAATGCCTTGGATGAAAGATTTGCAAGATTGAGGAATACCATTCATTGCCAACATGACCAGGTGTCTATCTTCAACTATATCTCGGATCTCCAATGGTATATAGCTGATCTTTTAACTCAGTAATCTTCATAAAGTAGGAAATGACACTTTTCTTTAGCCATTTTAATATGATGGAGTTGTTGTCTAAAGGCAAGAGCTCTGTTGGTTTTGTTGATCTCATACAGATCTTGTAGAGTCTTGAACATGACAGCCAAGGTTTAAGAATAGCATATATTGCCAACATGACCAGGTGTCTATCTTCAACTATATCGCCAATGGCATATAGCTGATCTTTAACTCAAGTAATCTTCATAAAGTAGGAAATGACACTCTTCTTTAGCCATTTTAATATGATGGAGTTGTTGTCTAAAGGCAAGAGCTCTGTTGGTTTTGTTGATCTCATACAGATCTTGTAGAGTCTTGAACATGACAGCCAAGATTTAAGAATAGCATATATTGCCAACATGACCAGGTGTCTATCTTCAACTATATTGCCAATGGCATATAGCTGATCTTTAACTCAAGTAATCTTCATAAAGTAGGAAATGACAGACTCTTCTTTAGCCATTTTAATATGATGGAGCTGTTGTCTTAAGGCAAGAGCTCTGTCGGTAATGTTGATCTCATACAGATCTTGTAGAGTCTTGAACATAACTCTAGCTGTCTTCATCTTGGAAATGATTGGGACAAGATGACCCTTCACAGAATCGATCAAAAACTTCCTAGCCCTCCCAGGCTCATCGGATGGTTCAGACACATCCTTCTCCACAAAATCTAGAATACCATTTTATTCCAGAGAAATAATAACTTTGAATGTCGAAGAGGTGAAATTGGACGTGCCATCAAGCCTATCTTCAACCTTCAAACTATTAACCATCTTGATGAATAAAAGAACTTATAGAGATGAGAAGAAGAATAAGCAGATTTGCTACAAAAATGAATCTGATTGCTTAACTTGATTAAACCTGGCTCTGATACCATGTTGATTTTAATGGGATACTCATTTTTGTGTGTTGCAACATAGTTTCAATAACAAGGACATCCATCTGCTGTTTCCTTTGACTATACAACTCTTGTTCCTATCAAATTCTATTACTTCTCCCCACAATCTCATTTTATCAACAAAAGGAACTTAAGGCTTCTTGTCTAACAATTAAGTCTATTCCGGGTTCCCTGGTTCCGGATACATCAATAAGAACCAAAGCCTAATACAATGAGCTTCATGATTGGGATTGTGTTAATGGAAAATTTTGAATTAGGGATAAAATGTGGCTCTGCTTGGATAAACACGAGCACAAGCCTTTTCTTTATGGGCTCTGTATTTTGCAGTAACTTGGAGAAAACATATTAAAATTGGATCTTCTTGGCTTGATAGATGTGATGTTTGAATGTAGGCCAATGTAAACTTAGAGTGATCACATTTGGAGGAAGAGGTGGTTGTCTTTGATTGTAAGGAGACTGGTCATGGTTTTCAGCCTTGTTTGGATGAAGAAGCTCTTTGATATTTACAGCTGCTACCATGCACCCCTCCACTTAACACTTGGTTGCTAAGGTCCATTGCCAACGTAAGCTAAATGGATGCCCTAGTTGATGTTTGAACAACATTTTCCACATCTGCAGTTGAATTGGGAATAGTTTCTTAAAGGTAGGGAATCATGAGATAGCCACACGGGGTTGTCGTAATTTTTTTAGTGTGTTAACTTAAATGATTTTTTTCGAATGATGAGATGAATCATGTGGTTATTGGACATTTTTTTCTGTTTCATGCGTCTCCATGTATTTTCTTTCTCTTAGATGATTGTTTCCAGCATAAGTTTCGTCATACATCCTTTTACAGTTTTTATAGAATTGAGTGTACATGTATGGTTGCAACAATATTTTGTATTCTATCTTGTTCCAGTTGCACTGTCAATGTTTTATCAACTCTTTTTAGTTTTACATCTGCAGCTGACTAGGGAACAATTTCCTCGAGAGAGGAAACGATGACACAACTGTACGGGCTAATTTATTTTGTTAAATATAGTTACATAGGGTACATACATATTTTCAAAGAAAGAGATGAAGTTACATGGGCTGTTGTATATTCTTATCTATTAGACATTTCTGTATGCACTTCTACTCTCTTAGAAACTTGCTTTCTCTTGACGCTTTGTTTTCTGTGAGTGTGTGTTGTATATATATTATAGTAATACAACTGAGTGTACATCTGCAATTGTGGGAAACTCTTGCTCTCTCTCATTGTTGCAGTTTTGCTTTAATAATAGCAATGTAACATTTGTTGTAGATGGGTTTGAGGCTCCTGCAAATTCACCAATGGTATTTCCACATCGCCATAAATAAAATTACTACTGAACTCTGTAACTACAGCGCAGAGGTGAATCCAAGCATTAGTAACTATTAGCAAATTTGAAGACAATCATGAAAAGACAGATCAAAGCTGAGCCGTTGAACTTCTGAATCGCATTTCTACTTATTCTAGTGGGATCTCTCCCTTGGAAACATAGATTTTTAATTTTTTTTTCCAATGGACAGATGATTAACCATAGCAAACCAAAGAGGTTTTACTCGCATCATTGTGCAAAAGCCTTTACAGTTTATCCCATGATGGTTGAAACAAATTTCCTGTAACCATTGCTTTATAAGAGAATCAGATCAGAGGAAGATGCTGCATCCTATTCTATGGTGTCCACAGGAAAAATATATGTTTGGAAGAGAGAAAAGATGGCCTTCTAGAAGAAGAATCTTGCCTAGAGTTTGATATTATCGATTCAATGATCATTGCCAGGTTTGCATAACTTGTTTTTTGGTTGCCCTGGCTTCTGAGTTTTGAGAAGCAAGCACTTAAAAGAGCGTATTCAAAACTAGAAATCATATATACTAAATGTTTGGCAAGACTTCCCATTTGACTATTTTCCCTCTTATTCAAAGGCTTATGGTAAATGTAAAATAAATCAGTTATTAGCTAATACTTTTGTTAAGCAATCTGAGTATTTAATCTTTACTTGGAAGGCATAAATTGGAAGTTCTAATATTGTTAAAGTGATCATCCACAGATTGAGGATAATCATGGTCAAACTTGAATGTGGCGAGTGTCCTAGATAAGAAGATAAATTAATAGAGATTTATTTATGAAATCATTTTGTATGGCAAAAAAATTAAAAAATGTCACATTCTAATGCTATAGTGGGATATAACATGGATTTGGTCTTGGCTCTTGATTATTATTTACACTCACCTTATTCATCCTAGAAATTGAAAACTCGATTTGGAAGTCTTTTCTGTATGACAATTAATTTTTGAAATAATTATTCCATCATGTTCTATGTTTGGCTGTTTTGGATGGCAGGTCTCCTTTACTTTTAATAGATTGGGTCCACAGTTTCACATGCCACCTCCTTACTCAGTTGTAATTCAAGTACGTGCACTGCCTGTTTACTTGCACTTTTTAATTTTGCCGATATCCATAAAAAATATGCAAAACATTTATTTGAATTGGATACCTAGATGATCCTTGCTTGTAAAAATATAAAACAGGAATCTGAGACAGGCTCGTGGCACATTCCTATTAAAGGAGTTGATGACAACGAGACTGTTCGAAATTGGCTATGTGTTACAAGATCTGGAATTTCCGGGCTTGAGCAACAATTGATTTCTTCTCAGGAAGGAAATACATTTTGTCAAACTCAATGCCTGGGCACTGAAGATATTTGTACTTCAAACGTATCTACCTTCTTGATGCAGGTATCAACATGCAACCAGAACACTGACATGATTGAGTGCTCAACATATTGTACAAATTCCTTCCTGCCAAGAGCAGGAGAAAAAAGGAAAAGCAGGGGATCATCTCCTTCGAGCCCTTCTAGGTAAATCCTATTCTTGTAACACAATGAGGGGTTAGAACATGTGTTGTTGGGAATCCAAGTTTTTTAAGTAGAAAATTAGAAAGTTTGGGTAGCCTTGATATCCATAAATTGTTGTGATTTCCTGTCTTCACAATGAGAGCTTAGCTTTGCTTTGGCGTCCTCATTTCTTATTTGAGAAACACATGGGCAGCTTCTAAATATAAATGCATCTCTTCTCTCTACAAGAGAGATTTGGAGAGTACTGCCTAAACATGACTTCAAGAAATCTGATGAATACCAAATTATTTAAATCTCTTGGCATTTCGACAGAGAAGAAAATAGAAAAAACTCATTAAGGGAATCTTATTGATGTAATTGCATGAGAAAATTTTGTTCATTTTGCCACGAATATCTTAAAATTGAAGTCAATGGAATGCCTAACGTCAATACAGTCACGATTGCCTTATAATAATGAAGGTTTTTTCTTCACAATCCCCCTCTTCAAAGATGGGCTGTTACAACCAACGATGGTCCTTCAGCTTGTAAGCAGAGGGCTTTTCTGTTTAATAGTACAATGATTACTCCATACATTATGATTGTTGTTTCCATGATTAAAATAATTGAGATGGTCCCTTGCATTGGATTACAAAACTAGAGACAAAAGATAAATCTACAAAGGATTTACCATCATAGTATCATCTTTCAACAATTTGTCTTACATTAATCATGTTTGAGAAACTAGCAATCTCATTTATTTGGAATTTTACCTTTAAGACCAAAATTACATTAAACATGCTTATTTTATTTCTTGTGTCCTATTCATTTTTCTTATTCCAATGTCCTAAGTTTTTATTCGCAAATCTCATTCATTTATTTTTCTTCATCTAGCAGGGAAAAATATTTGGATGTTGGAATAAATATTCCTTTGTAAAGAGCTATCAAAATCCCGTCCTGCTTTTATTGGTGAGATTGCTCGATGTTCACCCCAATACAGGTCTATCTTTCCTCAACTATGCTTTAGTAGAATTCCCACCCCTCCTCTATATAGTATAGCTCACCCAAACACTTGAGGATGCATTAGCTCAATTACCCAATTCACTTGATTGTCGGGGGGTTGGTTGAGTGAGAATGCTCTATTCTTGGGGAAAAGTAGCACATGGCTTCTTTAAGTTGGATTTAGTCTTTTGTTCATTGATGACCTATTTTGGGTGAAGCAATGGAAGCTATACAATAGTATTTTGTAGATAACTAACAATCCTTTTTAATTTTTACTGCATGTAAATATTAGAAAAGCTTTTGATTTCCAAGGCATGTAAATATTAGAAAAATCTCAGGGTGTTCTGCGGTGCACAATTAGGGTGGTCCTTTTTCCTTTATTAGTCATGTACCCTTTTCCTTTTCCCCAAGATGTCCCTGTGTAACGATAGGGAAACATGAAGTAAGCTTAGGAAAAATATAATAAAGTGTAACAAGATAATCACTTCTTAAATGAAACTTAGGGCGGACAAAGCAAAGATGGTTCTCGAGAAAGGCTTGAAGAGGTACCCATAAAAAAATTAAAGAGCATCCCCATAACTGGAGGAGAGGAGATAACCTCATGGGAATAAACTCCAAAAAAGAGATGCAAATATGAAAGAAAGCATGAAAATACTTGAAGGAGACTTCATGAAGACCTTTAAGGATGAGTTTGTTAGTATGGAATGTATTGGGGGGAGGGTGAATTAGTACAATAGGTAATCTACTAATTCAAACCATTGGTTGAACTATTCAACCAAATAACTATTGTAATGAAACGAACTTAGTTCACCACTCATTCACAATACATAACACCAATAGTTTGGTTACACAGAAAACCCTTGTTAGAAGGTAAAAACCACAATGGGGATGGTACCCACAAGCCTTTCATTGCAGTTAAAAGGTTTCCCTATAAGGAGCTTACAACTACTCTTTCTATGTGTTCATTTTGTTAAGAGTGCTTTGTACATTGTTAGGAGTACAAGAAAATTTGTTAGGATCTACCTCAGTCAGAAGATTTAGAATCCATTTGAGAGTCCACCCTATTAAATGATTTACAATAAAAAGATTCGTTAAGATCCACCCAGTTAAGGGATCACCCTCATTGAAATTGCTAGGTAACAATAAGTTGATTGATCTGTCTTTGGCACACCTTGCTTATCAGATCCTTTCTAATTTTCTCTCACTACAACTTCTCTGCTCAATCTTTGTTTCTGCAAATGCATTCACATTTCTATCTTTGTCTTCACTTGTTGCTCTATGTGCATTGCTTGCTTGCTTTCTCACTTGCTATGTTACTTTCACCACTTGTCCTTCCTTTACTTATACTCATTCCTTTTGCTGCTTGACTTCTTTTTGCCGCTTAATCTCATCCCTTCATTCAAATTACATGCTTGTTGCGCTTGTACCTTGTCCTCTTTACATATCTCTATGCCCTTGACATGTTTTCAATCTTTTCTTTTGAACATTATTGGATCTTCTTGTGTAATTCCCAAGATAAGTCAAAGTGTTTTTTACCTATTGTGATTCCTTCTCGAATCTTCTTAACTTGTGTAATGTTCCCATTTTTGCTAGTATCAGAGTTTGAGGGATTAGCCTATTATTGTGATCCTCTTATGCTAGTTATTGTGGATAGAGGGTCTTTTGAAGAACAAGCTTTGTTAAGGGAAGGTCTTGTCTTCTTCACAATTCAATATGTTTCAGTTTGGTCTTCGTCTAACTCATATTGGAGTTTATTTGGGCTTAGTTTCATGCACCTAGTATTTATGGAAAGTTTGGTGATGGTTGAGAAGGACCCTTTCTATTTTAGGAAAGTGCATTTGGTCATATGGGGAAATAATAGGTGTGGCTCCTATTTCAGATGACATTTAAAAGACAATTATAGTGGGAGTATTATTATTTTAGTGGCCAAATTATTATTAAATGATTGAATGACTTATTTTAAAGTAATATTTTTACTTTATAATTTAAGTTGAGAGTTGAGTCATCATTGGAAAGGGCCATTTATTTTAATTCATGGAAGCTTATGCCAAGGATTAATAAAAGTTTTGGAGTAAATAATTATCATTTTATATTATTATAAATTCAAATATGCAACCAAAGGCAAAGTTTCCATTTAAGTGAAAAGCATATGGAAGAAGCTATTGTCTGTTGGTTTGTTGAAGTTTATTTTAGCTTTAATTGTTGTAAAAGAAAATGTCTAGCTTTGATTTATTCATCTCTTGTTATTTTTCTTTTATGAACCTTGGTGAAGGTTTTGGAGGTTTTGGTGTTGGAAGTTGTGAAGATAAAGAATCTAATAAATTGTGCCCGAGGTCTGAATTTGGTGCTATTGTCTACCAATTTGATTGACATTAATTTTCATTTTGGAAGTTGAGAAAGAAGGGTTTGTGAAGAATTTGTTACTCTTGCAAATTTAGGATAGAAGAGTCTGGCTGTTAGGCGTTGAACTATGCATTCATTGCTGTAATCAACACCACTTCTTGAATCTTGTTAGAGTTGCAATCTACTTGATTGAGACATCACCTAATTACCTATTCCTACGTGGGGTTTGTTGATACATGTGTTTCATATTCGGGAACCATTTTGCAATAGCCAAGTCACCTTATTTGGTGTCACATCCTACAACAATGATTGGAGGCTTGGTTTGCAATTATTATTTAATTGTGGTGTGGAAAATCTACTAAAACGATTGTATCTAAATCAATGCAAAAGTATCATCCACGTTTTTTAAAGAATTAAGTTTATTGCATATTAGAGTGAGCCTTGTTAATACTTGTTATTAATCAATTGGAAAATGAAGTTAGTGTACAAGTTTGATTGCATGCCAAATGTTTGTAAAATTGTCTATTTGCTATAGATGCACATTTGACATGTAAAAATCATATTTCTACATTCAAATGGTTAAAAGTGATTCCACTTGTGTTCTAATTCTTTACTTGGATTTCTTAATAATCACTTACAAGCATTTAAATTTTATTTAAAATCATTTTAAGTAGGCAAATACAATTTGAAATAAAAGACAAGAAGATGAAGGTTTCATGCAAAGTGTTTGACAAAATGTTAAACATCTGAAAAGTGAAGACAATTCAATGTTTTTCAAAGTTAGAACCAATAGGGTTCTTACAACCTATCTTTCTTCTACCTTTCAATTGTTATGGAAATGCATCATTATTTCTTTTTCTTCAACCACTTTAATTCAACCAATCATTTGACCATGCTTCCTATCACAGGGCTATGTTACCTATCACTTTCCCTTACATTACCCATTGTGACTAAGTGTCACCGATTGTGTCAGTCACTTCCATTACTCTTATATAATCTCCTATTGTATCCCTATGGCTAAGGAGAGAATGATGGACATCTCCAAATTTATATTACCCATTGTGACTAAGTGTCACCGATCATGTCAGTCACTTCCATTACTGTTAGATAATCTCCTATTGTATCCCTATGGCTAAGGAGAGAACGATGGACATCTCCAAATCGTAGTAATTCAAATTGCTTGGTAGCTGCGAATTCTGATTGGGGAGAGCAATTGATTTTCTGAGGACGACATTTTTGGTGTGGTAGCATTTGTGAAGTCAGAGTTGTGCTTGTAAAGATAACGTTGCATCTTGGAGACTGTAGATGGCTTAATACTAGTCTTGTGTCCATTTTACCTGTTAGTCACTTCCATTACTAGCTTGCCTCTACCACCCATCTTCTTTTTATTGAATTACCATCAATGACAACCTATCAACAACTTGTCACAATTTGACTTATCAAATGAAGCCATCGAATATTGTGTTAATACCAAATGCCAACAATCTCCCCCTTTGGAATTGATGGGAAAACTTTCCTTATACTTTTGCATCTCCCTAGATGGGTATTCATTTGTTTCCTTTTTGGTTTGCTATCAATTTCTCTATCTGTCACTGTCTCTCCCTATGGATTACTTCTGCCTTAGATTCTTAGACTATCTTGTCATTCTCATTCTGCTCATTCTCATTTTTCTCATTCCCCACCTTTTTGTCATGAATGACAAATGTGTTTCATAATTTGTCAAACATTTCTTTGACGTTTGTTCTAGCTCTCTCCATTGATGTTCCTAAATATATGTTCAAATATGATAGGGTATTTAGCTACTTAAGCAAGTCTCCTACCAATTTCTCCTCTGAATCCAAAGTGCTCATATTGAGAGTAATCTTTTTGCTTTCCTAACACTTTGTTGTATCTCCTCCAATGTAGGTGATAAATAGGATTGTAGCTCCAATAGTTTAGTCGCGCTCTTCCTTTCTTCTACTTGCATCTATTTTAGCTTTAGAGCAATCAATTTCACCTTAGAGGAGTATTTCATTGCTGAACTTGATATTGGATCAATTTGTTTTGTTAATGAATCCATTTCCTTCTACGCATTTTGTTTGCACTTTTCTAGATCATCTATGAATTTTGACAATTTTGATAATTTGATCATTAATTGTCCAACTTTCTTTAGTATTGTTTTTGCTTCACTGATCTCTTCAAACAAAGTGGCGCTTTCCTTAACTATTGTGTCCATCAACTTAATTGTTTTCTTCCTCTCATAGTTATCTTTTGTTACCTTCAATGATGTTGTTTCTAACTCATGAACTTGCTATTTAACTGGTTTAGTTAGAGTATTCATTTGATCAATAATGGTTGCATTCAAATCATATGTAACATCTAGTACTAATTCTCCAAGAATGTCTTTTGTAGCTTCTATTATTCAAGTATCTTCTTCTTAGCCTTCAACCTATCTCTTGTTGCTTTCCTTTCCAATTTCTCAAAATAACTTTGAGATGCCACATTCTCAAGTATTTCTCCTTCATCTTATACAACAAATTTAGCAATAGATTTGCTTCTCTTTCTTTCACTTGCAACATTGAAATTCAGCTTTCTCTTCATTGTCATCGATTCTTTTGTAGTCTTTACACTTTGTTTTGTGACTGATTGGATCGATTGAGCTTTAGGTGTATGATCAATCTCCTCATGGGGTATATCTTTTGTAATCATTGTATCATAACCAGTTTGTTCTTTTTCATGTCTGACTTTTTCTAGTCTTCATTTGTCCTTCTTAACTTGTCCAATGACTTCTAATGGAATGTAAGATTGAGGTAGGATAGGCCTATCCATCTCGCTTTCACTGGTTCTACCTTGTTTCCCTATATCTAATTCTTCCCGTGCAAGCATTGTTTCTTTCCATTTTTCTATAGTTTCATCATGAATGCTCAGAGTATCTCCAATTGGTATTCTTGCAACTCTACTTTTAGTATTGAAATCTTTTCTACTAGCGTCAATGGGTACCTCAATATCTTCTTTACTCAATTTTGAGGTTATCTCCACAAGCACTCTTTCCATCATTTCCTTATTTAACTTCAATGTAACTCTCCATCTTCCATCAACGAACTTGTAGAGCTCTTTCAATGTTGTCTCAACGTTCATTTGGTGTCTTTTTTTAATCAAGCATATATTTGAAAACAACTTCTATTTTCCTCTTGACCTTTTCATCATAAAGTTCACAATTGCCTTAAATGTCATTCAATCTTCCATTCTTTAGTATGTCCCCTACAACAAAGCCTGCATGCGTATATGTAGCCTTTTCACTTTCGTTGGCTTCTTTAGGTTCATCTCCTCAACAATTTTTGTACATGTTTCTTCTTCTTGTTTTTCCTCTTCTTTGTTGTCCTTTTGCATGTCTACCCTTTTAAATTTCCTTATCCCTGGGTGTCCATTAGTCTTTTCCTTACCTTTCCTATGAGAGGTTCCTTCAATTGAGGGTGTATTTTCCTCTCCTTCTCCACCTGCTAACTCAATAGGAGTTGTTTGCTCAGATTCTACAGTTGTGACCATCATTGTGCCGGGTACACGACTTCCAATCTTCTATGATAATATGCTCATCATTCTCTTTGATTTTCTTTGAATCAGTTTCTTCATTTCCATTCTGATTTTAGTGAATGCTTCCTCATATGTTCCACATCTTTGAGCTGTTACATCTATAGGTCTTGATAATAGTTCTTTAACACACATTCTAATGACATCTTCATTAGTTTCATAACCTATTGGTGGTAACTAGAATGACCTAGGTTGAATTGCTTGATTAATACATGTATCGTTATCAACCAGAAAACATATATCTTCCTTGAGCTCCTCAACTATGTGTGTTGGAATTGTTTCCCTTTTATGTATTATTGACTAAAATTCTTTGAAATAAGGCCACATGACATTGTTGAAATTATCACCTGAGTCCTTAATCAACTCATTAATTTACAATATCACACGTTTGTTCTTTGGCCACTGCACTATGCTTTTTCGTGGAAAGAAATTTTGCACATAGAAAAATATACATACCATGATGGCTCCAAACTCAAACAGTTGCCTCTTATCTCTCTTGATCTTATCTTTTTTGGCAAAGAGTTGTCTTCTCAGCTTCTCACTCAGTGCATAAACATCTTCTTTGACCATTTTGAATGCGACATGAATTGCTCCACTGAGCATGTTGTTTAGTTTGCTTGATTCATAAATTCTATAACCAATTACTTTTGATGCAAACCTTACTTCTATATCTTCAATGTTGCTGATCTTCATAGCTCTTGAAACTCGATTTACCTTTGTTGGTCATGTCACCAAGCTTTCTCACTTTGTTCCAATTAATGGTAGTTCACCGATTGTACATAATCCAATAATTTCATGGATGGTCTCCTTTGTTCAGTTGGTGGACATTTGATTGCACATAAGATGGAATTAAGTTCAATTGATTGATATTTGGGAGATTGTACACAACAAGCACCTAGAGAAGAACATAGTACACCAAAACATATTACAAGGAATCACCATGAGAAACAAATAATATGCAGTACAGACAAATGAGTACTAATAGGAAACCAGGTAATAGAAGAAGTTTATTTGATATCACAGGTTGAACCTAAGATTGTAGATGGAATATGTAAAGATGAATATTGGATAAAAGCCATGGGACAATAACTTGATCAAATAGAGAAGAACAAGACTTAGGAATTAGTTCCTAGGCCTAAAGACAAGAATGTAATTGGCACAAAATGGGTATCCAGGAACAAGATGAATGAGCAAGGTGAAGTAGTAAGAAAGAATGCAAGATTTGTATTCAAAGGATACAACAAAAAGAAATTGATTTTGAAGAAACATTTGCCCAGGTTGCAAGATTGGAAGCAATAAGAATGTTCTTAGCATATGCATCAAACAAAAACTTCAAGGTATATC
This sequence comes from Cupressus sempervirens, assembly GCA_028749045.1. Classification (NCBI taxonomy): domain Eukaryota; kingdom Viridiplantae; phylum Streptophyta; class Pinopsida; order Cupressales; family Cupressaceae; genus Cupressus; species Cupressus sempervirens. Next base: position 401,970,712 of record CM053787.1, on the reverse strand, counting down.
AGATGAATGTTCAGTCAACAATATTGATGGTGAACATGGGGAAGAAGTCTACATTGAACAATCTGATGGTTTTCAACTCATTAAAGACAAAGATATGGTTTGTTGATTGAAGAAGGCATTATATGGGCCAAAACAAACACTTAGAGCATGGTATGTGAGGCTAGACAAAAAAATTACTAAGCTTGGGTTTCAAGAAAAGTAATGCAAACATCAACATGTACTTAAGGACTAATAAAGGTGGATTATTGATCATTGTAGTATTTGTTGATGACATTGTTTTTGCAGGCAATGATGAGGCTAGTGAGAAAATTTTAAAAGAGATGTAGAATGAATTTGAGATGTCTATAATTTGTGAAATAAAATATTGCTTGGGATTGCAAATAACTCAAAAAATGATAGAATTTCCATATTATAGACCAGGTATCTAAATGATCTTTTGACTAGATTTGGATTGGAGAACTGTAAGCTAGTTGGAATACCTATGGTTACATGATGTAAGTTAACAAGTAGGGACAAGTCTCCTAGTGCTCTGGAAACACGATACAAATAAGTGACATGAGGATTGCAATATCTAACTCACACAAAGCTAGATATAACAAATGTAGTTGGAATTGTTACAAGATTTAAGGAAGACCCTCAAGAGACACATTTGACAGTAGCAGATTTTGGGTTATGGTATGACAGGTCGAATGATTTTTCTTTATGAGCATATATTGATGTTGATTGGGCCGACAATGTTGATGATAGGAAGAGCACAAGTGTTGGTGCATTCTTTTTAGGAAGAATATTGCTTTCTTGGCTAATCAAGAAACAAGATTGTATTTCACAATCTCCAACATAAGCAAAGTATGTGGCATCAACAAACAATTGCAATCAGATCATATGGATGAAGCAAATGCTGAAGGATATATATGTGGAGTTTTGAAAAGCTATTATTATTCATTGTGATAACACAAGTAGACTAAGCATGTCAAATAATCTAGTTTTATACTCCAAAGCAAAACACATTGCTTAAAGTATCATTTTCTAAGAGAGAAGGTAGCAGAAAAGGAAATCTGATTAGTATAATTCAATACAAAAGAGCAAATAGAAAATATTTTTACTAAACCATTGACTAAGGATACATTTGAGTACCTTAGAGGTATTCTTGGGATAATGTCCCCACTTGATTTAGAGTAATTGGTGTAGAATTGCATGCATCCAATATCCTCAAAGCACTATTCATGCATCTGGTCTGAATGCTCGATACTACTCCCATGGCGGAGTGGTTTCCTTGGGCAAAGTTAATTCAAGAACTCTTGTGAACATTTTGGTACAACGACGTTTGTTGGTACTTGGTATGGTTGTTTTGATCCAATGCAATAACGAGAGCACTTCAGATTCTGAATTTGGCATGTTGACACCTATGTCATTTATGTTGATGGGGGAGAGTAACACATGAAAAACTCAAAGGAATATATGTGTATGGAGGAGAGTAACACCTTTGGGGGAGGCTATGCAATGAAAGGGAAGTAACAAATATACTAGAGCATGAAAATATTTAGTTTAATTGATTGAAGATTGATTGATTTTTGGGAAAATTTTCATACTGTTGGCATTCATGGTTTTTCATTATATGTTGCCATCAGTACCAAAGGGGGAAATCATTCAGATTATTGAGAGGTTGGCTCTTGTAAATGATGTTTATGCATTGTATTGATGTCAGGTTTGTCATTGGTGTCAACATATATATGTTTGTGTTCATTACAAACAAAGATTATGTACATCATAGAGGTTGGTTTGGTCAGTGAAGTTGAGATATAAGAGGATAAGCTAGGCAAGCTTAGATTTATACGTAGGAATGTGTTCAAATGCTACATCTATGCTCACATATGTTTTGGATGAGTATTGGTTGAGTTACATAACATTTGGTGAAGACTGGTAGCATGCCAGTGTGTTGAAAATAGGTTGTAGTATTTTGGCTATTTGTTATTAGTGAGATGGAATGAAGGTCAATGAGCTTGGATTGTGGTTGAAGACTTGTTCATGATGCTATGTTCCTGTTAGCACATCTTGAAGATCATTTTGGAAAGGTCGCAAAAGTGTAACATGCGATATGCTCACTGACAAACAACTTTGTGTTGGGAATGATTTTGGAAGTTGTAAGTTGTAATGTAACGTATGAGAACTTTAATGCAATATCTTAATGAAGTCCTATGTAATTAATTGTACATTGGGGAAGCTCAAAAGGCCAACCTAATTAGTTATTAGGACTAGGTATTAAGGAAATATGTTGTACTTGATTATAACATCATATTGTAGTGTATTGATGCAGATATGGTTAGAGGATGCAAATTTGATTTGAGCAGAGTAGAAGATAGAGTTAATGTTGGTTTGGAAACTTCAAAGGAAGTGTATTGACAATTGAGTTGCAATTTTGGTTAGTTCATTGCTTAATTTGTTTTAAAAAAGATCTATTGTATAATAGTTGCTGAACCAACTTGGAGAGTGGGTTCAGTTTCCTTCCTTCATGCTCCTAATAGGGCTAGAACCTTCTGACTAGGGTTCAAAGTCTCATAACAGGGACTAATGTACTGATTGTATGGTAACTAGCTCCTAACAAGATCACATCCTTTCACAAGGAATATTTATATTAGTACATCATAATTTTAATTTGTACACAACTGATTCACACCCCCGCTTGTTGTGTTGGTGGACTTCACTTTCTAACAATTAGTATTAGAGCACTATTCAAACATTTGGACTAGATGCTTGATGCTACTCCTATGGGGGAGTAATTCAAGAATTCTTATGAATGTTTCAACACTTTTTGCCCAATTATGGATATTAGAAATAAACCTTAAACATGCATAAATTAGTAAACTAAAAAGTAATAAAGAACATCCCACAAAGGAATTCATAACATTGTATTTTTGTTAACTAGGGAAACATAGGCCAAGAGAAAACCCCAGTGGGGATGGTACCCACAAAATGATCCACTAATTAAAAGTACTTTGTGAAAGTTTTTAACTTTGTTAGGAGTCTGTTACATACATACAGTGTATCCTTCCTTGTTAGAGGCCTTAATCCTATTAGGAGTTGTATTACAAAATGAGTTCACAACTCTACAACAACAAGTAGTATAGAGAAATATCAAAAGTACGACTTTATTGATATCTCAAATATGTGATTAGTCCTTTGTTGTTCCTTGCATATGATCATGCTCATATACTTCTTCTCGTCTTTGACCATCAAAAACATTTGCATATCAAAATAAACAGAGCTCACATAAGATAATCATAACATAACATAATCCTGTGTGTCTTCGCATAACAAAAAGTTCTTGTATACCCTTTTCTTTAACTCTCTAACTAGTCGGCTTGAATGACCAAGTAAGCATTATGATAACATATTATCACAATCTCCTAGGTAAGGCTTAGCATCTAGGATGCCATCCCTTTATCTCCAAGTCCTTGAATTAACAAGTCAAGTCAATGCTTTAGGCAAAATAATCATTTTGTATCATGTGCTCTATCTCCACGATAACAAACTGCAATTGATTATCCATCCAAAACACTACCAACATAGTACCATTAGAAAACTTAATTATATCATACAAGCTCTCTATTATGTCATATTCCAATATTATAGGCTTCCATCTACTCTCAATGAAGCTCGCTAATGAAAATAATTTGGTTGTTTCCTATTTTCCTCTATCATACTTAGCCAAGTTCTTCATACCAATGTATCCAAATTGTATCTTTATGATGAGCAACCTTAACCATACATAGTGTTGCCATTAATGACAACATACAATTACTTACCTTTAGCTAACTTGCTAACAATCTCCCCCTTTGGCATTGATGACGACACTTAGTGAAAAATTAGTTACCTTCCAAAACTTTAAAATTTCGAAATTGTTGAGTAATTAAGATCGTTTCTGCAAATGTAATCATATTGACATTATTATACATATATTTCAAATGTAGATTTCAATCTCATATAAGTATGAGAGGAGACATGTCTTTTGAAGAGACATGTCTCCAAGGTTCAAACATCATTAATATATATATATATATATATATATATATATATATATATATATATATATATATATATATATATATATATATATATATATATATATATATATAAAGGAATATAAAATATTATCATCAATAATGAAACTCATGATCATATCAATCTGATTGAACTACAAACTTAACACTCCCTCTTAGGAAGGATTGATATAGAATATATTATGTTCTCGAGTATACGAAGAGATATCATCTCAGTATGATATTCTTAGAATGACATATTTAAGCATATCAACATAAATCCATCAACACACACATGTTATATATGGAATTTGCTACAATTCATAATGCAACTAAATTTCTCAAAACTTTTCCTTTTAGCAAGGACGAAAATTCACTTTAAGCAATTACTATAACTTTAATATGAGTTTCTTCGGTGGTTGATAGCCAAGGTCCCATCAAACGCACTAGGGCCCATTCTAAAAAGACTGATGATACAACCAAGAAGGATGAGGTGAAGGCTATGGCGAAAAACGTGCAGATGCTAGTTGATCAGGCTCTGGACCTGATTAAGGCCACGTAGCTGGTTCTTTTCAGTCTTTTGTGCTGTCCTTTTGCTTTCCTAGTGCTGTTTCTTTGTTGTTTTTTTAGTAGTTCTGTTTGTGACCTCTTGTGTTTCTTTTTGGAGGTCTGTTTTTTTTATGTTCCTAAATGATCTATCTTTTCTGAGACTATACTTTTGTAATAAGGTTTCCAGTCCTTAAAACCTGTTTTTACTTAATCAAAACTTTAATATGAGTTTGAATACCACCTTAAGTGTGGTCTATAATAGATTTAAGTTATGATGTCCAGCAATATCCAACCTAATAGCAATGACACCAATAATTTTCATGGTGTCTGGCAAGATCTGACCCAATAACCATGATGGATATCAATGTGTCCAGCAAAATCCAGCCTAATAACAATGACACCAATAATTTTCATGGTGTCCAGCAAGATCTAGCCTAATAACCATGATGGATATCAATGTGTCGAGCAAGATCCGACCTAATAATAATGACACCAATGATTTTCATGGTGTCCAGCAAGATTTGGCCTAATAACCATAATGGATATCAATGTGTCCAACAAAATCCAGTCTAATAACATGGCACCAATAATGTTCAACACTTTTGGTGTTAGAAGGTTGGTCATCTATTGATAGGATCGTCACCTTACAATAGTTATCTTTATGTTCATTATCATAACTTTCATAACACCGGCACAACAACTTAATGTAGTTTGTTATGATAACAAGTCTAGTTATTGATAAGATTATCACCTTTCAATAACTCCCCTCTAAATATATACATTAATGAAAAATCGTCATCTTTCATGACATAATTACAACATCATCATGTAGTAACTCACATGATATACACCATGAACCAAGGCAGAGGGTGGACCCACCATAGCTGCGACTAGAGGGTGGAACAAAGGGTTTTCACCTCATACTTCTCTCTCATAGAGAAGAGCACATTACAAAGAATTTCTCTTAGAACTTCACCTCATAGAAAAAATATCATCTATGAAGGATTGCATCTCAAAATTTCTTCATTTGAATGTCGATGCCCGAAAATCAAGTGCTCTAGTTACTTCCTCAAAAACTCTCTTCACCCAAGGATTCCTGTCAAACTCACTTTGAATCTGATATCAATCTTTAGATTTGCTAGTGATAAGTCAATACTTCCTCATAATATACATAGGAGTAGGCCCATCAACATCATGTAGTCACCCACATGTATTTCTAGACTCTCTTTGAGTATCAATCTTCTAAGCTCCTAAATTGCCTTCAAAGAAGTGTTATACTCCCTCGTAATATAGAAAAATCTCATAATCTTAATCATAAAAGATGAGAGCCTCATTTTATCCATCTTGATCATCAGGGTTTTTGGAGCTACTATCATTAGGTTGAGTCTGCACAATATCTGGCAACATGTTTAAAGTACCAACTTTCTTTTCTTGTAACAGCATCCTCAACCATGAAGGAAAAGATCAAGGCAAATAAACTTTATAGTATACACATAAATTACAAATAAGAGAGAGATAAATGTCATAAATAAGAATAGTTATCTACAAATGAAGATTCATAATTTTCTTCTTGGATTATTTCAGAATGGGACATCTCCCCTCTAAAAGTGGAAATAGAACATTGACTATTATTCCCCCCACAATGTAAAATTTCCACTTATTCTTATAAAGTTAAACAATTTTGTATAAAAAATGATAACTCCTTTGTAAGTTCTAACTTGCTCTTTTATACATTCAAAGTCCAAACATTCATTTAGCTTAATAGTAGAAGAGAACACAAACTCATCCTCGATACGCCAATATATTGATTGAGTATGATTGTTCCACTTGAATGATTCTACAACACATACATCAAGTTTCATTTATCAAAGAGAGACTCGTAGGTGGTTCAATTGAAGTCATCACTTTCTCATGATGTACAGAAGGGTAGGCCCATCAAAATCATAAAGTCACACCCATGTATTTTTCAGACTCCCTTTGAGTATTAATGTTTAGAGCTTCTTTGTTGCTTTATCCAACTTGATCATCAAATGACTAATGAGTTCTTAATCACAACTTCTATGGCTACTATCATGAGATTGAGTCTGCACAATATGCCTAATGTACTATTCTTCTTTTCTTGCAAGATCATCTTTTGATACAAAGGAAAAGATCAAGGGAATAACTCATAGAGTACATATAGAAATACAAATAAGAGAGAGACTATAATGAATAGATAAATGTAGTAATTTAGAATAATAAACACTTCGTTGTACATCAACATCCTTGATATAAATGCTCCAATTAAGGTCTATATGCATCAAATTAGAAAATGCTTCTAATGGGAATGAAACATTGAGTTAATGTAATTATTCATCACCCACAATGTAAAATTCCTACATACTTCATTTTATAGATTTCTCAATCAATATCAATTCTAATGAGAGACAATCATCCATGAATGATATAAACCTCTATCTCTGTTAGTAAATTCTTCTTTCTTCTTTCTGAGTATTCATCTTCTTTCTAGTTTGGTCTTTTTATTCAATGAAGATCTAAACATTCATTAAGCTTATCAATAGAAGTAAATGAAAATTGACATTTCTCTAAAATCATCCACCATATACCAATATCTTGACTTAGAGTGTTCATGCCACAAGGATCTATTACTCACACTTAGAGCTTTGTTCATTAAAAAGGATAACCATAGGTGGTTCAAATGCTTTGGCAACCATAACCATACATTTTTGATAGTTTGCCCATTCAAATTTTAATTAATGTTATCTATCATATAAAATTTGATGATACTAGATCTTTGATTATTTATGTAGACTTCTTGTCCTCAATCTTTGATAATAATCATAAACTCTTATTTGGTTGTCCAAAAATGAACAATATGATGAAACAAAGAAGATGATTCTTTCATACATCAATTTTCATAAAACTTTAGGCCACCTTTTAAGAATCTTCTTTAGAGTTTCTAAAAGAACGTTCAATAATTTAATTGTATGCATATCTTTTAATTTATGTACAATATAGATGTCTCCAATACTGGATCCTCCTTGCATATGATGGCGCGGATGAAGAAAATCAATGCCTCTTAAGGCATATATCTCACTTCACTTCTTCAGGATATTAATATCACTTCTTTTATTTAATAATTGTCTTGCAAATTATTAGATCAACAGACAAATAAGGACATATGATTCAATAGAAAAATAGAAATAGAAATCTTCAACAATATATAATTCTTTGACTTCTGATTATGAACGTGTATCACTTAGTGTATTGCCTTTTAACGTATTCTTTGACTATACTCGGATTGTATCTTTCTTAGTTCCTCCTGTGGATAAGGGGATACATGTTGGATGGTTGATGGTTATGTTTCTAAATTCAAAATTTATGACTCTCATATTCAATCATCCGCTACATAAAACATGGGTCGAATGGGGTGAGTTGCCTATATTATGTGAGGTTGCCTTTTTAATACATTTCTCCTTTTGGTCAGCCTGTTGATGGGGTTTGTTGTTTTGTGTGGACCATAATATCCACTTAGATGCACATTGAATTTAAATATTAAATTAACCACACTATATATTAAGTGTGAAGCCGTTGACTTGTACAAACCCGAGCCCTATTTGTATTGTACATGCAAATGCTATAATTCTTGGGGTTCGAAACTTGGCTATTACTCCCCATTTTATATTTTTTCAGTGTTACTTTCCACTGACAAGTACTCGAAGGGCTTTGCTAATAAGAAAGTTGAGGCTTAATATGACTTGTTTTTGCTATTTTTGATGCATTATTATTTGCATTTGAATTTAGGATAGCCACGTATGTAGTAGGAAAAGTCACAGGCACTCTCATGGTCATGGCCATTAGTTAGACTTTAATTTAGTTTATTTTATATTATCTCTTATATCGTTGTCTTGTTGGCTTAGATTGGTTGTGAAGTAGCATGCCTAACTTCCACATTGAGCCGCACACTCCATTCATTGTACAATTGCATACTTCTGAGTAGTGGTGATCGAGTAAAACTCCTATAGTTTAATATAATCTCTGACTCATAGTTCTAGCAGTGTAGATTGTTCTTCCTCTCATACAACAAGGAGTGAGTCTCAAATCATCTTGGAGGCACATCTTGATCCATCTCACATGGTGGAGATTACATACACAACTCTTAGATTTTGACAGTCAGGGTTCCAATGGTAGAAACGAGAAGCTTATCTCAATAAAGACAATATCAATGAAGGTGACCCTATCGAATGTCCAGTAAGTGCATAGAATTCAATCTATGCCCTTTCCCATGGATCTCTGATGAAGACTTCTGTGGTCCCATCCTATGCTCCATTGGTCTAACCATCTATTTCATATATTATTGGCAATGATCAATCTTTCAGCCTTATCCTGGTAGAACACAAGTTCCCTTGATATGCACACACCATTTGAAGAGTCTTTTAAGTCAAGTTGATAATAATTTCAAAAGTATGTCTTCTTACATTTGCAAATATAGCTTTGATACCATGTTGAGTAACTAAGATCGTTTCTGCAAATGTAATTATATTGCCATTATTACAGATATGTTTCAAATGTAGATTTGGATCTCATATAAGTATAAGAGAATGAGACATGTCTCCAAGGTTTAAACATCATTAATTAGTATAAAATAATATAACTAACCACACACACACACACACACACACACACACACACACACACACACAATCATCAATAATGAAACTCATGATCACATCAATCTGACTGAACTACAAACTTAACAAAAATTATCAAAATTGTGGCCATGAAAAATTTGTATCTTCCTCATATGTATGATATTCTTATTGATCTTTAATTATATCCTTGCTCCCCCTTTGTACATACGTTTTTCATAGTTTGTCACTTCTCATTTGTCATCAATGACAAAGGTGGATTACTTATATACAATTCAAAATTGTAGCATCAAAAGTTTCTCTAATCCACATTCCTCATACAATTTGCAAAATTTCTTCTTAAGGTTTCACATTTTGCATATTTGTCTTCTTGACCTACTCTGCTACATAAATAACAACACAAACAACATATGCTGCTATCTTGCTCCATTTAGGTCTATAGGAGTAAACTTTTCATGTGATCTCTTTGAGGCTTCTAAAGCCTCAAGCTCCTTTTGTAGCATATCTAGTTTAGGGGTTAATTTGTTCCTCAATAGATTTGATGTTCCTAAAACTTTATTCTTCTCATGTTCCAGAGTGTGAATGACATCAAATGCTTTACTTAATTTTCCGTCCATCTCAATAACACGTAACTATTTCTACTCAAACCCAATGACTACCTATTCTAGTTTGACTTCATCTTCTTTTATGCACTTTGTAACACCTTTAACAAATTGTTGTGACCTTGTAAATGCAATGTACATCTTTTTTCGTTCATCAATACATCCTTTTATGTCTTTAATACATCCATGAATAACTTGCAAACCATTTGCAATGCTTGCACACTATTTATGAAATTGTGCAAGAATCAAACTCTTGTTGTGCTCTAATCTTTGTTTTCTGTGATAACATTGTAATTTGACTATCAAACGCATTAGCTACCTAATCCAAATTCTCTGCAATGTTTGTACCTGTTAATGATATTGGAGTAGCCAAAGTCTTTTGCAATTTGTCCAATGCTTTCTCAAGTATCTTTGCATGCTTTTCAAACATCATCTCTGGTTTCTCCTTAGCATTAGCAAATGCAAGTAATGAGATGTGCATAAATCTCTCATCATCCATATCTACTTTAACTAACTTTGTGATATCCTCTCTAATATTGCAACTTGCCAAGAATGATTGAAATGATGTGCTTAGGTGTGGCAATATCCTTGTCTTGCTCTACTGATCTCTATTCTACTATAGTGGATTGAGTATCCACCTTAGCTTGTTTTGATGTCCTCTGTTTTTCCACTATTGTTTGAGGATCCTCTTTGTTAGCATCATTTGCTATGGGAAATGAAGATTTATCTTCATTTGCCATGGATGACAATCATTCTTGTCCATGTCCCATTGACCTTGATCAACATTTGCATTTTGATCATCTTGTTGATCTTGTTCTTTGTCAATGTCATTGATATGATCAGTCATGTCTACTGCTTTAGTCATTATGTCAACAATATCGCATGCAATATCCAAGTCTCCTTCTTGCTTGTTTTGCTTTCCCTCTCTAGGTGTGTCGTCTAAAGTGACAAGTGCTCCATTGATAAAGAAATTTGGTTTCTATACAACGCTATAAATTTGATTTGTGTCATCATCTTTTGCAGACTTAACAATAGGCTCTTTTATTGTTATTCCTATTGCTCTTGTCTTTGGTTTTGACATCTTGAGGCTAGGATCATTGAGTAGTTTAATAAATGTTTTCTTAGTTTCAATTCTTACCTCATCATACATTCTTTCGATAAGCTTAACAAGTCTCCTCTTTGTTCTTAGCTTTGGTTTCACATTTTCCAATATTTCATTCATATCCTCAAAACTAATAAGAGTACATAGTTCATCTGCTTTGTCTTCTCTCATTTTCTTGTCTTCTTCTAAAACTCCCAACCTTTCTGCTTGAGCTTGTTAAGTAAGTGCTAAGAGATACTTCCCTTAAGCTCTACCAAGTTCCACTTAAAATTCAACAAATGTTTTAAAACTAAATTCTCAATCATACCTTTTTATTGTTCATCATACCTCCAATAAAATTCTTGTATTTGGTCTAATTTTCCATCATGTTGCACTCTTGTTCTAATTGTCTCTGCCTCTAGTTTCCATTTCCTTCTCTTTGCTTCAATATCAAATTTTTGTTCCTTTAGTTCTTCTAGAACATCAGATACTACTTTTGCCTTGACATCTTTCTATATTTTCTGGCCTTTTATAGTCTTCTTTCTTTATGTGGCCTTAGGTCTCTTGGGACAAGGACCTTGGGCCTTTGCCTTCTGTCATGGAGTCCTCGCCTTTGCCTTCTGTCATGTAGTCCTCTTAGTTCAGCTTTTAATTTTCCCTTTTGTCTTCACTACTGGGGTACTCTGAGGTTCAGGTACAACCTCTACCCTTGTAATCTCAACCTCTTCTTATTCTTCTTGAGTGCCTGCAGCCTCTGAAACAAGCTCTTTTTCTTGTTCAATGCTTGTGCCTTCACCCTTGATTCTTGAGTAAACTTCACTTGATTTCCTTTTAGTTTCTTGCCATTCCTCTTTATAGATTCCTCCTTCCATAGCAATATTTCCTACCATCTTTTCAACTTTCCTCTTTCTAGTGCCTCTATATAGTTGCTCTTTAACTGAACTTGAGTTCTCTGCAAATCTTTCACAACTTGGATCCTTTAGTGATGCAAGCATCACTTCTGCATATCCAACTAAAGTAGCTTCATCTACTTCATAACCCATAGGATGAATAAAGATTTCTCAAGGTTGTAATATTTCCATGCATGTGTTGTTAGTTTCAACCATGAAGCATATGGTGTCAACATATTTCTCAACCATTGACCTAGGGATTCTACACCTTTGTTTCATTTCTTTATGAAATCTCTTAATCATTCCAAACAAATTAGTTGTAAATTTTGCTTTGTTCTGCATGTTATAATGCTATGTGATAAGGTTTTTAGTACAACTATCATTAATCCATGCTCTAAGGTGCATATTAGGAAATTCATACATGATAAGGTCCATGTTTGTCATGCTTGGTTCTTCTCAAGTTTTCAAATAACTATTGTGCAAGGATCTTAGAAATGTCAAAGTTTTATTTATCCACAACCATCTTGTATACAGTTTGAATTACACATGTTGTTAATGAGTTGTGCCATGTGATGTGGTGCATTTTATAACCAAGTATCTTTACAACTACCCTCACATCTATTTGTCTAATATCAGATAGTGTCATAGATCTCTTATCCCATTTAGCGTCACCATTCTTCTCTATTTCCTTCTTAATTAATTTGGTTGCCATAGGAAGTATTCTAACATTGTCTAAGCCAGTCATTAGGCGATTGAGTTCTTTGGTAATTATTGTGGGTTTGTAACCTAGGCAAAACATTTCATCATGTATCTTACTTGAGAAAATTCTAATCCATTCATGTTCTTTAGATTTCTCATAGTCCACACACTGAAGAATATTCAGGCTAGCCAAGTGTGCAAACTCAGGCTTCAAGGTCTTCTCACCATTGTAAATTTTGCCCAAATCTTCTCCTATGTCTCCATCTCCAATTGACTTTAGCTTATAGTGGATCTAAGCTCTAATATCCTCTATGTGAAACACACCTTCTAAGGTTTATGAAAGCACACTAGTAGCGTCGTCCTCCATTGATATGTATGGTTGTTTCTTAAACTAATAATGGGGTCTTTCCTTAACATTATAAAGTCGAGGTTCATCCACAACTTCTTAACCTTACAAACAACTCCAATTGAAAGATTAAATTCACTCTGCAATAGATAAATACCTCGTTATGCTCACGCTAGGGCATCCAACGTAATCATTGCAAACACTTTTCAAATCTCCTTACAATCACACTCCAAGCTTTCTTCTCTCTCAATTTGCTCAAATGTTGAAGAATAGCTTCATTTTTTACCTTAAATAATTGCAGAAACACTTTAGCATTAAATGTTCATCGTGAAAGTACAAAAGCATGATGAAACTTCATAGAATACACCACATTCCATAGCGATATTTCATTCCTTCATAATAACATCCATGATTTGAGATTTAACATCTAGAATGCTTGGAATATTTGTAACTAACTTCACATACTTAGCTCTTTGATTTTAGGGTCCAATAAGTTGTTGGTAAGGTTCTCCCCTTATATATATGATAGTTATTTAGGATGAAGTAGAAGGCTTAGTGCTAGGCACTACATCTATCTTGTTCTCCGTGTTATCCTTAAGCTTTTACTTCCTTACCTTTGTGTTCACACCACTTCCATCTCTTACAAATGCCTGTTTAATGCTTTCATGCTGTGATCTGTTAACATTGTAATTCTTTCTTACACCAAAGTTGTTCCTTCTCACATTAGGTGATGAGGACATAACCCAAGACAAAAATGAATGCAATAGGAAAAGGGGAATATTATTATCAGAAATGATATGCTACTACATTCAACGCAACAAAAATAGACTCCACGACATGCCCTATGGGCTTACAATGTTATCAGATTTTGGAGAAAACCCTTCTCATAGTACCCTCTCCCAAACTCCACCAAAAATTGCCTTTACAATGCCAGAAGTGACCTTAAGTAACCCTAGTTAGGTTTAGGGTTTGGAATACAATTTAGAATATGCCATTTTGCATCCACTGCCAAAACATAAGGTTCTAGAAAACACACCAGATGTTGGTGTAAAATTAGAAGAATCCAGAAATGGTAGTCCAACTTTTGGGAGGCATAACTTTTGATCTGGGACTCTGATTGACGAACCGTTTACATTTCTGGAAAGCTCTCCAAGCACTCTATAGACTTATGGAGAAATTTTCTTGTCCCCCATTTATCGGGCCCGTACAAGGCTGTTTAGTGCCTCAAATATGACTTTGAAGCATTCTTAGGTGGTCTCCAAACAACTTAAAACTACAATAACTTTCAAATTGTAAAGCCTTTTGACTCGATTCTTCTCTGGAGTTCTTTAAATTACAAGTATAATCATCCCTCCAACTTATATCCTCTAACTCATTATAATTATGGCTCAATTACAAAATAACCCATTTTCTACATTGGCACGTATCCCAAGGTGCTCAAAAAATCTAACCCAGAAAACCAATAGTGGAACTATGAGAGTTTGATTCTTCATTTGACCCAAATGGGTATCCATAAATGAAAACACTTTAAATAGAAACTAACACTAAGCATATTTTTGGGTGATATAGGATTGCCCTTACACCACTAGATGCTCCTGCATCATTAGGTGTTCTCATTGTGTTCATGAATCCATTACCTCTGTAGAATGTAGTTGTATGTGCCAAATTGTTGCAAATATGACTTGTAATAACTTCATTTCCATACCTTTACCCAAATTGGTTAACTTGCAATCTGCAATATCTGGAAATGTGTCTAAAGCTGTTGCATTTGTAGCATATAACTCCATTATTGATAAAATTGTTCATTCTCAAAGGTCTTCTCATTGTCATGTTAACTCTCTCATTTGTTCTCACATTAGCTGTCTAATTAGGCTTCTTGCATTCATGCAATTTGTGTTCATAAAGAAAGAAATTAAAACAATATCGAGTGAATGGTTTTATATCTATGTTACCTCTACAATCCTTCTTCATGTGTCCATACTTGTTGCATGCATAATATTTACCTTTGAATGGATTTCACTGGTCTTTTGGTTGTTCAATCTGATCTCCTGATTGGTTGTTCCGATTTGATGATTGATTAGATTATTGTTCATCTTTATGCTAAACTATGATTTCTAACTCTCTTGATGATTCACCTTTAATGTAGCCAATGTCTGTCATATCTAGTTTATGTTTTTGTGCCATTATTTTCTCGTCAATTTTAGCGATGTTTGAATATAACTTCTCAAGTTGTAGCTTGGTTTGTACAAGTTCTCTTTTCACAATGCTATTGTACCCCTCAAGTTGTGTGTTCTTCAACTTTGTGTATTCATGTTCAGATGTTACCTTAGTAAATTGTGACTTCAAATTTGAGACTTCAATCTTCAGATCTTCTTTTGCTTTTCTCTCATGTAACATCATAGTCATCTTTAGTGATGTGATTTTAAGTTCAAGCTTTATTATTTCATTCTCCTTCTTCAGCTTGACAATTGATTTTCAATCCTTGACTTGATCGATCAGCTCTTTCCTCTTAGATCTTGAATTTTCAATTTGATCCTTCAACTTCTTAATTAAATCTTGTGCATCGTTGAGCTTGGTCTTTAATTTGTCTCTTTCATCATTAGCTTGATCTAATTCCTCAAGAGTAATTGGGTAACTGGGCTCTGAATATCGATCTCACTCAATTCGTTAGACTTATTATGAGTAACTAGGCTTTGATACCAATCTTTAGAAATGGGGAATACTAAGAAGAGGGGGGTGGGGAGAGCTTTTTGCCCAATTTTGGATATCACGAATAAACCTTAAACATGCATAAGCTAGAAAATTGAAAAACAATAAAGAACATCCCACGAAAAAATTCATAACACCATATTTTGTTAACAAGGGAAACCCTGGCCAAGGGAAAATCCCGATGGGAATGGTACCCATAAAATGATCCACTTATAAGTAGTATATTTTGAAAAGTTTTGACCCTATTACGAGTCTATTACAGGCATATAGTGTATCTATCCTTTTTAGAGGACTTGACCTAGTTAAAGGCCTCAATCCCATTGGAGTTTATTACATAATGAGCTCATAACTCTACAACAATATTGTAACATCCACTGAGCATCCTAGTATCTAATCACACCACTTGAATTGACAGCTGGAGAATACAATAAACATGATCAAGCATGAGTTATTAAATGATTCCTTTTAAAAATAATAAACATTGTTATGTCACATCTGACTCTGTTCATCTAATTGTCGATTCCTTTCTCTCATCTCTTCACCCTTTTCCTTGGCTATACAACCAAGTGAGTCCCAAGTGTTTGAATCTCAGAGCAATATGCTCTTTCGGTTGATCCTTAACTGATAAAAGAATATTATATGTTTCTAGCTTATCACAAACTATGACTTGAAAGAATATGTTCTTTAAAACTAGCAGAAATATCATTGATTCTGATTTCCAAATTGTATATTTAAATCATGATTTTATTGCATCTTCAATAAATCTTTCTCAAGAGGTTCTATCCGATGATTATAACTACAGTTAGGTTGTTATGGAAATCAGAAACTAGTAGGAAATGATAAGAAGTATACAACTATGCTTGGAACATGATTGATTATGTACTTCCAGCTTTTACAACCTGTGATTTGAGAGATTATATTCTTTAAGATTGCAGAATTTATTGTTTAATTCTAATATCCATTGGCATAATGGTTTATGGATCCATATATGTTTACTTGGCTACCACTTTCCATGAACAAAGCTAAAAGAAGTTCAATTTGTAAAATCAAACAAGATATCGTATGATAAATGTTGAAACTTGTTGCTATGAAATTTTGTATTATTGTACCTTTTATACAAGGAAATCAAATTCAAAATATTGTTTTTCAGGTGTTTGACAAAACCTAGACAAATTGATGATATTGTCTTGTTGAACTCTAAGCTACTTCACCACACCTTTCTTGCAAAGATCAAGTCGCAGCTCCAACCAAAATAACACTCACGATTTCTAGCAGAATGTTGGAAAAACATAGCAAAAGCAGGGTAGTCGGGTATTTAGAAATGATGTCCCCTTCTTCTCTCGACTTCGATAAAAAGGGAAAAAGACATAACCAAAGTGCATAAATACTTATTCCTCAGTACTAATAGAACTTAGACGACAAAGTATTAAAATGGTGCTGCTTATGAATGGGAAAAGAGTTCAACATTCTTGTAGATATACGATATATTTGTAGTAGGTATTGATTAAGAAGGGAGCTGTAATAGGCAAAGAAAGAATGCAGTTTCAAAAGGAAATCAAGAATGAGAGTTCTCGTGTCTTTGTCTCACCCAACTCAAGATATAAAAAGGTCTAAGGAGACTCTTTGGCTTCCATAACTTAAAGAATATTTGCCAATTTAAAACATCAAGTGTTCAATCGGTTTCAAATAAGGAAGAAAGTTTGAAGGTTTAAAATCGAAATTATTATTCTTTATATTTATCTATGTACACATAGATTTATTTGTGAGGTGGCATCATTATATTATAAAGAAGATAATATTATGGTGTCACTTTATATTTATCTCTATGTGTATGTACATAGGTATTATATTAAAATAATATTGAGAAAGATCAATCAAACCTTTTAGGTACATATTATATTTTGATTAATTTATTTTATGTTTTAAATTTTTTTTAATAGCTTATGCGGTTCCATCGATTGTATCCTAATGTTTAAGTCGCTAGGTCCTCAACCCATTTGCCCAGTGATGGTGATACTCTATGCCTAATTCTTTTCTAACAATGCTTCCACCCCTTCGATGTTCTTCCTACAAAGAAATTCTCTATAGTTAAATCAGATTATCATAACAAGTTATAAATAATCATAATGGCTAACCACTTTTTCAGTTCCATGAATTCATGATAAATAATCAACTAGCATGTTATCTTCACATGAAATTATAACTACTAACCATCTTACCCTTTTGTAGGATTATAACAAATTTAACTATCAACTGACTTCATGTGAACCTCAATGGCTATATTTTAAATTAGGTCAAAAATTGGGATGTAACAAATATATAACTTGACAAGTAGTATAGAGGTGTGTGCATAAAAGTGGGTCACACTTTTATAGACCCTTATATCGAAGGTACTCTATGAATTAGAGAACTTAGATGGCGGCCTATAGCTTCCTATCCATGACGTGCAGGTTATGCAAATATGGCTCTCAAATGAACCAAACATGCAAGTACATCATAAGGTACACCATGAAATGGAAGATTCAAAAATGCAATGCAAGTAAACTATAAAAGATATGCAAGATATAAACAAAAATGATACATTACAAAAACCCCTATTTAGACTAGGTGTGTTATGATATATGCAATGAATTAAAACTAAGTGAATCTAAGCTAAAAGAATGAGACAAGAAGATATAAGTTCTCCACAAGAAATGAGGTCTTCAATCTTGCAACATAATGGTAGCAAAAGAGTGGATGTAAGAATGAGATAAGAAGATAGAAGTTCTTCACAAGCATAAATGTCTTCAAATCTTGCAACATAATATAAGCCAAAATTAGATGTCCTTAAGAGAGGAAGAGCCTCCTTTTTAAAGAAAAATGGACGGTTGAGATCAAATTCAAGGGACTAATGATCAAGGGTGGAGATTCATTCAAAGATGAGTGAATGGGTCCATTTTTTTTATTATTTAATTCAAAATGGAGGAGCATTTTTGAATTTTAAAATGAGCACTTTGAATATTAAAATATTAAAGTGAGCATTTTGAATATTAAAATGAGCACTTTGATTAAAAAAAATGATTATGGATCCATTTTGAATAAAATATTAATTTCCACCCATTATGAATAAAATATTAATTTCCACCCATTATGAATAAAATATTAATTTTCATTCATCATGAATAAAATATTAATTTCCATCTATCATGAATAAAACATTAATTTCTATCCATAATGAATAAAATATTAATTTCTATCCATAATGAATAAAAGATTAATTTCCTTAAACCCATTATGAATAAAATATTAATTTCTATAAATCCACTATGAATAAAATATTCATAATGAATTTAAGGTCCCATTTTGAATATAAAATTCATTTTTGGAGATAAATGTCAATTTTCAATTTATTTGAAATTAATATTCACATGTATTTGTCAAATGGGTTATAATAGTTGAGTTGAATTAATTGCTTTTATTCATTTTAATTCTCATCATGATGAAAAATTCTTCATTTAGGATTCTGACCAATTTTGAGTGATTACAAGAGGAATATCAAAAGTCAAACTATATTGATATATCAAACATGTGATTAGTCCTCTAGTGTTTCTTGCACTTGGTCATGCCCATATCCCTCTACTCTTCTTTGAGCATCAAAGCATTCACATATCAACGTAATTAAAGCTCACATAACATAATCAAATCATAGCATAATCATGTGTTTGTTTTCATAAAAAAAGTTCTCCCTTTATGCCCTTTTATTTAACTCTTCGACCAGTCAACCTAAATCACCAAGTAACATGTTATCAAAACATATCATCACAATATGCTAACTAATGATTAACATCTAGGATCTCGTCGCTATATTGCCAAGTCCTTGAATGGACAAGTCAATTCAACACCTTAGCCAAAATAATCATTATATCCCGTGTGCTCTATCTCTGTGATAACAAACTGACAACTAATTGTTCATCCAAAATATGTGCAAAATAAAATAGTAGCATTAGCAAACCTAAATATGTCATATATGGTCTCTATTCTGTCATATCCCAAAATTATAGGCTTTAATATGCTCTCAATGAAGCTTACTAACAAAAATAATTTGATTGTTCCTTGTTTTCTTCTATTATACTTAGTCAATTTCTTCATACCAATCTATCCAAATTGTATCTTTATCATAAGTGACCTTAACCATACACAATGTTGCCATTAATGAGTACATCCCATTACTTACCTTTAGCCAACTTGCCAACAAGGAAAATATTCATACCAGGGTAGCTCCAAACATTCTTATCTCTCTTGATGTTATCGTTTGTTGGCAAAGAGTTGTCTTCTCAATTTCTCACTTAGATCTCAAACAACATCTTTTACAATTCTAAACATTGCATGAATTGTATCATTGGGCACACTATTTAGTTTGCTTGATTGTAAATTTTCTAACCAATTACCTTTGATGAAAAGCTTACTTCTATATCTTCAATGCTACTGACCTTCATAGTTCTTGAATTTGGATTTGCCTTTGCTAATCATGTCACCAAGCTTCTTGCCTTCGTTCCAATAGATGGTAGTTCACCGATTGTACATAATCTATTAACTTCATGGATGACATCTTTTTGTTATCACATGTGGCCTATCTAACCACAACATTTCCTCTTGAAGTCTTCTCAATACATCTCTAATCCATTCATGTTGAAATTGGGTTAGAATATCCACTACATGTGTGAAAGCTTTCATTTCTAGATGACTATGCACGCTCATTACTCTGTCATTTGGACACAATTTCTAATACACCTTTTTAATGTCTTCAAATCCTAGCTCTTCAATTTTGCAAAGAATATAGGATGAAAATATTCTATCAACATTACACTTGGCAGTATTGAAGATAGGGCATTTGTCATGTTAATTTCATCCGCCTTCATTGGATGCACTTTAAATTTTGTTGGTGGCTTCTTGATCATGTCAATCATAATAGAGGTATCAACTTTTTGTTCCATTATTCACCTTGATTTCAACCTTGTAACCGTTTCACTCTTCACAACAATACTTCTAGCTTCAACACTTAATGTTTTTTTCAATTAAACTTTTCACACACTTTTGAAATTCCCACCAAATACAATAACAATCACAATATTTGCAATAGACAGTTTCTCAAATGTGTTTTTAGATAGCATTGTGAGAAATGATTACTATATGCTCTTATTTATTCATGAAAATAGTTGTTGTACCTCTTCCAATGGTTAACAATACTTTCCATCAGTTAAAGCTAGTAGCCATTACAACTTTGTTTTACACCAGTTAAATTGTTTACCTTTTGATGCTACCACTTCACAATTGTTTATTAAGCTCTCATTTAAACTTTCCAAGGCTTAATCATCACATTACATCTTTATATGCAAATATTAAATGACTTTCCATACCTTTTGGGGATCAGTTAGTAACATTCCTTTAAGTAATTCCCCTTAAGTCTATACATGGCTTAGTTTGTTGAAGAGACCACCACACCTATGATTTATGGTTCCTGATCATGTATCTTGAGTTCTTCTGTGTTGTCTTCTTTCTTTCCTCTGACTGGTTGGATGACTAGTTCATCCTATAGTCTTCTAGGAAATTATTTTTCTTGTGATACATAAAGCATGCCATACTAGTTGACCTCAAAGGTCCTACATTACCTCATTGTTCTCATTTGGTAGTTGATTTCCATATGTTCATAATGTCCACATACTATACATAAGACATCAAATTGTCTTTCCTTAGCCATTGTAATGACTAGTTTGAATGATGACTGGGGAACTTTTGTTTTTGTCCTGCAATCTTCATCTTTATAACCATTTTTGTTTTAAGTTTAACAATAGCCATCAATTCTACTTTTACTTAACTTGCTACTTATTTTAGATCTACATTCATAAGCCCTATGATCATACTTTCCAAAATTGTAGCAATGACCAATAAATTTAAGGTTTAGTAATCACTAGTCTGTTTGTATTGACATTAGCAGTACAACCAACTTTTCCACAATTGAAACAAGTAGGTTTAACAAGTTTCTTATCAGTTATACTAGTTCTTACCTTTACATCCTGTGGAGTCTCCTTTGGCTTTGACGATTCTCGTACTTCAAATGTTTCTTGAGCTGCATAGCCCAAACTAATTGTGTCCTTGTGTTTCATTTGACTATTCAATTGTTAATCAAGCTTCCTTGAACTTTCATTGTACCTCTTTACTCTTTTGTTTTTATGCTTCTCAATTTTCAATTCATTCTTCAAGTTTTCAACTTCATTCCTCAGTTTTTCATTTTCACTCACAACTTGTTGATTCTCACCAATAGTGTCCTCTTGTCTTTGCACCCGAGATAATTCTTACTTGAGCTAGTTGAATTTTGCTTCTTTTTCCTTCAATGCTCTTCTGCTATCTTCTTTGCATTTTCAACATGTTTTCTTACATCTTCTACAACTCTCTTTACTTTAGGGTTTACACATGTACTAATAGCTTGTCCTTCAAGTTCCATTTTTAGATTGTTTACTTTCTCCTGACGTTTTCCAATTTTCTCCACCAATTCTTCTATGACTTTCTTAGATTCTTCAAAAATAACACCATCAGGTAGTTGCTCCATTTGTTTAATAAAGTCTTGACTTTCACTGAACCTTTTTGTTAGATAGTTTCTTATTGTCAAGGATCTCCTTAGCTTTTCTCTTAGTTCACAATTAACAATAGCTTTCTCCTCAAGCTCTCAAACCTATACTTTTCTATCTTCAAGAAACCTTTCCTCTAGCTATTAGGCTATTCTTCTTGTGGAACTAGGCTCTGATACCAATTGCTTGTATGGAATGGTATTGAGGAGGGGAGAAGATCAATACAATATATAATCTACTAATTCAAACCAACTGTTAAACTATTCAACCGAATAACTGATGCAATGAAATAAACTTAGTTCACCACTCATTCACAACACATAATACATAACAATAGTATTTGGGTTATGAAGAAAATCCCTTTTAGGTGGTAAAAACTATAGTGGGGATAGTGCCCACATGCCTTTCACTGCAATTGTTAAAAGGTTTCCCTGTTATACGCTTATAAATACCTTTTCTATGGGTATGCCCTATTAAGAGTGGTTTGTACACTGTTAGGAGTACAAGAAGATATGTTAAGATCTACCTTGGTTAGAGTATTTAGAATTCCTTCCGAGAGGCCACCTTGGTAAAGGATTTACAAAAAAAAGATTGGTTAAGATCCACCTAGTTAAGAGATTTCCCTAATTTAAACTGTTCGGTAATAATAAGTTGATTGACCTATCTTTGGCACTTCTTGCCTAATAAATCCTTTCTATTCTTCTCTCACTACACCTTCTCTTCTCAATCCCCATTGTTGCAAATGCATTCACCTTTTGCTTTATGTGCCCCACTTGCTTTCTCTCACACTTTCTTTGTTACTTTCATTGCTGGTCCTTCCTTTCGCCCTACTCATTCCTTTTGTCACTTAACTTCTTTTTGCCACTTAATCTCATCCCTTCATTCAAATTACATGTTTATCACACTTATGCCTTGTCCTGTTCACATTTCTATATGTCCTTGGCACATGTTCAATCTTTTCCTTTGAGCATTATTGGATCTTGTGTAATTCCCAAAATTAGTCAAAACATGTTCGACCTATTGGTATTCCTTCTTAAATCCTCTTTACCTTTCTTTCACCTTCCAACTATTATGAAAATACATCATTACTTCTTTTTCTTTGGCCATATCGATACTACCAATCATTTGATCATGCTTCCTATCACATTTATATGTTACCTGTCACTTTCCCTTACATTAGTGGTTGTGAGTAAGTGTCACCGATCATGCAAGTTGTTTCCATCGCTGTCTTGCCTCTAACACTCATCTTCTTAGCATTGAGTTGGCATCAATGAGAAACTATTAACAACTTGTCACTATGTGTCTTGTCTGATGAAACCATTTGATCATCTCTTGTTAATGCCAAATGCCAATAGAGTTATTTCACCCCATTCAACTGAAGGAAACAAGATGATGCCAAAGGTTTTATGAAGAGGTTTGCAATGAAATATTTTGTAGGCATGTACTCCAGGTGAGAAAACCATCTTGAATTAACTATTGAATAAAGTGCATGTGGATCTTGACATGCTTTGTCTTTTGATGCTCCTATGGGTTGTAAGAAATCTGATTGGCACTTTGTTACACCAAAGAATAGTGAGACTATAAGGAAGCTAATACTTTGAAAATTTCTTGATGGATAATGATATGTGTCTTAAATATATGCAAAATATGTTGGACAATCTTCCAATGATTCTTATTTGGTTCATGAGAGAAATAAGAGACAAACTAAACACAAATGAAAGATTAGGAATTTAGGATGATAATGTGTTAGTACAATATATTGCCAACCAATGGGCTATCTAATGCTAGATCAACTAAAGGAAAAATACAATTGGAAGACAATAGAACACTTGATTGTTATGGTGTGGGGGTGGACTTGTAATGAAGCATGTCGAATCTCTAAAACATGTCAAGATCACACTTATGTTGAAAATGGAAATCCCATCTAAAGACTAAAAACTTGTAAACTAAGAGAGTAATATAGAAGGACACGATTTGTCATGGCAAAATGCTCCATCAATGATCTCTAAATAGTCTAGTTCATGGAATAACTCCTTGTAAGAATCAAACTATTGACATAAAACACAAGTATTAAGATATTGCCATTTTGTATTTGAGTATACACTATGGTATTAGAATGACATGTGAAACCAAATGAAAGAAAAATGACGTCCATCTTGTGATAGTAAGACCTATGGGATTTGAGATCATTTAAAAAATGAAAAGGCTTGCAAACCAATGGAATGCCTTGCATAAAATCTTGTAGCTGCTCCATAAAAAGATATTCATGAAGGTCACTATGGAGGCAAACACATTCATTTGATAGGACTGACCATCCTAATGAAGCAACTAGTGAAATACAAGACAGATAGAACCCATCTTGAAAATATGAAAGAATATCTTAGAGTACAATCTTCAATGCTTTAAACCATGGAAAATCCCTTTGCAAGATGGGCCTTGTACTTGTCAATGGAAGCTTCAACAAAAGACAAATATAATTCATCTTCACAATAAGAGAAAATGTCTAATCCCCTTATCCTGTAAAAACCCCTTTGCAAGGTGGGCCTTGTACTTGTCAATGAACCATCTGCAACATGTTTTGCACAATACAACCACTTTATTGAATTAACTTTCTTCCCTCGAGAAGAGGAACAAGACCACAAGAATGATTCTACCTCAGTGAAGAATACTCCTTTGCCACAGAGCTATCCTACTCAAGAATATCTACTACATTTGAAAACTTTTATGGATGATTTGAATGAGCATGAATCATATGACCAACCTTAAATGTTTGTGAATGAGTATCATGGGAATCTAAGGGACCACCTACCAAACCTTTAGTTGTATCAGTAGTACAAGATACCCACTTGGGAATAAGAATATTTGGAGGTGATGGTGGAACTGGAACATTATCCTCATCCTCAAGAGGGAAGGAATCCTTAAGAGATGATGGTAGAAGTGTGGGAAGTAACACATAAGTTTGTGATGAAGATTTCATTAGAGGATAACACTCATCAAACTAGAGATCTTGTCCAAACAAAAACTCTCTAGGAGCATGATAAAAAAACATGTATGCCATAAACATCCTCACGATGACTAACAAATGGGAGTGGTTGGCTTTTTCTCTACATTGCTTTGTTGACCATTTTGAATACATGACTAAGCCTCACTACCAAGAACTCTAAATGAAGATACATTGGGCTTTATGTGGAACTGAGCTTCTTTAGGATTCAAATGTTGTAATGCCTTATGTGGCATTTTCTTTTGAATGATATTGGTACAATTAACTATCTCAACCCAAAATAAAGAATCAATATATGGAGGTGAAAATATTCAATTAAACATTTCTTGTAAAGATGTTTACTTAACAACACAATTTTTTGAGGGGTCTATGGAGTTGTATGTTGATGTTAAATGTCATGCTAAATACAAAAGATCTTGAAAGCTTGATTAATATACTTTGCCCCATTATACATGTGTATCCATTTGAATGACTAAATTGCTTCTTCACAAATTCTTTATATATCTTGAAATAATCAAAGAATTATAGTCACACTTAAGAAAGTGCACCCATTTAGGTTTAAAGAAGTTCTTAATGAATGTGAACACATATTTAGCCCTTGAGAAGGAAATAGGTGGAAATGAAACACAAGGTTAATATGAACCATCTATAAAGGTGCCTTAGCAGATGTGGATGTACCTGAAGGAAAATAATCCTAGTTGTGCTTACTAAGGACACAACCTTGAAAAACACCATGTGCAAGAAGTCTTATAGAATCCTATCATTAATACTTGAGTGCTCATTTTTTCTAGGCAATTGTAATTGACATGATTAGAATGTTCATGCCAAATATTGCATAATCTACATATGAGAGATGAACCCAAAGTTATTGAACTCTCAAAGTCATCAAAATTGTATATTGGAAATGCAAAATCAACTCGACCATAACAATATGAGAATAATGGAGGTTCATAATAACAACCGATTTGGTGATGCAATCTTTCTTGTGTCAATTATAAATCTGATACACTAAATGAAGGTGGTTGTGATATCAAGAACAAAAAAGATATTCTTGAAGATACGAACCCTCAAACTAAATAAATGCTGAACCTAAAATTAAAATTGAAGTAGAATCTACTAATGCAATCTATGAAGTGCCACAATTTGAAAGAGGTTACAAAATCTTGGGTGTGCATGATGCATCATGTTGTGTTAAGTGTTGTAATCAAATATCCAAGAAACTACATCAGTTATACTTTTTCCATAAGCCACGTAGATAAGGCCAATGGAGAAAGAGCATGGCCTTTTCTTGTGTTTGAGGAAGAAGACTCAAAGGAGGATATATATTGTGTTGTTGCATGGCTTTTTCTTAAATCCTCCACTTGTGCCCAACACTTGGTAACTAGATGTCTCTCTTATTCACAAATTCTTCAAGGCTTTCTTTATTTCTTAGTTTTGGGGAAAGATTCACTAGACTCAGAAGATGTGTCATGCTTAAGAGAGGGTTGTGTTTTATTTTTGACTCATAATGTTGCTACAAGTAATTCTCTTTACTTGATGGATATTTTAGGCTTTTATTTTTTCTTTTTGTTTTCCTTTAGATGATTGGACTCATAATATATGGTTTTTGAAATTGGAAAGAGCACCCAATGAAACCAACTCGGTATGCTCTCATGTCAGACACTCGCAGAAAAAGTGAAAGGTAGGCATGGTAAACACATCTCCAAATGCATTAATTATAGAGCAAAAAGTGAAGAGAAGACTTGAAATGGTACTCAAAGCTTATATAGTATTTGGACAATGCATTTTTTGTTGATTTATTTATTCTACAACCTTGCAAGAGTGATAAGCTAGACTTAAAAATTAGTACTCAAGTGAGGAGTAAATCAAGCACAAGTGAAGTAAAATTTGCCTCAATTTGAATAATTGTGAACTCATTAGTAGTACCAATAAGCTCTCCAAAATTTTCCAACATGTCTCTAGGAGTGATGCAAGATTAAATATGAAACATGAGAGTATTCGAAACATCTTGTGATGTTAATCCCATTGCGTCATCCATCTTGTTTTTATACTAACGTCTCTAAAAAGGTCAAGTCATTTCTTGTCAGACTTCATCCAAAAGATACTACAAACCCTTATAATCAATTTGTTCACTTGAAATTATTAGGTATAATAGTTATGCATTCCTTGAAGAGCTTTCCCTGTTTTATTTGTTTTGTTTTGAGGTTTTAAGAATGACTAAATTCTAGTTTCGTGTGTTTAAAGATATTGCATGAGGAAAATATTTTACCCAAAAAAATCCCAAACCCTTGTGCAATGAGTACAATAGAAAAAAGTAAAAAAATAAAGAAATCACTTCTAGGTGGATCTGTGTCAAAATTCAAATTCTAGAAACAATAGTTGCAATTTTGTGTTGAGCCCTTCCCTTTTACTCTTGAATAACCCCCAAATAAAAACTAAGTTTTGGATACCCTTTTGAGGCTACCAAATAGTTTCACAAAATTGGACTTGGGTTTACTCCTAACCAACTCGACCCAAATCGGGCAAAATTAGGCCTAATGAGAAAATAAGGACCTAATGACCAAATTGAACCAAAACCCTTCACTAGTCAAATCACCTCTTGTTTTGAGAATTCAATTAGGGTCTACATCTTCACAGAGAACTCCAATATGAGATTAGATTCCATGTATCCATCCTCCTTGCCATGACAATTGACTTATTTCTAGTCTTCTTGGCTCACCACTTCACTGTAATCAGCCTAGGGAATGACTTGAAAAATAGAAAATTGTTGTTGGCCACTCCAAAACTATGTGGAACCTTTAATATACATTATATCCTATCATTTCAAGAAATGTTTTGATTTTCCAACTATGGAATTGATGCAGAGACTCACGTATGGTACCTTCCTTAAGTGATTAGTCACTAGATATAAAAAATTCCTTTTATAAGACTGAAGAGGAATGAGTTAAAGACATTTTTCCCAAGTTATAGCCAAATCTAATTAGTGAGATTAAAGTTACTACACTTTTGCCAAAATTGCTACTCCAAAAATAGATTGAGAGCCGCCTACACTAAACTGGTAAAAAATTCTTCAAATTAGGATGAAATTAGATCAAATAAAAAAATGAAATCAAAATCAAAGTAATTTCTAAAAATATAAGTTGTAGGTTTCTATATTTTCACATTTGTTTGTACCAATACAAACAAAAAACAAATTTCTGGAAAAATATCTTGGAAAATTAGGATAAAACTTAGAAAAAACATGTTTCCTTTTATTTCAATTCTTCTCCAAACTTCTCCAACTTTTCATTTTTGTAAATCACAAACAATACATGATATTTTAAGCCTTTCCAAGTTCTCTAACCTACTAGCAACTCCCCATGGCGATTCACCTTCCCTTTTACATCAACTTTTCATATTGTCTACATTTTATGACAACATTTTATCACATATTGAAATTTTTTCATCTATCTTGATAGCATGCCCTTAACCATGAAAAATTACCCTAATCCATATCAAATATGATTAAATTAATCCTTTTACGTCAATTAGCCTACTTTAGTTATGGTTGAGCAATAGGACCCTAATTGCCTTTACAATGTAAAATTGGCTTATTAGCCTTGCAACATGACTTGATTGTATTTAACACATAACTGGTCTAATAGACCTTATTAATTAAAAAATTTAAGGCCAAAAACTCCATAGGACCTTTATGTTCTTGAGGGTTTAAGATCGAACTAGCTTCAAAACCACGACTCTCCTTACATATACAATTTCAAGACCTCAAACTAAGGTTTTTGGATATTTAATTCACTTGGCCAAAAGACGTGATTGATTTTAGGGTTGTGCCAATTTGTACAAGACTGTACACAATAAGGTTGTATGAGAAAACAATAAAAAGCATGGCAAAATAGTTATGGAGTTTTCACAAAAACGTTTTGTTATTGCCACTATCAATCAATCAACTTCACAAATCATTTTGAATGCCTACTAGCTGGCTCTTGGGTCAGTTATACTCAATCTCATTTAAATTTGGGTTTGAAAT
This sequence comes from Cupressus sempervirens, assembly GCA_028749045.1. Classification (NCBI taxonomy): domain Eukaryota; kingdom Viridiplantae; phylum Streptophyta; class Pinopsida; order Cupressales; family Cupressaceae; genus Cupressus; species Cupressus sempervirens. The sequence continues at coordinate 401,941,520 of CM053787.1, read as the reverse complement.
GATAGTTCTTTAAAAAAGTTGCACAAATTGCAAAGTTCCAACTTTGCAATTGAGCATCATTTTTTGCAGGGCTCTTTCAAAGTGACTCATTCCACTCCATAAGCACTAATTACTCCTAAATCACCCCTAATCAACCACTTCCAACTACTATATACACATTTGGTACCCTTAGTAACTTTGAGCCCAAAAATGACGATTGCTACCATTAGGGGTCCTTACAACCAAAATGGGTCTTTATTAAAGCTTAACCTTGCAAGGTCCTAACCTTTAGACCTTACTATAAGACATGACAAACACACAAAATTAAAGTGAAATTATGTGTGCTCCTACACCATACTCCTAGGTCAGGAAAAACTCAAGTCCCTTTAGTTGACAGAGCTTCAACATTGGTGCCATATTTTAATTATTTTCTTTTGTCATTTGAGTAGCTTTTGATTCAAAAAGAGTGGTCTATTTTACTAAATACTCTTTGTATAATGCCTTGCTAGTCTTTTTAGAACTTTTGAATCTATGATTCATTCCAATTGTAAGGGTTGACTAGGTGGAAGGTCCTTAACCCAATATGAATCGTTAGATGTTGCATGATCTTTGTTAGAGTAAATTTGTATTTTCCCAATTTCACTCTTTAATTAAGTTTACTTAAGTGAGTTTTGTTTATTTATTTAGGCAATATTGAGAGATATTATGAGACATATATTTAATTCCTCATAGGAATTGAATAGATGTTTTCATTTCTCACATGACACCTACCTTTGGTAGGTGCGTAACTTTGGTAGGTGCCTAACTTTGGTAAGTGCCTAACTTTGGTAAGTGCTTAACTTTGACTCTTGCTTATATAAACAGGCTATCTCACATGTAAAAATCACTTACAACACATATTGTAATTCTGTTCTCATTAAGACAAATTGCATGTTTGAGAGTATATTTGTGTCATTGCTTCAATTCTTCCATGTAGTAGGTATTGTTGCCAGATTATAATCCCGACTCCTTTAGAATTGTTATACAAATTCCAACATGGTATCAAAGCCCTCTTATCTAAAAGCTATTTGCTCATATTTGAAGAAATTTGTAGTGTTTGACAGATTTGAAGGATTTAGAGGTTTTCTAGTTGGATATGCAAAGGAGCTTTTGTTCGAAGCACCTTAGGCCCAAATAGACTTCAAAATTGGATTCCTGACTTGTGAAAACCTTGGCATGCAAATCAAGATGAAGATTTTTTTTGAAAAAAAATTGTATTTCACCATTATTTTTTTTCCATTTTTTTATTGCACCATATGCATGTGCAAGTTTTATATATTTATTTAAAAATATATATCTATATATTTTAGATAAACTTAAAAAGAAAATTGGTTACACTTTTTTTTGTGTAATTGTTTCAAATATATATATATATGTTATTAAAAAAAAAAAAAATTTGAGAAATTGTAAAAATTATGTGACCCCAAATTTTTTTCAGATTTTTCAAGGGTGTTGCCAAAATGGCCCACCCACGGCCTTAAAGCCACCGCGGCCACTTCTTCGTCGCTTGTGCGGACCTCTTTTGCGTCGGCAATCTCCCCAGTCAAAAGACTTGCCGCCTGTTCGTGCTCAACCTCTGTTGTGACCGCATCCCGTGCCAGCTCTACCTTGACATGGTCACTTCGCGGCCCGTACGACCCTCTTCTGTGTCTGCAATCTCCGCGGCGAAAACACTTGCCGCCTGTTCGTGCTCGACCTTTATTGCGACCACATCCCGTGCCAACTCTGCCTCGACGCTGTGAGTTCACGACCTCTGCAACTTCCCCGTGCTACTCGTGCAAACAGCACCACCTGTGCTTTCGACACCTCCAGTGCTATGTCTCAGTCGCGACTCTCCCTTCCTCTGCCTGTAACCTCTCTCCTCTCTGGCCAGCGGTGACCTCCCGGCGGCCCTCTGCTCGTGCCCTGCCACCACTGGCAGTTTTCTAGTCACTGGTGACCGGACTATTTTTCGATGGCCGGTTTGTTCTCCTGGTTGCCAGACTATATTTTCTGGGGAGAATCTTTTGTATGACGACCAAATTTGTTTCGGTGGAGGGGGGAGTATTTTTTTCAGTGACCGGATTTGTTTCTGGAGAAAGTTTTGTTTTTCGGTGGGGGGTGGGTGTCATCTTGTGTTCTTCTCTCTTGTGCTCTTTCATTTTTGCATCATGGGCAATTTCCATAGTCAACTCCACATAACTACTCTATATGGAAGAAAATATATGGAGTAAGTTAATAATGAAACGCTTGAATCATTATGTGGATGACATAATTAATGAATGATCAAGTCTGAATATGGATATAAAGGAACTATATTAGCACTTGCATGTTTTTGTGCATGCAACAGGAGCTGATAGGAATTTTTTTAAAAAAAATTAAAAAAATTTATAATGAAAATGTTACCTAACAGATTGAAAAAATGGAAATAAAAATATAATAATTATTTAAAATTTGTCATCTTTTCATTTGTTTGCTTATTCTTTAAACATAAACTATCTTAAACATTTTACATTTTGTAGAAATAGAGGGAAAATTAGAAACCTACAAAGAAGAACGGAAATTTAGAATAAGATTGATAATGTAATAGGAAACTTAATTTTTTAAAAATAATTTTTTTATCATAAGAAAATCCTAAATAATCTTTTTAAGAAAAAAGAGCAATTTAGACTAAAAACTTAAAAAATTAGAAACTTTCCTCAACATTGATAGTGCAAGAAAACTTGAATTTTTAAAAATGATTTTTTGACATCATAAAAAATTACAAATAATCTTATTAAGATAAATTTAGACTACAAAATAAATTTACAGACTACAAAATTACATTAAGACATTTTAACTCGAAATTTTCCACATAAATTTATTACCTTTACAATTCCCTATTTTCAATATTTTATTATCTTAGAAACAAAAATTTATGTAATAGTTAGATCAGTCTATTTTCTTTTTATCTAGGTTTTGAAGAAATATGCACTAATGGTAATCTAATTTTTAATATTAAAATATATTAAATGTAATAAAATTAAGATAACTATTTCATTATATATTCTTTTCTTCTCAAATTGTGCACTGGTACAAATTTTTTGATAATAAATGTTTAATATATAAAAATAACTAACAAAACAAATTTAAAAAAATAAAAAAATAAATAATATTTGATAATTTATGAAAAATCAAAAGAAAACTATCCAAATTAAACACTTTAAATAAGATTCTATTAATATTCTTTGCCAAAGGTACTCAAAGATTTAGTAGATCAATTGAAAAATTCACCTACTAATTCATTCTTTTAAAACTCTATACCCTATAAGTTAGCACCATTTAATCTGAATGAACATATGCACAAAGGACACAATACTTAGAGTTCACAAGATCAAACAAAATGAAAAAATTAATTCATAGAATGAAGTTGTGTATAACATTTGAAAGATACGGTGATTAAAAGATAAGTTGTTGAATAAACCCACAAAGGAATTATAATTGGAAGATTCAAGACCATTTTTTTTGTGGGAAATTGATCATAACAATCAAGATAAACATAATTCCATAAAGAAGCGAATGCACAGTGATTAAACTTAATAAAAGTCATGTTTCCTTCATAAGAATTACGCTTTTACCCACTTTACATCCATAGACTTTTCATGTTTTGTAGGTTTTTTCTATCTTACACATTTCCCATAGAAAATAAGAAACATATTAGAAAGAATTCAGTAGTATGCATTTTACATTTTCTCTAAACATGTTATAGAAATAGAGAAAATTAGAAACTTGTAAAGAAAAACAAAAAATTAGAAATATTTTCTAGGATTCATAGTACTAAAAGAAAATTTAAATTTCTAAAAATGAATTTTATCATCTATAAAACAGATAAAGTCTTACAATATTTCTTTTCAAAAAATAAATTTCTTAACAAAAAAATTCAACATGTAATATAACTTAACTACTGATTTGAGCATCTATATCAAGTTCAATGAATAAATATTTAAATATTTGAAGATATGAAATATAATAGTGACCTAAGTGTACAATATTTTTATCAATGTTATAAACAAACACATGAACATCTAAATATAAGAACATTAAAATCAATAAATAGATAATTATGTATATGACATGTAATCAGATAATAAAATTACTTGTTTTAAAAAATATATTTAAACAAAATAATACAATAGTCCAAAAGGCTCAATTTAATTGGGACCCTTATAAAATTAGATCCAAAACAACTATAACAAACTCAAAATTATCATTAAAATATGTTATACAACTTCAAAATTTCTTGGTCCTCTTCAAGAATATAGTCATTTTGTATACTATATTTTTGACGAATATGAATCATTTCTTGGTCTTTATCTGCAGCAATGTCCTCCCTCAGAATTTGATATCATAAATTAAGAAGACTCAAAATGTGAAGGTAATTAGATAACTGAACAAAACAATTATTTCATAAATAATGTAAAGGAAAAACAAGAAAGGAAACAAATTATCAGAATGATCTCATGAATCATTTGGGAATAGACATCTGAGATTCAATATAGTCTTTTCTATATTAGACAATAAGTGCATAAAATTTATCAAAAATATTTGCCAGCTTTATGAGATCCTCAATACAACCTTTATCCTTTCTATGGAAAGATTCCTTATTAATTATGAAATATTATGCTTTGATTTTTGCATCGAAAGAATAATATTTCAATTTTAGAAATTTTCTAAAGTAACTGGTTTTAAGCATATCATTGGAAAATCAATCAGAAAGTTTAAAAACCGGTGAGTCTTACAACATTTTCGTCAGAAATAAAAAAAATTTGGGAGCAAAGCTCCCACAATAAGCCTATCGGCTTAATAATTGGAGAATACAAAAAGAAAATATATGGAGTAAGTTAATAATGAAAGGCTTGAATCATTATGTGGATGACATAATTAATGAACGATCAGGTCTGAATATGGATATAAAGGAACTATATAATTGGAGAATACAAAACTCCAGGGCTTTAGGGATGATAAGAACACATGTTTCTCAAGATCTTTTGTTTCACATTACGCCCTTGGAAAATGCCAAGGAGGCTTGGGAAAAACTTGAAGATTTGTACGGTAAAGTGGATGAGGATATGGGATTCACAATTCAAGAAAATCTTGCCAAATTAGATCCTAAGAACTTTGATACAATTCAAGATTTCATTAAGAAAGCCAATGAGTTAAGAGCACAACTTAAGGATTGTGGTATTCCCATAAAGAGTTTATAGTTGATTCACCATATGATGGCCAACCTTCTTTCAAAATATGCAACCTTTGTATCAAGTTACAATAGTCACAAGTTGAGCATGGCTAGTGTGTTCACCACTCCTTCATTTGAGGCATTTGGAGAAATGTTTATGTTGGAACAAAGAAAGTTAATGACTATGTGCATTCTCAAGTCTTCAAAGTCTAAGGCATTGGTGGCTAATCAAGCTAATCAAAGAAAGAAAATGAAAAACAATTGGCAACAAAAGCCACAACATGGGAAAGAACACTCAATCTCCACCAATAAATGGGAAAAATTTAAGAAATATTCTCTCAAGTGTGCATATTGCAAGAGGATTGGAAATGATGAACATCATTGCTACAAAAAGGATATAGATGAACTAAAGAATCTTCTTCAAAAGAATAAAATAAATCTACCTTCACGAGTGACTACTTCATTCTCTTCTTCAAATTTTGATCAAGGAAAGGATCACAAAAAGGATAAGAAAAAAGGTCAAGCTTTAATTTCTACTTCAAGAGATGATTTAGGGAGATGGCTTCTAGATTTAGGAGCTTCTAATCATATGGCATCTTCACAGTCTTTGTATTCTACATTTGAGCCTTGTAATGCACCACCTATTTTGACGGGAAATCATACTTACATGAATGTGATTGGGAAAGGAAAAATTGATAAAGGGGAGGGCACCTTCAATGATGTATTATGTGTACCTCACTTAACCCATAATCTCCTTTCCATCTATTGACTCACAAATGGGCCAAAAAGAAGGACTGTGGAATTCACTCCTGAATCAGTTCTTATTAGAGACTTAGAGAGAAAAGAGATCATTGCTACATGATTGGTTGATCATGGATCTCAAATATATTACTTTCTAGACTTTTCTTTTGATGATGATAGCAATTCTTCAATGTATTCTGATCACACTTATAGTGTTGGTTTACATATTGAGAAGAAATTTGGCTACCTAAACTTGGGTATTCTCACATGTGATCAAGCTCTTGAGCCATCCATCACTTCTCCTTCTATTGATGTTGTATCTATGGTCATTCCTACCGATGACGAGATTTATTCAATCATGGGTTTAGATGATTCAGTGCAACAATATACTCTTTGTTTTCCATCTACACCTTCACGAGATTGCTACTTGATAGACAATTCAAGTTTGTTTGAGGAATCCTACATTGCAGATTTGGGAAACATCACCAATGATCTAAATATTTTCTTTGATGAAAATGATCCTTCTTTAGTTGTTGTGAGGAAACATTTTGACCCTCCCATTCATACTCCACATGATCAATCTTTTAAGGTTGAAGTGATTGTGGATCCTTATGTAAAGCAACTACAGGAGGTCTCTATATATTCAAAGGAGACAGTTGAGTCTTTAGTACCTGTTCTATATTCATCCTCACTCGATCCTAAATTTTTTTCTTCAATAGAGTGGTTTAGTGCACCTATTTTTGGAAGGGTCAGCCTTCAATATCAACATGGGGGCATTTGAGTAGTTTTCAAAGATTCCACATTTTTTGAGATTTATTCCTATAGATTGGGGAGATGATTCTCATACACCTTTGGTTTTGTTTATCCCTAAAGGGAGGAATGTGGTTCAATTTTCATGGAGCAGTTTCTACATCAAACCTGGAGCATCAATCATTGGTATATATTCTACACTAGGGGGCTACTTGGTCTCTCTTCCATTTCTTTCTTCCTATGGAGTCTTGAGCCCCTCTCTCGAGGGGGGGGGGGGGTTTGTGTATTATTGTACTTATGGTTTTGAGAGTCTCTTGAAACTTTGTACTTTTTTTTTTTTTTTTTTTCAGCTATCCCTTTTTAGAGTAGAGTTTTTCCCATTGGGTTTTCTCTATTTCTCCACTTTATAGAGATTTAGTTGTGATTGGGTAAAAGATTAGCCCTTTGTTGCTAGGACCCAATTTTATTTTGTAGTCGCCTTGCCTTCTTGTGCTTTGTTTGTAGTTGCATTGTAAGCTTAATTATGTCTCTTTAAGTTGCACTTAAGGGGGGGTGTTAGAGTAAATTGATATTTTCTCAATTTCATTCTTTAATTAAGTTTACTTAGGTGAGTCTCATTTATTTATTTAGGCAATATTGAGAGATATTATGAGACATATTTAATTCCTCATAGGAATTAAACACATGTTTTCATTTCTCATATGCCACCTACCTTAGGTAGTGCCTAACTTTGGTAGGTGCCTAACTTTGGTAAGTGCCTAACTTTGACTCTTGCCTATATAAACAGACTAGCTCACATGTAAAAATCACTTACAATACATATTGTAATTCTATCTCATTAATACAAATTGCATATTTGAGAGCATATTTGTGTCATTGCTTCAATTCTTCCATGTAGCAGGGATTGCTGCTAGATTACAATCCCGGCTCTGTTAGAATTATTATAAAAATTCTAACAATCTCCTTGTCACGTATGTATTATAGATCCTTTGAAAGGAAAAAACTAACTAATATTGAAAGTTAGCGAGATATCTAGAGTAGGAGGCAATTTCACCTCATAAGCATTATTACCAAATTTATGTACCACTTTTAGGGGACTTATCTTCTTCATAAGAAATTTAATATGTTGCCCTTCTAGTAGCCTTTCTTTCCTCAGGTAAGCTATAGCCAAATCAACTACTTTAAAGTGTACTTTCCTTCTTGAGTTCTGTGCTTGGTCCTTGCTCTTCTATGTGTTTTGTTTCAAGGTCTTTCTAACTTGTTCATGGATCTCTTTTACATCCTTTGCAAAAATTTCTCCTTTAACACTTTTTCTATGTATAGCATAGAGGTCTCAAAGTTCCATTGTCCCTCTAGGATGGAATTCATACAAAATTTCAAATGGGCTTCTACCTGTACTCCTATTAATAGAGTTATTGTAAGCATATTCAACTTGTCCTATTACCAAATCCTAGGATTGACCATGTTGTTTTGTAAGACACCAAGTAAATAACTCAATGATCCATTTCCAACTTTAATGCACCCATTAGATTGTGGATAATAAGTTGACAAAAAAGAGAGATTAGTACCCAAATGCTTCCACATAGTTCTCTAGAACTGACCTAGAAATTTGGAATCCCTATCAGTGACAATGTTGTGGGGTAAGCCATTGATGCTAGCAATCTCTTTGAAGAATGATCCATCTATGTAAAAGGCATTATTAGTACATTTACATGGAATAAATGTGCCATTTTACTAAATCTATCCACTACCATATATACATTGTCAAAACCTCTAGGTATTTTAGGAAGTGCAAGGACATAAATGTCAAAACATTGGCCATACCAATTAGACCACTTACTAAAATTATTAGGTCTCTTTTAAGCTTTAGTGCACCAATTTTCTTGTGGATTTTTTTTCTTGAGAACCAAAGGGCCTATTGGCACATGTGGGGTCTAATAAGCATGGAATCTCATTCATCCTCCATGGAAAGTCGAAATGTTCTTGACAACTAGTTGGTAGAGGGACTGTGGAAGTCAATCCATGGTAAGGATTGGGAAGCAAGGACTCATTAGCATTGTGAGTTTGTAACTCCATTAGGAAGAGTTGAACTGTCCTATCAAGAACTTTGGGAAGGTAGGGGACAAGTCCTAGGAGAAGATTTGGGAAGGAAAGTAGCAATAATACCATTGGATTTCCATTAAGACCTTGACAAAACAAGATTAAGAGTGTGTTTGAAATAAACCACAATCTCTCTACATCATATTCGTATCAAAGCTAATATTGTTGTTAACAACTTGGAGTATGTTAGACTTGTAGGAATTAGTGTTTCTTAAGTCAAAGGCTGGCACGGTGCCTCCAAAATTAATGAACCCAAATCCTATCAAGGAGTTGGTCCAAGAAATGATAGTTGAAGCACAAGAGAAAGGAACTGAGAAAGAGAAGGAGAATTGCAAGATTAGAGAATGGGTAGATGTTAGTGATGATGAAGAAGAAGGGGGAAATTTAGGGCAAGCAACTATTGGGCCAGTGTTATCCTAGATCAAAAATGTAATTTTGGATGCTTTCAAAACCATTGGTCATGATAATTTTGAAGGGCTACCTATATTTAATGGAAACCTAAATGGGGAAGAGTTGTTAGGTTAGATTGATGCCATGAACAATAATTTTGATTATAAGGAAGTAGAAAAATAGAAGAGGGTTAGTGTTGCTAAGGAAAGATCAAAGGGGTCAACTTTGCTTTGGTGGAACCTTATGCAAGAAGAAAAAGTGCAAGCAAGGAAGAAAAGTATCACCTCATGGGAAATAATGCAAATCAAACTCAAGACCCAATTTTTGCCAGCAAACTATGAAGTCCCTCAAACAAAAGGAGATGGATGCGGATGCTTACAATGAAGAGTTTCATAGTCATAGATTGAGAGCAAAAAAATAAGAGAATGAGGTGGAAAAATTAGCAAGCTATCTTAATGGCCTAAGGCAAAACATCCAAGATGAAATCAATATAATACCCCACATATAGTCCATAAATGCTTTCAATTAGCACTAAGAGTAGAGGAAAAGATTAAGAGGAGTGATTGGTTTTATTAGTCCACACAAAATGACATTTCACTCCACCCTTGATGGTATTTAGGATAGGAGCACAAAGATGGCTAAAAATCCTTATGAATTTCCTATAGAAAGAAGCTAACCCATGAAAACTCCTCACATCTCCTGCTCACCTAAGAGTTGGCCAATTCAAAATGGCTTCTACTTTAGAGTGGTCCATAACCAAGATAACAAAGTTGAGTTTCAAAAATTCAAATTTATCCAAATTGTTCATCGAATTATCTTGTTAGAGCTTTCTTAATACCGAATCCAAGTGCTTGATATGCTCCTTCGTTGTCTTGTTATAGATCAAAATGTCACCAAGATAACGTATAACAAATTTATCAATAAAATCAACTAAAACCTCATTCATGAGGCACATAAAGTTGATAGGTGCATTTGTGAGCCCAAATGGCCTCACCAACCACTTATACAACCCTTCATTGGTTTTGAAAGCTATTTTTCAGTTAGCCTAGGCTTGATTCTAATTTACTGGTACCATAATTTCAAGTCTTCTTTAGAGAAATAACAAGTTTCTCCTAAATAATCCGTGAGGTCTTCAATTGTTAGCATGAAAAAAATTATGATGGTGATCTTATTAATTTCCCTATAGTTAGTTCAAATTCTCCATTTTCCATCTTTCTTAGGCAGTAAGATGGTAAGGACAACACATGGACTCAAGCTTTTCCTTATCAATCCTTTATCCAATAACCCTTGCACTTGTTTGGTTATTTCTTCAGTTTTGGTAGGGTTATCTTGTAAGCAACCTTATTAGGTAGAGTAACACCAGGAATAAGGGAAATTTCAATGACTGATGTCTCTCATAGGGACAAAGCATCTATAGTTTAATTCACTACTATATTTTTATACTAATCCAATACGTTTTGTACTTCTTAGGGAATGTTTGTTTTGGTAATTGGTTTGTTTTCATTCTTAGGTTTCACTATGATAGCATGACCTTCTCGACCACTTTGAGAAATCCTTTTCCACTTAACAATATTAAACTAGACCCTGCATGTTTTTTCTTCTCCTTGATTAGGAAGTGGGTCCATTTGGTACTTTCTACCCTCCTTAGTTATGACATAAAAACTCTTCTACCCATCATGCATTTCCTTAACATCAAATTGCCAACAATGACCTGATAATAGGTGACAAGCATCCATAGGAAATATATCACATAACACCCTATCTTTAGAATTTCCTTTTTCAAATTCTATCCAAGTTTGTTCATCTAATAACACTTGTCCCTTATTTAACAAGTACACTTTATAGGGATTGGTATGGGGTAATCTCTTCAGTTACAATTGTCTACCATTTCTAAAGAAACTATGCTATGAATAGAACTATAATCACCAATGACCGTATAGATCTTACCATGTGACTTGCAAGTTGTTTTAAATAGGGTCATTCTTTTAGGGGATTCATTATGTTGGGGTGTCTTGAAACTATCCTACTTCAAATGAGATTTTCTCCTTCCATGTTTGGTCTTGATTTACCTATTGGTGAGGTCACACTAAGGCTATCTTCCTCTTGAACTAATTGAGTTCCTCTTTCCCCAACATGAGAACTAAAATATTTCTTAGGACAACTGCTCATAGTAAGGACCACTTGATTACAACTATAACATTTTCTTGTAAATATAGTTTGAATTCAATCTTGACTTCCAAATCTACCTCTGTAATTTCTTCTTCCCCTTAAACCTCTTCTAAATGATCCTCCATTGCCACTACTCTCCCTATTGTTGTCTGTTAGAGTTACATCTTTGCTTCTATTAGGAACATTGGCTCTTCCAAAGGAGCCCCTTCGTCCTGCCACCTCTATTTCTTTGATTTTTCTACCTGCTCCTTAATTTCAACAAAAGGATGTTAAGAGTCCTTAAATGAGATATTTAAATTCATTTGAGTCATTTATAATGTAATTGTATCCATAAGTCAAGATGTAAAGGCTAGACAAGCCATTAGTAATAAGTTGTCAAAATTGTGCAAGGTCTTAATGTGGTCAATATTATAAAAATGGCTATTTTATATCTATGTGGACCTATTTTATCCAGTTAAAGTTATTGGAGTCATAAGTTTTGTCTAGGTTGGGTTTATACATAAGTTGTAATGCAAAAATGCATCAAATGTTGTCAAAAATATTGTGAAGGGTTTTAATAAGGTTGCTCAAAAGTTAGTTGGGAAGTTGTAAACCATCAAAGAATCTATAAAAAGTGATGTATGGTCGAACCAAAACATAATGGAAGGAAAGAGATACATTTGAATTTTTTTTGGAGTAATTCTTTGTTATTATTTTGATGGATTTTTCAACTTCATTTTTGTTTCTTGGCCTTGTACAGCCTTGTACAACCTTCAAATCATGTAAAAATGATGTAAATAGATATTATATTGAATAAAATTCCTTTTTGGATTTGGTTTGGGTTGATTTTATAAGAAACGGTAAAAGTTATGAGTATTTGGGTGAAAGTTTTTATTTGCAAATTTGGGATTCCCTAACTACAATCAGATTGAAGTGGTTGGCACAAAAAAATATGTAAGGTTGATGACCTATCTTTATATTCCTTTGGAAAGATATGTGGATCATATTTTATTTCCTTTTGGTTTGAGTCATTTTGATGCAGATTTGTGGAAGTTGTGTATATTTTAGTGGAAACTAGTTCTTAAAGATCTTCAATAGAGTTGCAGAGAAAGGTTTGCAATTGAAAATGTATTAAAACATTTGAAAATATGAAAATATTACATATTCTTAAACTAGACTCATCAATGGTTAATGTGGAATTTTTTTTGTGTCATTTAGGTTTGGTTTTTGAAAGATATTGGATTCCCTAGATAGGGTTATATGTTTTACTTATGGGTTATGATAGAAAAATCAGGTCTCCATGTAGAGACCATAACTTGTAGAAGAATAGGTGGATTTGGCTCATATTTTGATATGTTTTATAAGGAATAATTTGGAACAATTCCACCAGAGGGTTTTGTAAGAAAATATCAAAAACAAAAGTTTTTAATACTATAATCAGGCATAGCAACCAAACAATGTGAATGGAGAGATTATTTTGAAACATGTTCATTTACCTCATGAAATGCCTCAAAATAATGAAATTTTTCAATGGATTTTGAAGGGATCAGCATGGATTCTAATGATTGGCTAGTTTATAAGATACTCTACATCATGAATTGGCCTATAAAATTAGTTATGCAAAAAACTTGGTTTGAGGTTTTGAAGTTGTACTTCTGAGAAGAGTGGTAGTTTTGAATCTAGTTTATTCTTAAACCATCAACAACTTAAGGTTTTGGAGATCAAATGGCTACATCCTAGCATTCGGTGGTCAGAAAGTCAAAACCTTCTTGGAATGCTAGGATAGAATGTATATTAAAGGTTCCATACTATTTTGGAGTTGCCAACAACAATTTTTTATTTTTCAAGTAATGCGCTAGGCTGATCTAAAGTGAAGTGGTGAGCTTGAAAGACTAGAAAGAAGTCTAATGTCATGGTGAGGAGGAGGGATACATGAAAACTAACAACATATTGGAGTTTCTTGTGAAGGTGCAGACCTTGATTGCATGACCAAAACGAAAGGTGAGTAAACTAGTGAAGGCTTTTGATTTAGTCTTGGTCACTAGGCCCTTATTTGACAATTAACCTAATTTTTCCCGATTTGGGTAAGGTGGGTTAGGAATTACACCCATGTCTGATTTTGTGATATTGTTTATTATCCCCATAAGGGTACCGAAAACTTTGTTTTCATTTGGGGGTCATTTAGGAGCAAGAGTAAAGATAGTCCAAATACTCCATTAGGACAATTAAAGGAATTAGGTTTCTTTTAGGCTTTAGTGCACCAATTTTTTTGTGGGATTTTTTTTTTAATTCTTCTTGAGCACTCAAGGGCCTATTGACACATACAGTGTCTAATAAGCATGAAAATTTCATTCACCCTCCATGGAAAGTCATAATGTGCTTGACAACTAGTTGGTAGAGGAACTTTGGAAGTTAGTCATTGGTAAGGATTGGGAAGCAAGGACTCATTAGAATTGTGAGTTTGTACCTCAATTAGGAAGAATTGGATTGTCCTGTCTAGAACCATGGGAAGGTAGCAGAGAAGTCCTAAGAGAGTTTTTGGGAAGGAAACTAGCAAGAAGACCATTGGATTGCCATTAAGACCTTGACAAAATAAGATTAAGAGTGCGTTTAGAATAAATCACAATCTCTCTACATCATATTGGTCTAAGAGCCAATATTGTTTTTAACAACTTGGAGTATGTTAGACTTGCATGAATTACTTGAGTGAATAGCTAGCACAATGCGTCCAAAATCAATGAACCCAGATCCTATCAAGGAGCTGGTCGAAGAAATGATAGTTGAATCGCAAGAGAAAGAAATTGAGAAAGAAAAGGAGAATTGCAAAATTTAGAAGGGGAAAATGTTAGTGATGATGAAGAAGGGGGAAATGCAGGAAAAGTGGCTACTTCACTAGTGTTTGCCTGAGATAAGAAGGTATTTTTGGATGCTTTCAAATCCATTAGTAACGATAATTTTGAAGGGATACCTATCTTTAATAGAAACCTAAATGGGGAAGAGGTGTTAAGCTAGATTGATGCCATGAACAATCATTTTGAGTAAAAGGAAGTAGAAAAGCAGAAGAGGGTTAGTGTTGCTAAGGAAAGATTAAAGGGGTCAACTTTGCTTTGGTGGAACCTTATGCAAGAAGAAAAAGTGCAAGTAAGGAAGAAAAATATTACCTCAATGGAAATAATGCAAATTAGACTGAAGATCCAATTTCTTCCAGCAGACTATGAAGTGCAAATGTAGAAAAGGCGACAAAACCTCAAACAAAAGGAGATGGATGTAGATGGTTACTATGAAGAGTTTCATAATCTTAGTTTGAGAGAAAAAAAATTAGAGAATGAGGTGGAAAAATTAGCAAGGTATCTTAATGGCCTAAGGCAAAACATCCAAGATGAAATGAATATACTACTCCAGATATAGTCCATAAATGCTTTCAATTAGCACTAAGAGTAGAGGACAAGATTAAGAGGAGTGATTGGCTTTATTAGTCCACACAAATTGATATTTTACTCCACCCTTTATGGTATTTAGGATGGGAGCACATAGATGGCTAAAGCTCATAATGGATTTCCTATAGAAAGAAGCTAACCTATGAAAAATCCTCACATCTCTTGCTAAACTAGGAGTTGGCCAATTCAAAATGGCTTCTACTTCAGAGGTTTTTGAAACCAAGATAAACAACTTTAGTTTTCATAAATTCACATTTATCAAAATTGATCATCAAATTCTCTTTGTTAGAGCTTCATTAATAAAAAATCCAAGAGCTTGATATATTCCTCCACTATCGTGCTATAGATCAAAATGTCATCAAGATAAAGTATAACAATTTTACCAATAAAATCAACCAAAACCTTACTCATGAGGCACATAAGGTGCTAGGTGCATTTGTGAGCCCAAATGACATCACCAACCACTCATACAATACTTCAATTGTTTTGAAAGCTATTTTCCACTCACCCTAGGCCTAATTCTACTTTGATGGTACCATAATTTCAAGTCCTCTTTAGAGAAATAACAATTTCTTCCTAAATAATCCATGAGGTCTTCAATTCTTGGAATGAAAAATATATTTGATGGAAAACTTATTAATCACCCTACATTTAGTACATGTTCTCCATTTGCAATCTTTTTTAGGTACTAAGATAGTAGGGACAACACATGGACTCAAGCTTTTCTTTATCAATCCTTTATCTAATAACCCTTGCACGTGTTTGGCTATTTCTTTAGTTTGGGCAGGGTCATGTTGTAAGAAACTTCATTAGGTAGAGTAACACCTAGAATAAGGTCAATCCAATGAGTGGTGTCTCTCATAGGGGGTAAAGCATTTGCAATTTCTTTCGCTACTAGATCCTTATATTGACCCAATACGTCTTGTACTTCTCGAGGAATCTTTATTTTGGTAACTAGTTTGTTTGGCTTCTTAGGTTTCACCATGATATCATAACCTTCTTGACCTTATTGTTTGAAAATTTTGAGAAATCCTTTGCCACTTAATGACATTACACTAGACCCTACATGCTTTATCTTCTCCTTGATTAGGAAATGGGTTCATTTGAGACTTTCTACCCTCCTTAGTTATGACATAAAATCTCTTCTAACCATCATGCATTTTTTTTAAACATCAAATTTCCAAGAATGGCCTAACAATAGGTGACAAGTATCCATAGGAAATATATCATATAACACCCTTTTTCAAATTCTACCCAAGTTTGTTCATCTACTAGCCCTTGTTGTCCCTTATTTAATAATGCCACTTTATAGGATTGTTATGGGGTAACCTCTTCTATTTCAACTTTTCTACCATTTCTATAGAAGCTATGTTCTCAATAGAACTATTTTCACCAATGACCTTACAAATCTTACCATGTGACTTGCAAGTTTTTTTGAATAGGGTCATTCTTTCAGGGGGTTCCTTATGTTGGGGTATCTTTAAAAGTGTCCCAAGAATGACATTTTCTCCTTCCATGATTGCTCTTGATTTACTTATTGATGAGATCACACTAAGGCTATCTTTCTCTTGATCTAATTGAGTTCTTCTTTCCCTAACATGAGAACTAAAAGATTTCTCGGGACATCTATACATAGTAAGGACCACTTGATTGAAGTTATAGTATTTATTGTAAATATAGTTGGAATTCATTCTTGAATTCCAAATATACCTTTGCAATTGCTTCTTCCCATTAAACCTCTTCTAAATTATCCTCCTCTGCTACTACTCTTCCTATTTTTCTTTGTCGGAGTTACATATCCACTTCTATTAGGAGCATTGCCTCTTCCAAATGCGACCCTTCTTCTTACCACCTCTATTTCTTTGATCTTTCTCTCTACTCCTTTACTAAAATGATTGGTTGGTTTGTAGGATGTTTACATCAATTAACATGTTTGGTTGCAGAGTTGTGTCAATCTGTAAAGGACAATACACAACAAGATTGTGTGAGAAAATAATGTAAAACATAGAAAAATAGTTATGGAGTTTTCACAAAAATATTTTTAAATTTCCCATATCAATTAATAACTTTCAAAAATAATTTCAAGGTCTTTTAACTAGCTCTTGGGTTAGTTACACCCAATCCCAACTAAAATTAGGCTTGAAAGTGCAATTCTTGCAAAAAATTGTAAAAGTTGCAATTTTGCAATTAAGCATCATTTTTTCTCACAACTCCTTCTTAGTGGCTCAGTCCACTCCAAAAATAATAATTACTCCTAAATCACCCCTAATCTACCACTTCTAACCATTATTTACACAATTGGTACCCTTACTAGCTTTGAGCCCAAAATTGGCTATTTCTACCATTAAGGGTCGTTACAACCAAAATGTGTCCTTTTTAAGGCTTCACCCCAAAAGGTCCCTAAGTTTAGACCTTATTACAAATAATGACACTTAAACACACAAAATCAAACTGAAATAATGGGTGCTTTTGCACTAATTAGCCCTTTGTTGCTAATGGGATTGTGGGTTGAGCTATTAAAGGAGGTGCTAGTATTAGTGGTGGTGTATCAAGGGTTTAGAGAAGGTAATGAATGCTAGAGGTGTGGTAGATCACATTGCTAATATTAGTGACAAGAAATTCAAAGGGTTTCTTGGACATCACCTCAATGTAGGTATGTATTGATGTTGGAGTGTCATGATAGTGAAAGAGTTGGAAAACTTATTCATGGTTTTTTGGACATGAAATCAACAAAGGTAGGTATAGGCATTGGAGTGTGACGATAGTGAACAATTTGTTGGAAAAATTAAATTTTATTGTAGTTCATAAAAAGAAAAAACTGATCTCACAAAAAAACCTTCTTTTGTAAAGAAAAAAATGATTGTTAGAAACCTACATGTCCTCTTCCGTACCATTAATAGTGGCTACGTATTGTATAGCAACTCTATAGGCACAATTCTATATGATTGTATGCATCCATATAATTGAATAATATCTAACTTTTGAGTTTTCCAAGCCACAAAAAGTTTTGCTTGAAATATTTTCTTTGCTTTCCAAATTTTTGTAGGGAATGTCTTAGGATTTCCGTTCTCCCAAATGTAACAATGACACGTTCTTTTGACCTCAAAGTGAACAAAAAAATCACGCAAGTTTAGTTCTAACGAAAAAAATGGAGACCCTATTTATAAGTTTCTTTAAAGCTTCTTGAGAAAAATCCTTTGAAATGGAGAAGAGGTTTTTTGAATCTATACTATGTTGAGGATAAGAAACAAGCACAGACACATGATTAAGGAAACAAACAATAGAACTTTCCACAATGAAAATTGGAAAGAATATTTGACGTATCCATCAAGTAGAAAGTGATTATAGGAATCATTAAGTGTAGTTTAAAAATACAATGAATTGTAATTATAATTGCAAAAGCATGTTCTTGTTATAAACTACAATTCCCCTCAACTTGTTTTAGTATATGAAATAAAGATCTAATTTATCCCTAAACAAACCAATGCATAAATTTGAAGGGAAAAAGAATATAATGGTTTATTAGAGATATTAGGAAATTTTTGAATTGATTGATTCTTTTTAATCTAATTTATTTTTTGAAAATATTTAATGAATAACATGTTAAGGGGATGTATATGTCCTAACGATGGCTAATGCCTCTTACTACTCAATAATTTCAAATCCTTTCAAATCTAGCTTTGGTTTCGATTTTCTTTTTGGTGCCTCCCCTCCCCCACTCCTTGCCTCATGCTTTGGCTAACATGGCTTGGGTCTGTTGGGATTTGAATTATCCCATATTGGGTAGACTTCTACTAATGGTGGTCCCCTTTCATCAAGTGTTGGACCTTCCCTTTTGGTGTGTGCTAGCATTGGAGGTGATTCTATTGGGGTGGCTTCTTTTCCTCCACATATCGAGTCTTTTTTTGGGTAATTTGTTATAGGGTATACTGACATTTCTCTAGACATTGGAAATTTGATGGGCACTCTTTGTGATTTCTACTAGCATCTCCTTTCCCTAAGTGGATTTTGTGGAAGCCTTTTCTCTTGGTGTGCCTCTCCTGGTTGTTAGGTTTGGGGCCCTAACTTATCATTCTTAATATCATTTGGGTCCATGCCCTACTGGTGGATGCTCTCCTTAGGGTTTTGGTAGTGTTTCTTAGGGCACTATAGAGGCAAGTGTTTCTAGTGTTGTCAAGGGAGGGGTCCCCTTTCCTAAAAGTACTACTAAGGGTGGAAAGAGTTACACTCTTACCAATAAATCTTTTGTGACCATCCCATCTAAGGTAACATCTTGTCCCATTGCTTGTGCTGAAATGCTGCATGTGGATGTCTATAACCCTAACATGGTCGAAAATGTGGAGTTCTACCAACAGTGTGGGTTGCTTGTGTATCACCTATTTTAGTAGTGCAAATTGAATACAAAGATTAACAAAGCATTCACAATACAAAACAAATTAACACTTATGATAAGACCAAGGAAGACACCATGGAGGAAACCAAACAAAAAATGGTAAGCTCCTCAAGTGTTTCCCACGATGATGCTAATGTGTCCAGCAATGAGGGATGTGTGCTCAGTTGTCCTCAAGCTTCAAACGATGGGGTGTTCATAAAGTATGGGGGTGAATGAGGATTCAACAATGGAGTTGAAGGTGGATTTTGACATGGTAATTTTGTAAAATGGCTATATTGTAGTGGTTAGTGGGGGCATTATAAGTTTGCATAGGTAGATGATATGGATTTGTGAGAGGGAAAATCTTCATTTATAGGCTAAGGGGTAGTGAGATGGAGGGTCAAGATGCAAGGATGGAAGAATGGTGAGGGAGGGATAGGATGCTTTGAAAGGGGAGCACATGGATTGTGTTTGTTTGTAGCCAATCAGGGAGTGACATTTTTCACAAAGAGGATGAGTGTGAGGGGATGGGCAAGATGGTTGGTCAAAGGGAGTAATGAGGGGGAAAGAGTGTGTAAGAGGGATGTAAGAGACATTAATGGCATGTAAGAGCCATTAATGCTCTTGGATAGGGATGGAAGATGACAAGGGAGACTTATTGACTTAAGCTTGGGTTAGCAAGTCTTTACCCTTGCTTAAAGTTGTGCACATGTTTCAAAGGGGGATTAGGCTTAGCTTAGGAAGGGGGTTAGGGGACAAGTGGCTTAAGCTTTGATGGGATGGGTTAGTTAGGTGGCTAAGTGAGGTTAGTATGGGTGGATAGGTTGGATTAGGGGTAAAGGTAGGTTTTAGGGATGGTTTAGGAGAAAAGATGATTTATTAAATGATTTTTTT
The DNA here is from genome assembly GCA_028749045.1 of Cupressus sempervirens. Taxonomy (NCBI): domain Eukaryota; kingdom Viridiplantae; phylum Streptophyta; class Pinopsida; order Cupressales; family Cupressaceae; genus Cupressus; species Cupressus sempervirens. The sequence continues at coordinate 401,921,476 of CM053787.1, read as the reverse complement.
AAAGAAATAAGGGATGTAGGATTAAGTTAAATAGATTTGGACATTTATTTAGTTTAATAGAGGAATAGGGATTTAATTGATAAATTAATTTTGAGTTATCATTTGATTTTATCAATTGGACTATAGTTAATTAATTAAATAAATAAACTAGAGAATGATGATTAATTAATTAAATATTTAATCAATAATGTCTTAGAAGATGACTAAATAAGATTACCTAGTGGTGTAATAAGATTTAGGTGTCTACATTTTACCCCTCTTTGATATAGTGTTGGGACAACACTGCTCAAAGAACTTCAAGTGTAAATGATGTGAAGAAGATTTTTAAAGCAAAATGGTTGCCTTGGTTTTGAGTAAAAAAAGATAGACTGGATTGCATGATGCCTTCTCAAGAAGGCGACGAGGAGAGAAAATGAATCTCGATGACTTATTGAAAAGGTACAAATAAGGGGACGAGAGGTGGGGGATGTAGAAGAGAAAAATGAGCAGAAAAAATACAAGGAATGATAAAAATAATAGGGTGGGAGGAAACAATGGGGGTGGGAGGATGTAGAGTGGGGCAAAGGGCAACACTAGAGGTCTATAAGGGGGGCTAGGAGGGTTAGAAAGGGTTATTGACTCTCATATGGACATTGACATGTTGCCATTTGGAGCTTTGATTTAGACGATACAATGGTTGTGCATGGATGACCAAAGCATTGGGCGGATGTGGTACGGAGAGTATGAGTGTGACAGACACAAGATTGATTGGTAGGGTCAAAAAACCTATCTTTTTCATTTATGTCATTATGTTTTTAGCGTTCCCATAGTGTAGAACATGTGATCCTATAGGCACGAGTCTGGTAGGATCACTATAGGGATTGGCAAGATTGCAATCTCACAAAACTTGTAGAGGTTCAGGGTAAAAATAGGAATCAAGAACATTTTTTGTGAGAACACAAATTTTGTAGGAAGCTTTCACAAGAATGCTAATCCACCAACAATTTGTTGCAGGGAAGCATTTTTTCCAGCAAAAACATGGTCTTGGTGGTAGGAATGCGATTTTGTGAGTATGCGTAGGTTTTGAGAAGAAGGTCAACACAGGAATGAGATAGGGTGTAACCAGGAGGGGAAATGGGGTTGGCATGTTCCCGCGATATGCTGTGGCTATGGGAATGCAGGGAAAAAATTAGGATTGTGGGAATGTGGGATAGGGTTTGACTATGAGGGAAATGTTAAAGAGTGATCCCGCAGTAAAATGTGATCCTGGGATCATGGGGTGCTAGCATTCACTGGAATGCACCAGTGAGAATGCCAGGAAAGGGGCAAAGGGGAAAGATGTACCGGAAGAGAAGGGACTTGGTTAAGGGATGAGTGAGATTTTTGAATTAAGGTTATAATGTATATAAAAAGGAAAGCTGATATGCTATTGGCATGTATGTAGTGGTCTCTAGACCCGCTAGTGTCATGGAAGCGATGGGTGACCATACTATGCACGAGAGAGTAGTTCATGCCCGCTGACTGGGCAAGGATTGATGCTATCAGCCTGGGGTACTTTGTGAGATTACCACACATACAAACCTACATGGTGATGGTGACAACCCTATGTGAGTGATGACATAGTGAGAATGACGTTAGAGGATGTTTAAAGGATTTTTAGGTTACCTATGTAGGGGATGCCAGTGATGGCAACTAGGGAGATGATAGGAAGGCAATAGTACAGTGATTGGTGGGGCTAGGAGTATGTTATCAAATCTAGAGTGGCTAGTTTCCCTTAGATGAGTACCTAGATTAAGTAGCTACGAAAAGGATTTATTTTTATGTATGCAGGATAGTGTTAGAGTATATTTCCCTAGATATAGGTGGGACATGAGTTACTTTGGCCTTGATATTGACTATTATGTAGATTGTGGATGTCAGAGTTCTTGTGGCATGGGGTTTATTGATGCTAGTGAATTTGTATTAGGATCTTCATCAAATAGTCTATTAGGGTGCAGGGTGCTAGTGGAGGAGTGTGTGGTTTTTGACATTGTTGTAGGTGTGGGCATGGGAGCACATTGTTGCATTTAGGCCGATTGGGTAGAGAGAGCGACATGCAGAGGAGCCGATTGTGTACAGCTGGGGGGAGCCACTTACATACCATCATACTAAGGAGGTGGACTATTGGCAAGTGCAGATAGATGAGATCCAGGTGGTGACATGGAGGCCATATATGGGTCTTGGGTCATGGGCAAAGGAGAGGTAACAATTTCCATATACTATCTCACCTTGTTTTATATTTGGGTGATGGGAGTATGTTGTGGAGTAGTACTAGCCAGATAGGGCCTTGCAATAGTTTGGATGGTGACAGGTTGCTTTAGGGGAGTTGACTTAGTATTGTACATGACACAAGAGCTAGTCATGATGTTTGGGCCTACACTTCAAAGGGAGGGGTTTTTATAAGCATGACAATACCTAGAGCCATAGGAGTGGGATTGGTTTGGGGGTGTCATAGATGTAGGCTCAACATAGGAGTATTGAGATGGTTTTGAGAAGCCAAGGCCAGTAGGCTAGGCTCTAGTTACGAGAGTAGCAGTGGTGGCAGGGGAGATACATAGCCAAGGGATTACGACAATGGGCATAGGTGGTAGTACAGGAGGAGGTACCACTAAGGCAAATGCAGAGGGTTATGAGGGAGGGGAGGCAAGATGATTTGAGTCCATAGCTTGAGAGAGGAGGGGAGAGGCTGTAGGAGGAGGGTGGTTAGGGGCCACAGGGGCTAGTGAGTGGAGGGGGAGGTGGAAGGGGCTCATCATCAGGGAGAGGGGATGATGAACTAGCGAACATGTATGTGTCCTTGCAACAAACACATGAGGTGACGAGTAATCTATTCTAGGATACATAGTAGGAGATGGACCAGCTCAAGATAGAGTGATATTAGTTTAGACATGAGTGTGATTTGGCACAAGGATAGGTGGACAGAGTAGGGGTAGAGATGGAGACACTGCAGGTGGATATCGGTCATTTGGAGGGGAGATTAGAGGTGGTGACACTAGAGAGACAGATGGTACAAATGAGAATGGACACCATCCATTAGGTGAGGGATAGATTGGTGGTGGAGGTGGTGATCCTAAGGGCATAGGTGCCTATAAGTGAAGGATTGGAGTTGAGGAGGTTGTGGGGGGAGGTGGAGGATCTAAGGGAGAGAGTAGGATTCTATTGTGGGAGATATCATGCGACAGTGTTAGTTGAGCATGTAGAGCACTATAGACGGCTGACATGATCAGGTATAGCTAGGACCCATACAGGCATGTAGGGAGGGGGAGAGAGTGGATGGAGCACTGGGGGCTTACAAAGGACTGGGGGGTCTAAGCTCACATGGCATAGCCACAGGATAGGGGAGAGTTAGAGGTGAGACAGGGGATCAATGGGTAGAGGGATGAGGTGGAGAGCTTGAGTATGAGAGGAGGACAAATGAGGCTACCACCTCCACTAGCGGTAGTGCTAGATGTAGAGAGAGGCACCTATGAGTCTCATGATGCTGAGACGATGGATGAGGGGGATCAGTGATATGATGATTTTGACATAGTATTTTGGATGCATGGTTGGATGTATTTTTGTGGGCATAGACCCGATGTATTGATATGGGCCTTAGTATTTATATGGATACTAGGTATCTGGACTATGATGGACTTTGGTATTTTTGCAGGGATGGGTGATTTATTCTTTATTATTTGTGGATGATATATATATAAAATCATTCTTTGGGGGTGGGATATGGATGTATGGATTTACGATGTCATGATTTTCTTACTATATGTATGTTTATAAATGATTAGATGTAGAAGAGATATTGATATGATTTTATGTAGGATGTGATGTTTATGAGATATATGATGTTACTGACATGTTTATGATGTAGGATATGATTGTGTTTTATGATGAGTTGTTTGGATAGTGTTGATATGTTGTGATGCAAGATATGATGTGCTTTATGATGAGATTTTGAAAATTTATGTTTATGATGATATTTATGATAACTAAGAAAATAACTGAAAATGAACCTAAAGTATGCTAACTGATGTTATGTGTTTTGGCTTCTAGGTTGAAAAACATAAATGGAAATGAACTTTTAAATGAGGGTACGAATAAAAATGTAAATCAAGAAATGAAAGTGAATCATGATGAAAAATAGGATAAAAGCAGATGCAAACTATGATAATGAATATGCTAAAATAGACTTTAAACTATGATAAAAGATGATAAAAAGGAACATAAACTATGACAATGACTATGATAAAATGAATGCAAACTATGATAAAATGAAAATGAGATTTATGATGATGGAACATGATCTAAAATGAACTCAAACTACAATAGGGGAAACATGATAAGATGAATTTAAACGATGATGGTGAAATATGACAAAAAATGAACTGCAAACTATGATAAAAAGGAACATAAACTTATGATAAAATAGGATAAAATGAACTTTGAGATTATGTTGACGGAATATGATTAAAATGAATTGCAACTATGATGATAAAACATGGGATAAATGAACTAAAAACTATAATGATGAAATGTGATAAATGCACATAAGCTATGATGATACAATATGTCATAAATGAACTTAATCTATGATGGTGCATATGATAAATTAAAAATTATAAAGATGCAAAATGTGATAAATGAACCTAATCTATGATGGTGAACATGATAAATGAACTTGTTGTATGAGGGTGACACAAGGGAAATAAACTTAAAACTATGATGATGGCGAAACCTTAGCTTAGGGTTTATGGTTTGTAAGAGTATGATAATGAAGATGAAATCAATGTTGAGGATGAGGAAAGTGAATCGAGAGATTCTAATAATGGAGGGGTCCAAAGTTGTGATAGGACAGGGAGGACCCTAAAATGTATCATAAAGATTAGGATGAGTGAAAAAGATGAGCAAAAAAATAATTAAGATGAGGTAAGTGATGAAGAAAAAATGGAGAAGAGATTTAAGGGAATGCAAGGGAGATGAGTGGTCATGATATGAAAGGTTAGTAGAGTGATAGGGAAACATATGTGATGTGTAGGAGGATGGTGCAACATATCATTGATCAATCATAATTGTGGTCTAGAGGTGGAAATAGTATGCACAATTTTAAACACAATGTGTGTAGGAGACTTAGGAGGATGGAATTGGGTAGGAGATTGGGATGAAAGGGAAAGGTGAGAACATGGTAGATAAGAGCATTGATGGGGTCAGAGTAGAGAGGATAGGTGTGATGTAGGAAGAGAATGTGTAGGAGGGGGCTCATACGGATGCTTGACGAGGTGGTATGGACAAGTAATTTCTTGTATGAGACAAAATGGTGAGAGTGATTGGATACACTTGAAGCTTGAGGGTGGGGTATTTCATAAAGGAGTACCACCATGTGGTGTGAGTACTTTATTTGATATAGGAATATTAGGGAGATGCCGAGGTTACTAGGAATGATAAGGCCTTTTCCCCAATATTACATAGGACTAACTCAAACAAGCACGCAAGGATTGCTCCAACATCACACATGAGTCCTAGAGAAATCAACATGGAAATGATGCTGGGTGATCCAAAAGAAAATGATATTTCCCAATTGCATCATGTGATCATAAATGAAAACATGTTTGGAATATGCAAGGGTGATATTTGACTAACTTACAAGCAGAAAAAGACCTTGATCAAAACCTTGCATTCCAATTTCCCCAGTTGCAACACACCATGATATAAAAGATCAAGGTGAACAACTAAATCACTTGGAAAAGATCCACCCGAAGAAAAATACAACAAACCCAATATTAGAAGAAAGAATGAAGCCATGAAAAAGTAACCTTTTGCCAAAAAGATCAGGATAACTAGATATTAACAGGCCAATGTTAGGTACAAGGAAGGACACATCCTATAGGAACCTAGTGACATTTTTTTAGGACAATGATATAATTGGCAACTATAACTTCCTATAGAAACCTGGCTAGTGATGTGGGGTTTTTCTATAGGACTTGAAAATGTACAAGCAGGTTTACACAACACGTGGATGACTTAGGAACTATGATAAAATAAGGTCGCGAGTGTGCATATGATGTGGAATAGCTCAAGATGAGGAGGTAGCATTAGATAGTATGGTTATTGTTACATGGGTATAATACACATAATATTGTTATTGTTACAAGATTATGATAAATAGAATATTGTTATTGTTACAAGGGTATGATACATGGGCATGGTACAAAAGATAAGATATACTTGATATGATACATGTGGTAGGGTACAAGGGTAGGATAGATGTATGAACCATGATAGAATACATGATTTGGATAGGTTTTCCAAGCCAACGGATGTTGAAATTATGTCATGAGTTGCTAGAGTGTGGGGATGAAACTCTTGGAACACCTTTGGAAAATGGGAAGATGGCTAATTAGGTGTAAAGGGGTGATGGTGGAGATGTAGATTTTTTGATAGATTATGAATAGGGTAAGTACACCCGGTGTCTATTTGCTTGGTTTTCATTACGACACCTATCCAAGATGCTTGAATTGCCAAGTTTTCACCATTGGACGCTTATTTTTCTTTACTAATTTTTTTTTTGAGGTAGCAGGATACACTGAGAATTTTAGGCATAGAATTTCTTGAGGTGAATGATGATGGTGGGATCATTCAAGACTTCACCTTCAAGTGTGGATAGCTAATAGGCCCCTGAGCCAAAAGATGTTGTGACCACGTAAGGACCAAGCCATGTGGGCTCAAACTTGCCTTTCTTTTCTTGGTCAGCTTGGACCTTCATATTTTCCTTGAGGACCATGTCTCCTTGAAATTGGCGCAGATAGACCTTCCTATTGAAGTGATGCTTGAGGCAATTTTGGTAGACCATGAGATGGTAATAGGCCCGTTCTCTTTTTTCATCAAGTAAATTGATGCAGGAGCATCTTGCATGAGAAAATTTATTTTTTTAAAATTTAAAAAAAAAAAAAATTGGATGAAAGAGAAAGTGACAAAAATTAAAGGAGAAATAATAAAAAAATAAAAAAGAAAAAAGGAGAAAAGAAAGGAAAAGAGTATTTCTATTTTCGAGGTGCATAGGTAGCATAATAAAACAAAATAAAAAAATAAATGGTTGTCATTCCATTTATCAAGGTGTGTGGGTAGAATTCTAGAAAGTTATGAATATTGTAGAAAGTTGTGGATAATGTAGAAGGTTGTGGAAGTTGTAGAAGGTTGTGGAGGAATTCTAGAAGCTTGTGGATAAGTCATGCATTGGGTGGTAAATGCCTATTGAAGCAAGGCATATGAGCATTTCTAATAAAGCTCAAGGAGTAGCTTGAGAAGTGGAAGCTCAAGGAGAAGCTTGAGAAGGAGAAGCTCGAGAAGTAGAAGCTTGGAAAGGTGAAAGCTTTGGAAGGAAAGCTTGGAAAGGTAAAATTTGTGGAAGGTGAAGCTTGGAAAGCTTGGAAGTTGTGAGAGAGAAGGAGGAAGTGAAGAGTGAGTTTTCCTGAGTCTGTGGACAAAGCGCCGAATGTGAGGCAGTTTACAGTAGGATTGTGATGGAGTTGTGAGTGTAGACAGAGCGTCGAATGTGAGGCAGTTTACACTTGGATCCTGGATAAAGTTGGAGAAGAGCTAGTGGCTGCGGTTTAGAAACAAGGAGGTTGCTTGGTGGCTTGCGAGCACAAGTTGAGATCTTGGAGGTTTCTACCAGAGTGCGGATTTGGACTAGCTTGGGTTTGGATTGGGTCTTGAGAGATCTTGTAGACATATTATTGTAATTGCTATTGGATTTTCAAGTATAATAAAATTGTCTTCATATTGGTGCATTCTTGGTTGTGAGTTGGTAGGGTGGTGTGGCCCTTTGTCAGTGGTATCAGAGCGTACCTTCATCATAAATCTAGTTGGGTAAGTCTAGCCATTATATAATCCTCATCTAATATTTGGCCCCACAAAGAAATGCACAGGGATGGGAGATTGATCTCAATAGGTAATACTGCTTAAGCACCATAAAGCAAGGAGTATGGGGTTGTTCTTGTGGATATACGAAATGCGGTGTGGTAGGCCCATAGGGCAAGGTTGATTTGCAAATGCCAATCACAGCCATAATCATTGACAACTTTCTTTAGGATTTTGAGTAGGGTTTTATTAGTTGCCTCTACTTGATCATTACCTTGTGGGAAGTATGGGCTAGAAAAATGGTGATGGATATGAAGGGAAGTGCACAATTCTTCCATATTGAGATTTTTAAAATTACCTCCATGGTCAATAAAAATGGTGGCTAGGATGCCAAAGTGACATATGATATGATAGAGGATAAGTTTGGACACCTAAACTCCTATGGTGGTGACAAAATGGACTACTTCTACCCACTTAGTGAAAATAATTAGTGGCAGTGATTATGCACTTGTGTCCTTCTGAAGAGAGAGGTGCTATAACACCAACAAGGTCAAATCCCCAACGTGCAAATGGCCTTGGCGGCACAATATATTGAAGATCCTGAGCTAAGGCTCAAATTAGATTAGCATGTTATTGATAGGGTAATCACCTTTTCAAAAGGTTACATTCATCATGCTCTAGAGTAGGCCAATAATATCTAGCCCAAAGGATTTTCTTCAATAGGACTATTCCACTTGTGTGAGACCACAAAATCTGGTGTGTACCTTTTTGAGAGCCATTGTAGCCTTATTTTAGTGTAAACATCAAGAGAGAGTTTCATGATAGCCACGATGATATAGGGTTTGAGCTATGATAGTGTAATGGGATGCTCTGCAAATAAGGTTCTAGCGTTGATGGGGAGATATGATACCATTTAGTAGGTAAACGTGAATTTCATAGTACCATGGGGATTGGGGACCAACCAAGATGCACATTCGTGTCAATTCATCATTCTCGTATGCAAGCTTGTGTAGTTTCTCAACTAAGAATTTATATTGTGTAGCCTCTCGAGGGATCTCCAAAAGTGAACCAATAGTAGCGATGACATTTGCAGCCTTGTTTTACAATCTAGGTATCTATGTGAATTGAATCTGAGTAAAATGTGTCTTCAACTGATCTATCAATTCCTTGTAAGGCTAAAGCTTGTCATCCTTGGTTTGATATTCATCTAGGACCTGCTTGATAATAAGTTGTGAGTCTTTGAAGACTTGTAGCTCTGTGATGTTCCATTCGATTGCTATTTTGAGCCTTCCACTAAGGGCTTCATACTTTGAGATGTTGTTGGTACACTAGAACTGTAGTTTAAAAGATTTAGGAATGTAATCACCTCGAGGGATGACCAAAAGTATGCTAGCTCTTGAGCCATGGGATGTGTAGGATCCATCAAAGTATAACTTCTAGGATCGTTGTTCTTCTATTAAGCAAAGGTGTTCATCTGGGAATCCCATAATGAGAGGGTGATCTGCAACCAAAGGCACATCAACCAAGTGATCTTCTATAGCTTGACCTTTGATATCCTTTTATTGAAATATTGGATGTTGAAGTCCATTAGAAGCATGACCCATTTAGCCAAGTGCCCTATGAGTATTGTGCATAACAACATATATTTTAATGGATAAATTTTTGAGATGAGTTGCATAGTGTGGCTCAACATATAATGATGCAACTTCTGAGTGGAAAAGACCATAGCTAAGAAAGATTTTTTTCATTGGTGTTTAATTGAGCTCATACCCAACTAGAGTACAACTGATGTAGTAAATAGTTGCTCCTTTCCTTTATCATCAAGTTGTGCTACAAGAGCACCTAGTGTTGTTGGGGTAGCTATGATGTATAATATGAGTGGGCATCCTACAATCGGAGGAACCAAGATAGGTGAATTAGCCAAGTATTTCTTGATCAATTCAATGTTGCACTGGCAAGTAGGGTCCCACTTGAAATCTTGATCCTTTTTGAGTAAATGTGTAAATGGTTGACACTTATCAGTGAGTTGGGAGATGAATCTTCTGACTGATTGTAGTTTCCCTTGGAGAGAGCGAAGCTACCTGATTGTCTTAGGAGGAGCCATATCCATGATGGATTTGACTTTTTTAGGGTTGATCTCAATACCACACTATGATACAATGAACCCTAGGAGCTTTCCCAATGTAATGCTGAAGACACATCTCTTCGAGTTGAGCATGAGATGGTATTTAGCCAATCAATCAAACACTTCCTCAAGATGAGATAAGTAGTCAAGGGCATTAATGGATTTGAATATAATATCATCTAGATAATCATCAAGAGTTTTATGGATTAGGTCATGGAAGATGATTGTCATTGTGTGTTGATATGTTACTCCAATGTTCTTTAATCCTAATGGAATCATTTTATAACAAAATGTCCCCCAAGGGGTTGTAAATGTTATCTTATGCTGATCTACCTCTACTATTTGAACCTGATTGTATCCAGAGAAACTACCCATGAGTGACAAGAGCTCATGGCCTATAGTGAGATCAACGATCATGCCTATGTTTTGCAATGAGAAGTCATCCTTTAGGAAGGCTTTGTTGAGATCTCTAAAGTCTATGCAAATCCTAAGATCACCAGAAGGCTTTGTGATAGTTACCATGTTGGAGATCCATTCTAAATAGTCAATTGGGCAAGTGATCTTTACCTCTAGCAGTTTTTCTAACTCCACTTTAACTAGTAAAACAAATTTGGGATACATCTTATGGAGTTTTTGCTTGAGAGGCTTAGCTTTTGGATCCACCACCAAATGGTGTACTACTAACTTAGGGTCCAATCCCAGCATGTCTTGATAGGACCATGCAAAGTGACCAACATTTTTATGAAGGACTTCGATGAGAAGTTTAGCATGTTTGGGTGGTAGAGATGTCACAATGTATGTGATCTTTGGTACCTCAATCAGACTAATATTGACCGGTCTAGTTTCTTTTCTTAAGACTAATGAAATGGAAAGCCTATGATCCTATGGATGAATGATGAAATCTCCATCCTCGGGTGCATCAAAAAGGTTTTCACCATTGGATGTGTCCTTTATTTTCTTTTCATTTTTTGAGTCATTCAATTGTGCTCTAGAGGAGTTTTCACTAGAGGATGTCTTTGCTTTATTTATTTTCTTTTTTGTTTCATTTTTAAGTTCAGTTTTGCGATTGGAGATTTCCTCCTTCCCAAAGTAATCGGCTAGATCCAACTTGTAGGCATATGCTGATGGTGGTGGTGGCTATTTATGCATGTTTCGATTCCCATGAGTCTAAGGAGCGCATGCTCCATAGAGAATTCATCAACATGGACAACACTTGGTTGGTCCCAATCAATGAGTTTGGGGTGAGTGAGTGGTAAATCTATGAGATTTAGGGATAATTGTAGAGTATAGAGGCTCCTAGGATGATTTCATTAAGGAAGATATAGATTTTCTTTTCTACTTCCTCAAGAATGTCTTTGACTGCAATGGGACTGTTTTGGATGTTTATGAAGGCATGGCCTTCTTTCGTGGTTTCCCTAGTTATGGGGAGTCCATAGCCTAAGCCTTTCTCTTTCTTTTCTTTATATGCTTCCACAGACTACTTAATGCCTGATGCCAAATGGCTGAGATCACCTCCTTGATAATCCCATTGCTTGGTAGCAAGGTGATGTGACCATGGGTATTTTTGTTTGAAGTGATGTAATAGTTCTTCACTTTTTGGAGGTGGCTCTCTATATAGCCATGTACTAATGTCACAAGTAGTTTCCTCTTTGTTGATGATACATTTGGTAATAAACGAGGTAGGGCCTAGTTGTCTGAGCTGAGGGGTTGTATCTGGCTTTGGCCCTTGATATGTTGGGCGCCCTTGAGTATGTGGATCATGTGATAAAGCACTGACAAAAAAAGCATCTTAAAGACTACATTCTCCACAACCTTGGTAGTTGATCTTAATTGTGGAAAGGGTAGAGGCTAAAATAGTATCCAGATTATGGCAAGTGCCATAGGAACTAGCCATGGTGTGGCCAATTTTGATTCTAGGACAATGGTTGGTGTATGAAGCTTCTATCGTACTGCAGTAAGTAAAGGGTTTGAGATCTTCATGGATGGTTACCTTGGTGCCATTATGCAAAAACTTGATGCATTGATGATATGTGGATGAAATGGCCTTCATGGCATGAATCCATGGGTGACCAAGGAGGATGTTGTATGGAAGACTAAGATCAACTACATGACAAACTATTTCTTGAGTGGCTGGGCCAACTTTGAGAAGTAGCAAGATGGTTCCTTCAATGGTGCACTCTAAGTTGTCATATGCTTTGATGGTAATGATCTCATTGAGGATATTTTCCTAAGTGTATCCTACTTGTTTGATGAACTTTAAAGTACATATATTTAGAGCCGATCCATTATCTATCATTAGCCGCTTGACCACGAAGTTAGAAACCATGATAGCTATGTGAAGTGGGAGTATATGATCAAGTTTGACTGTTGGGATGTCAGATGTTTTGAAGGACAAAGAATATGATGCAAAAAGATGGCCAACTAAGTTGCAAAGCTTAGTGGCATTTATGTTAGTGGGGACATGTGACTCATGGAGAGTACTATTGAGGATCTCTTGATAAGGTGGGCTTGTTTGTAAGAGATCTAAAATGGAAATTTGAGATGGCATATTTCCAAGGTATTATAAGATGTTACATTGTGGTCCTAATGGGGCTGGTCCTAATGAAGGTGGTCTTGATGGTGTAGACACAGATAGGCTAGCTATGTTGAGTCGAGCTCATCGAGTGGTAACCACATATTGGGCATCTAGACCTTTGATGTTTATAACATTGATAGAAGGCTCAACTTGTGATATGCATCCAATGAGGTTTCCATAGTCCAAGTATGCCGAGGTATAGTTCTAAGACTTATCTCAGTTATCACCTTTTTTTTTTTAGCATTGTTGGGTTTGTTATTAATAGGAGTGTTTGTAGGTGTCTTTTTTTTTTTTGTGCTATGGGGAGGGAAAGAATTTTGGTATATTAGTAATCCTGCATTTGTTGAGGCTTGTGCCCCCACTGTGATCTCATTTTGATCAATAAGGTCTTGGACATAGTCCTTGAGTTGCATGCATTTGAGGGTGGTAGGCCCTTTGACATTATGGAATTTGCAAAACTCATTATCCTTATACCAGGATGCCCTATCCTTATACCAGGATGCCCTAGACTAATTAGGTTTTAAAGGTTGTGTTTGTGGATGTCGAATAAGATTAGCCTTGGCTAGTTTCTGAAAAATTGCATCAAGAGGTTCCCCCAATGGGGTGTATACACAAGGTTGTCACTGAACGTGTGGTTTAGGTCCAACCAAAAGTGTGATAGTGTTAGTCTGATTTTGATGGCTAGGTATTTGAATATTGTGTTGATTATTTTGTAAATGTGGTTGCTGATAGATTGGTAGTTGTTGTTGATAAGATTATTGTTGAAAAAACGTGGTAGGAATTTTGGCTACTACCCCGATGACATGAACATGTTGAGTGTCGGTGATGCCAACGGTAACTATGTTCTTATTTTTATTCCAATATCGTGGTTTGTCATTGCTTGGACCATGCTCCTAGGCATTTTTCTTGTAAATTTTGATAACACCATCTTTGATGAGCCCTTGTTCAAGTCCCATCCCTTTTTCCTTAATGCATTTATATGTTTGTAAATAGTTCATAACCATGTGATGGGCAAGACTAGGATGCGGGTTGTTAATGAACATCTTGACAAGGTGACATTCAAGGATGGTGCATGACATTTGAGTTGTGAGAGTTTTTCAACATTGTAAGTATTTTGCAAGGCTTTCTCCTCACTTTTGTTTGGTATAAACTAGGTCTACTACAAATAACTCAGTCTCAAAAAGATGAGCATATTAAGCCACAAAGGCTTTAGAAAGATTAGCAAAAGTTTTAATGGTACCCTAGGGTATATGACAAAACCATTCAAAGGCGAGCCCTAGGATTTTCAGAAAAAGCCACATGAGGAAAACATCATTATAGGCTATTTCTTGGCAGTGCATATAGAACTCTTTAGCATGTGTGACTGGGTTACTTTTCCCTCTAAATTTATCAAACTTTGGGATTTCAAAGAGTTTAGGAAAAGGTGTCATCGTAGTGGTTTTGTCAAATGGGTATGGACAATCATTTTAAAATTTAAAAGTTTTGGAGTCTATCCCATTCTTGAGGGCTTTGAGATCATTTTTCATCTCTTCCCATTCAGAGTTTATAGGTAGGGTAAAGGGTGCCCCCAATCTTCGTGCCCTAGGTGTGAGGGATGTAGTGGATGTTGAAGGTTGATATGGAAAACCTTGATCGCCATGTGGTCTTGGTTGAGAAAAGGGTTCTACTACTATTAGGATGGATGTTATTGGTTGTTGGAATGTAGTTTGGGCATACTGTTGCATCTGCTGGGTAGATTGTTGATGGGGAACATAGGTGTGGGGTTGTTGTCCTACTAGATAATTTTGTGGGGATGCTTGGGCATATTTTTGGTGTGATGATTGCAGTTGAAAGGATGGTAGTGTAGGTATTACCTAGGACATGCTCTGAGAATGTATACCTTTCCCAATATATGTTGGTTGTGCTTTTGATTGAGAAAGCAACTAAGTAGTAATAGGTTCTAGGTAATTGATGTGAGGACAGGTGGGCACAACTAGGTATTGTGATAGAGGGGTGACTTGGCTATTGCTTAAGGGTGGCATAGAAAAGTAATTGGTAATGGGTGGTAATGAATAGACTTGAGGTGAAAGGGATGAACGTGCTTGAGGTATAGACATGGATGTAGTGCTAAAGGGAATACTAGTGGTAGGTCCTCATGCCAAACCACAACTCCAATGTCCTAGTAGAAATGAGGTGGAAGTGCTTTGGCTAGTGACAAATGGATTGATGGTGATGTTGGGTGGGATGGAAAATGAAGTATTCAACCCTAATGGAGGCATTCCTTGTAGTGTAATGGGATGTAGGTTGGATGTTTATGGTACTAGTGAATGGATTGGATGTGTTTTGCAATGATGTTGTATTGAGTGGAAAAGGAATATATTGTGAAATGAGGATAGGGGTGGTAGAAATAGATGCAGATGGTATACTTGTGCTTGATTGGGAGTGTTGGAAATAGACGTGATAGGCTAAGTTACCAAGAGGGGAGGAGTCAATCAATAATTACTGGGGTGGGGATGATACCCACAAGCTTTAGTACTACAATATAAAGTTGTCCTATTAAGGCTTACAATGATTACTTCTGATGATCTACCCTATTAGGAGCAATAAGGATTGGTAGGTCCACCTTGCAAAAGGATTTACAAACATACAATGAAGTATGCACTTGATAAAGAGATTTACAAAAGACTATTAAGTTTACCTTGTGAAAGGATTTAACTAATCCACCTATTAGGATGAAACAATGACAGATATCTGATCTACAACTTGGTTTGTTGAGTGAGATCCCTTTGAGTGTAATGATCACCTTGTTGTGATAGATAAATCTTTGTTGTTACTTATACTACTATAGCCTTTGTACTTCACACTTTTTATCTTCTCTACTTGTTACATCACTTCATATTATCTCATACCTTTGGATGTGACATAATACATTACATATACCAATCCAAATTACAATTCAAAAAAGTCGGCTACAATACAAGTTTATAGAAAATACAAAAAGTCAACCCAACTCAAGAACTTGGGTTCTGAAGACTAGCTCGGTGAGGTTTTGATACTTGGCATTTACTATCAATGCTCAACATCATCATGCATTTGGTAGATGTAGAAGCTTGGTCCATAATGATCACTTCCAAGTAATCTGAACTCAATTTGCACTAATGACTCAGTGAATACTATGAAACTCGACATATAAATTGAATCACTTGATTCACACTGCATATCTCATTCAACACTATCACAATGAGCTTGGTATAAACTGAATCACTTGGTTAACACTGAGTGGCTCGGTTAATAGTGGATTCACATCACTATAATTGCAAAATCGGTAAGCATTGATGAACTTGGTTTGCACTGAGGAACTCAACATACACTAAGATGCTTGGTTTACACTGCTAATCACCAACTTGGTAGAAACTGCTTGATGCAAACTAAATATTGTTCCTTGAACTTGGTAGCAACTTTAGAACTTGATAAAGCCTAAAATTCTTGGTTAATACTATTAACTGTATAATAAGCATGGTAGATACTATCTATTTGAATAAGTGTGTGTTGTTAATAACAAACATGACTATAAAGTCAACAATCTCCTCCTTTGGCATTAGTGACAAAAACACTTATCAGTCAAAATTGAACTCAAAAAGTTCAAGAGCACCTTTTATTCATCATCTATGCCTCTAACTTGGTAAAGTACTCTATTTTTGGGATTTTTCAAAATTGCTTTTGTAAGAGATGTTTCTTTGAGTATCTTTACATATGTGATATGATAATGCTCCCCCATCCATATATATACGCTATACTTTACATCTTTTCACATCTGATCTATACATTTTCTCCCCCTTTATGTATACAACATCTTATATTATATCTTTTCTCTTTACAATATACATCTTCTCTCCCTTTTTCACATAAATGAAAAAGATGTATGTTGTATACTATACAATAATGCCAAAATGTGACAAGAATTCTGAATGTACCTTTAAAATCAGCACCATTGTCTTGTCCCAATTTTCTTGCAACACCTTGCATGTGTGCAATGCAACTTGAACTTTTGCTCAAAGTTCTATCATGTGATCTGCAATTGAGAAGTTGTTATCATGGATGAGGGTTTTAACATGTGCAATATGTTTCTACAATGCATCCATGTTTGGGAGAATCATGCCCTATATGTTTAGTAGTGTAGCTCCTATTCTGGCTTCTTCTTTTAGTAATTCTACCTGCATATCAGTTAAAAGTCTGATCTTTGTGTAATGGGTAGATGTGTAACTCGGGTCAAGTTGCAACTGTTGTGCACTTTCCTTTAGATCTTCATCAATCTTTGAAAGTTTATCTTTGATTTCTTTGGTGAAAATTGAAGTATCACAGAATTTTCCAAATAATGAAGTCACATTGTTGTAAGAGGTCTCTAATGATCTTAGAATAGTAGATAAATCTACTTGATGAATTGCAATCTTTTGTGCAATTAGCTCCAAAACTTTATTCTCAAATTTCTTCTCTGCTCTCTTCAACAATGTCTCCTATCCATTTAAATCCTCATTAAATTTCTGGACTACCTCTGTTAACTAATCCAAAATTGGTTGAGAAGTGTCAACCTTTGTGTTGAGTGCCTCTGCTACAATATTCTTTGCATCTTCAAGCACTTGAAATCTTTTATTTCTTTCTTCTTTAAGCCTTTGCTTCTTAGCTTTCTTTTGAAGTAGCTCTCCAAACATATGCATTTGATTAGGATTAAGATTGGAGATGTCCCAATTCAGAATACCAATCTTCTCATCAAGATCAATTTCTTCTTCTTTCTCTTTGCCTTTACTAAAATTTCTTTTACTCAATTGAGGTTTTACCTCAACTATCCTTGTACTTATTATTTGCATGCTAGGAATGGAAACAATGGTAGAAATAGTAGGATTGGCTGAAAAAGTAGATACTGTACTTATTGATGAAATACCTTGTGTTATCAAAACTAATGAAGGAGGATGTGCTAACTACTTAGTAGATGAAGTGCGTGTCACTTCTTTTGATGAAGTACTATGTTTAACAAGTGCAAAAATTGATTGAGTGCTGGTACTTGCAATGTTTGACACAATCAATCTTCTAGTAGCTTTCTCTAGGCTTGATGTTTTCAAAGCTTCACTTAAAAAATGAGGAAGTGAGGTTATGACCACTACTGTAATTTTCTCTAGGTCAGTTTCCTCTATATTCTGAACTTCAGGTAAACCTTCCTCAGTAGCTTCCTGTCCTTGTTCATGTTCCTCATCATCTATGTTATCATAATGTGTCACTTTTTCATCATCAGTTTCCTCATCATCTTCATGCCCACCATCATCTCCCTTGTCACTTACATTAACAAAAAAATCACTCTTCTTATGTAGATTATAGATTTTTTTCCATGTGTTTGTAGCATTTTTCACTACATGTTCAATGTTATTGATCAAAATTAGACAAGTGTTAAACTTTAAGGTAAGCTTTTCTTCATTCTTCTTTAAGGATTCTTTTACTTGTCACTTAGACTCAACATGAGTTGCCTTAGAGTTTTCTCATATATGTCTTTAATAGTTTTCCTTGCATGCTCCCATCTTGGCTTTATCTTCTCCATTAATTCACTTGGAATTTGTTTAATAAGTTGATCTGGAGAATATTTCCATTTTTCCATCTTAGACATAACCATGTCTTCAATTTTATTTTTCTCCTCTGTAGTTCTAGTTTCATACCTTAATGCTTTGAAGTTTGCATACCAACTATAGTATCAATTTCTTTCAACTTTTCTTAAAAAGAGGGTCATGGCTTTTTGAAGATTACATCTCCACCTCGTTTCTTCCTGGATGCATTCCTTGTGAACACAACAATAGATGGTTTGGTAGGGTTGGTTATGATAACCTTACCTCTCTTCTTTACAAGCTCTACTTCTTCTGAATTTTTTTCATCTTCTACTTCATCATCCTCAATGTCATCTCCTTTCCCTTTAGTCAACAGAAGAGTGGAGCTAGTTTTCAGTTTTTCAATTCTCTTCTTTCCTTTGTTGACTACCTGAGGGTCAATAGGTGCCAAATTATGTAGCTTTTGGGTCAATAGGTTCATTAATAGTGCTTCAATAATGTCCTTGGTTTCATCGATGTTAACCTCATAACCTAGAGGCTTGACCTATACATTTCTCAGTTTAACTGCTTGAATATATACTTTATCACAATCAACCATAAAAAAAAATCATCTTTGTAATCATCAACAAGTTTCTTTGGTATCCTGAATCTATTATTCATCTTTTCCTTAAATACATCTAAGTAGATATTCGTAATACTAGTATAGTTTTCTCCCATTTCAGCTATATATTCATTGATTTGATAAATAATAGGTACGTCCTTCCTCCATATGACAGTACCTTTAGACGGGAAAATGTTTTGCACATAAAAAAATAGACAAGTTAAGAGTGAACTAGATTTAAAAGGATTATTCTTTAAAGTTCTTATATTCTCCATATTTTTGTTGAATTGATTTAGCATCAACTCAACAAGGTCAAGTGACAGGTTATTTTTGACCACTTTGTATGCGAGATCCACTGCTTCGCATGATACACTATTGAGTCTACTCGAGTTGTATATTTTTTACATGGTGACATGTATCTCAAACTTCAATTCCATGTCTATAACGTATCTGATCTTCATTTCCCTTCCATCCCACTCGGCAAGGAATTTCTTTTTTAGTTCAACTCGACTGAGGGCTTTGGTCATTTTTGCTTTTGTCAACACAAGAAGACCAATGATCCTATGGATCATCTTCTTTGTTATCATAATGGGTTGCTCCAACCACAATTGACCATTATGCACATGATTGAGGATAAATCTTATCCATTTTATTGAAAAACCTTGTGGCATGTGCAGAATATGAGTCAAACCTTTGGCTTCAAGATGCCGATGTTCTAGTTTTAGTATGTCATTCACACATAGCTTCTCTAGGGTTTCATCCATTTCAAGAGTTCCAATATCTTGAATAGCACACCAAAAATGTGAATGAATATCATTTATCAACAATACCTTTGATGGAATTTGAGATTGTGCTCCACTCGAATCTAGGGTTTCTGCGATAGCCGAACTCAACTTGAAGTCTGGTACCTTCCATTGCACACCTCAAATCAACATATCAAATCCTTTTTTTGATTTGCTGCTAGTGGATGCCATTTTTCTTAGTAGGATTTGAGAGAACACAAAGTAATTCACATAGATTTCTCAGATGCACTAAGAACACTTTGCACAAATAGCTCTCAAAATTTATGGTGAGAGATGAATTTGATTTTACCCTTGTTATCAAATTTTACCTTCCAATCACCATAAATGCCTAGTACGATTGCTTTGTTGATGACAAACTATCTTCCACTTAGCTTGAATTAAATGCTTGATAGAGTCATTCATGACTCAGTGTCCACACAACAATCTTAGTAACTTTTGACTGTTTGGTAGGGTTTGTAACTCAATTTTTTCTTAAGAAAGACTAGCACCTCCTTGAATGCTTGGTGATCCCTTTGCATCTTGAATGTTGATATGTCTTCTTTTGAATCCTAGTTCCAGTTCTCCTTGTGAGAGATCAAGTGGAAATGCTTGAGTTACCCAATTCTTGAGTGACATGATCATAATTTCTCATAATTCCATTCTTAGAAGGTTTTGGAATCCATCGCTGTCTCATCTTGTTTCTGAGGTTATCAACCTTGGCTTTCTTTTCATTTTCAATTCTTCTAGTATTCATATAGTTCTTGGCAAGATAACAAGTTTTGTACAAATCAAACATCTTCTAGTAGCGTCTCTTGTCCTCATGTGATGCTTTACACAATTCATTCCAATGTGTCCAAATTCTCCATAGTAATGACATCTGCACCAAGTGTTATAGTCCCAACCAAATATAGCTTTTACAATCTGTTCTACTAGATTCAATATCTTAGTTTTACATTTTGAAGATTTCTACCCATGCTTCTTACACTTGTGACATTTGCCTTCAAATTTAGGTTTCTCTTTGCATTCATTAGCTCTATGAACATTTTGATTGCAATTGTAACATTTCCCATTGAATTTGGCTTTCTTATTGTTCCAACATTTATCTTACCATAGTGACTGCAAGTAAGTCTCTAATTCTTTTGAGATCCTTGGTTGGATGATTCACCTTCTTCTGTATATCCAATTCTTGCTTTTCCCTTTTGTCTATAATGACTTTGCTCATTCAATTGATCCATGTTTGCTTGAGATTTCATCATCATCTCATTGATTTTCTTTTCAATGTTTAGGTCATTCAACAACATTTCATTTTTTGATCTTAGATTCATGATTTCTTTATTTTTATTGGTTAGTTGATTAATGAAGTTTGTGTGTTGAAGGGATAGGTGTTGAATTTCATTGTTCTTTCCTTCTATCTCTTCTTTTGTTTTGTTTTTCTCTTCCATGACTTCACTCAATCTTCTTGATTGAATTTCTTGATTTCTTCTCAGTTTTCTTACTTCTTCTTAAAGGTTACCATTTTTCTCTAATAGCTCTTTGATTGCTTCATTGGCTTCATCTGAATTGTTTGAATGGATGTCTTGAATTCTTTCTTCTAGATAGACTTTGTCATTCATCTAGATTTCAAGATCTTTTCTTCTTTTTAGGGATTGAGAGAGTTGTTCCTTTTCTTTCTTGAGTTGTCCAATAAAAAATTTCAAATCTAGCTTCTCATTGTCAATAGCCTTATCAAGTCTGAATACCTCCATAGCCTCTGATCTTTTGTTCAAGTTGCTAAACTTCTTTCTTGAGAACCACAATGCTTTGATACCAATTGTTGGAAATATATGTGATAGGCTAAGTTACTAAGAGGGGAGGGGTGAATTAGTAACCTATAAAACTTAATCCTTTATTAGCAATTAATCCTTCTTGTATATTTAGATCTAATTGCATGAATGAAAAACTAAAAGCATAAAAACATCACTTTTAACACACAATATGGTGACCCAGAAGACTTTCAAATAGAAAGTAAAATTGGGGTGGAGATGATACCCACAAGCCTTAGTATTGTAGTACAAAGTTGGCCTATTAAGGCTTACAATGATCACTTCTGATGATCTTCCCTGTTAGGAGCAATAAGGATTGCTAGGTCCACCTTGCAAAAGGATTTACAAACATACAATGAAGTATGCACTCGGTAAAAATATTTACAAAAGACTATTAAGTTTTCCTTTTGAAAGAATTTAAATGATCCACCTATTAGGATGAAACAACGGCTGATCTCTAATCTAGAACTTGGTTTGCTGAGTGATATCCCTTTGAGTGCAATAATCACCTTATTGTGATACATAAATCTTTGTTGCTCCTTATACTGCTATAGCCTTTGTACTTCACACTTTTTATCTTCTCTTCTTGTTACATCACTTCATATTATCTCATACCTTTGGATGTGATACAATACATTACATATATACCAATCCAAATTATAATTCAACAAAGTCAGCTACAATACAAGTTTACACAAAATACACAAAGTCAGCCCAACTGCAAGAACTCAGATTCTGAAGACTAGCTTGGTGAGGTTCTGATACTAGACATCTACTATCAATGCTTGGCATCGCCATGCATTTGGTAGACATAGAAGCTCGGTTCATACTGATCACTTCCAAGTAGTTTGAATTCAGTTTGCACTGATGACTTAGTGAATACTGTAAAACTTGGCATATAAATTGAATCAATTGATTCACACTGCACAACTCGATCAATGCTATCATAATGAGCTTGGTATAAATTGAATCACTTGGTTAACACTAAGTGGCTTGGTAAACACTAGATTCACATCACTATAACTACAAACTCAATAAGGCATTGATGAACTTGGTTTGCACTAAGAAACACAGCATACACTGAGATTCTCGGTTTACACTGTTGATCACCAACTTGGTAGAGACTCCTTAGTGCAAACTGAATACTGTTCCTTGAACTTGGTAGCAATTGTAGAACTCAATAAAGCCTGAAATTCTTGGTTAACATTGTTAACTATAGAATAAGCTTGGTAGATACTATATGTCTAAATAAGTGTGTGTCACTAATAACAAACATGACTATAAAGTCAATAGGGAGGTGGTATGAACTAAGGGTTGAGTGATGATGGGTTGATTTTTTTGTGAAATGAGAGCATTGACTTGGGTTGAAGAGATATTTGGGTCTGCCAGTTCTTCTTGTGTTGGTTGGTACATGTTATTTAGTGAAAAGGAGGGATCGTGAGGGGTAGATGGCCCTGTGGATGGTGGTTGCCATTTGAACAAACGATGTGCAAGATTTGTAATGTTGGTAGGTGTTGGTCTTCCAAAATCAAAGATGCCAACATTATCCCTTATGAACTTTTGAATGATGGTCTCCCTATTTCAATCTATGATGGCATTAACAATGGTTGTGTGTCTAGGTTGGTTCATGAAAGCATCAATTTCTAGTGTAGAACTTGATCCTTCAAGTATTTTTGGTTGTGGATCTGGTGGTGCCATGGAAACTACGAGGTATGGATGTGCCCGAGCTATGCTACTACTAAAACTAGGATCCATGTCCTCTTTTCATTTATTCTTACTGATATTTCTGGTAGGTGGCATGAAATGATGACTTCCGTAAGGGTGGAATGCAAAAGGATGAAGATAAGTGTGTGTGAGGAGGTGTTTTGTCTAGATACAACTAGGATGAAGAGACTTTCTAAGATGCAAAGGAGAGTGTGTGGAAATGTTCCTAATGATATCTAGGGAACCTAAACAAGATGGGAGTAAGTAAATGAGAGTATGTTTCCTTTATGGGTGAACTCAAAAATGTGATGGTGATGTCAAACCCTAAGGTAGCCTTGTGACCTTTTGGAAGACAAATGGGGATCAAGTGTGTAGCCCAACCTTTTTCTCAAGGTAATGAGAGACACAAATGAGAGTGACATTTTATCCTAAACAACGCTTAGGTTAAGGATAACTATGATAGTAAGATGGATGGGAGTTCTTTAGGGAAACAAAACTTAATGAGGTGATACTAAATGTTTGAAGTGATGAGTAAATAATGGAGGATACTTGGGCTTATGATGTCTATCTTGGATGAATTTTGAAAACCTAAGGTTGGTGACAAAATGGGAGGAGGTGAGTCTACCAAATGCTTAAATAGGATGAGGAGCTGTGTGAAAGGCTTAACCTATGAGGGGATAAGTGCATAAGTGTGTGTGGAAAAATGACCTAATCAGAGTAAGTAACACTAGAGTTATTAATAAGGCTATGGTTGACACCATGTCTAAGAGTTAAGTATTGAATTTTGTAATCCCACTTGGTTTGTAGTGCAATGTTAGTACCATCCTTCTCAATTTGGTCTAGTTTAGAGATCCTTGGGTTGGGGGTATGCTTCTTGCATTCTATTTCTATTTCTTTATAAGTTGGTATTTGTGGAAGTTTAGCTTTTTTGAACTTGGTTTTGGTTTGGGTTGACATGAGATAATTCTATGAGATTGATCACAACTATGGGTTTTTTAGAGGCAGTGACTATGCTAAGTATACCTTTTTACCTTAGGTTGAAAACATAAATCAGTTGAGGAGTAACTAGGTCCTAG
Source organism: Cupressus sempervirens (assembly GCA_028749045.1). Classification (NCBI taxonomy): domain Eukaryota; kingdom Viridiplantae; phylum Streptophyta; class Pinopsida; order Cupressales; family Cupressaceae; genus Cupressus; species Cupressus sempervirens. The sequence goes on along the minus strand of CM053787.1, from coordinate 401,897,378 downwards.
GAAATGGTGTGTTTATATAAAAAGGGAAAAGTGGTTTTGGTATTTTTGGGATGTAAGTAGTAAAGTTAGACAAACTAGGCTTAGGACTATTGTGAATAAACTTGCTAACAATCCTTTTGAAAATAGGTAAGGACAACTTGTTTCAAAGATGAATGATTTTTTTTGAATGCTTTATAAAGAAAATTTTCAATCAAGGAAAATAGGTGAAGCAAAAGTAGCCTAGAACCTAGAGTTGTTGTGAACAAGCTTGCTAACAACTATTTTTGATAAGGATAATTTGAAAAAAGGTAAAGTTGAACCAATGAGACTAAAGCTGATGCAAATGGACTTGCTAACAATTATTTATTAGATAACAAGGATAAGACTCTTTCAGATGCGACAGATTATGAGAAAATAGTTTTTCAAAGGACAAAGCAACTTTGAGAAAGACAAACAAGTGATCTCTTTAGCAAAAGGATTTGATAGTAACCATAGAAAATGTGTATATTTTTACAAAAAAAATTCATGGGTCTTTTGCACAAATAAGACAATTCAAACACACTCCCTAAGGTCAAATTCTGTTTGCAATATGTTGCTCAATGAACCATAACTTGATGTCTCCTGATTCTAGTACAATATGTCCCTTTAATCAAAGAGGTGAGTCAATATAACAGTCGATTGACAAATGACACATCAAAGAATCTTCAAGGCATGGAAAATAGAAGTCCCCCTTCTATGGAGACAATGACTCTTGGAGATGAAACCCAAGTAGCCTTATGGCTCTACCAAGGGAGCACAATGGTGAGTAATCTTGGGGGATGCCATTTCCCTTGCATCATGAATTAACATACCAAGGATAAAATCATGATGACTAAAATGAGGTTGTAAATAGGTCTATGGAGTCAGCTAAACAGTTTTTATGTATGTGATCTACTTAAGGATCTATTCTAGACATGTTGAATCGTGGGAAAGTTTTCCCACCTCAAGCTACCCCTAGAAATACACCACCCAAAATTGGGAGCTAGAGAGAGAAAGTTTACCTTTCCCCTCATTTATGTACTAGTCATATTTTTACTGGTTTGAGCTTCTCACCAAAGGGGACGCACTTCCCAGAGGTGCATGCACTCACTACAATCACTCCTAGGTTGTTGCAAATGATCTTGCTAACAACTTTTGGTACATGCATCACATATTTTAAGGTCTTAATTTGTAGAAAATAGAGAAACAAAGATGTGCTAGAGGGCACAATCTTAAAACACACAAGGCACTTGGTTCATCTTTATTTTGGATGCTTTAGTTTATCCTAACAACTAATCTTGAAAACACATGTGAGTTTAACATACAATGTTCATTTCCAACTTTACAGTGATGGCCAACAAAGTAAATCGCATCAACAAAAGGAAATAGTGCGCGAAAGCTTTAAAAAAGAGGAAATAAGAATGAGTTTTTCTTTATAGCATTCAAGATTGGATGAATTCTTTTTAAATCCTAAAATTGAAGTGTTTTTGCATAATGCTTTTTTGCACCTTAAATGAAATATTCATCGCATTGGTTTAGTTTTAAAACTCAACATTCAAGACCTGATTGTGTAGTTACCTAATCAAACATTCCAAAAAAAATGTTTTTAAGATCTAAACATGCATTCCATCATGAAAAAATGATAATTGTTCATTTTAAGCTTTTAAAATGTGATTTTCTAGCAAGCATTTTAAGAAAACCTGCAAATACGCAACCTGCAAATACACATTTTTGGATTCTGGAAAAAAAGTTCCATGCAACAAAAAATATTAAAAAGTTACCACTAGTTGGTCAAACCAGAAAACTTATGGGTTTTAAAAAGAGATCCTATAGTGCAGGAAAGTAATTTGAAATTTACGAGATCATGGTATAGGAAATTGTTGAAAATGTAGAAAAAATGGACCATAGGAAAAAAGGTCATAGAGTGGTCTTGCGACAATGCAATCTTGCAAACTAAGGGGGTAGCGTTCCTGCTGACAGGTGTATCTACAAGTTTGATGGAGGAAGAAAAAGGTGGGATTTAGGGTTTAGTTAGTTTACTTGAGCGTTCCCATAAGTTTTTTTAGCAATCTCACTGATAAAATCTTATGTTCCAATGAGAAGAGGATTTTTTTGGAATGCTAAGGGTGGTTTTTGTGCCACATGGTGGAGGGGTTTAGGAAAAATTGAGATCTAACGAGCGTAGGTTTGCACTTCTATTGATATAAAATTGTGATTTCACAACTACAAGTTTGCAAAAAAAAATGTTTAAAGTGTGTTTGAGCTAGGATTTCACTATATGGCCAGGAGCATGCTTCCTGATTGAAGACTCTGATGCCTGCAAATAATGTTAGAAAATCACGTGTTTACATAAAGAAGCAAAAAAAGTTAAGTTGATTAGTTTAACAAAAATAAGCAAAAAACATGATTATAGTGACCCAAATGCGGGGTCCCATCAGGTGTGCCAAAATGTATCACCTATTTTAGTAATGCAAATTGAATAATAAGATTAATAAAGCATTCACAATACAAAAAAAATTAACGCTTATGATAATACCAAGGAAGACACCATGGAGGAAAGAAAACAAAAAATGATAAGCTCCTCAAGTGTGTCCCATGACAATGTTGATGTGTGCTCAATTGTCCTCAAGCTTCAAATGATGGGGTGTTTATCAAGTATAGGGGTGAGTGGAGGATTCAACAATGGAGGTGAAGATGGATTTTGACATGGTAATGGTGTAAAATGGCTATACTACAGTGGTTAGTGGGGCATTATAAGTTTGCATGGGTAGATGATATGGATTTGTGAGAGGGAAAATCTTCATTTATAGGCTAAGGAGTAGTGACATGGAGGGTTAGGATGCAAGGATGGAAGAATGGTGGGGGAGGGCTAGGATGCTTTAAAAGGGGAGCACATGGATTGTGCTTGTTTGTAGCCAATCAAGGAATGAGACTTGTCACAAAGAGGATGAATGTGAGGGGATGGGTAAGATGGTTGGTCAAAGGGAGTAATTAGGGGGGAAGAGTGTGTAAGAAGGATTTAAGAGACATTAATGGAATGTAAGAGCTATTAATTCTCTTGGATAGGGATGGAAGAGAACAAGGATGACTTATTGACTATGGCTTGGGTTAGCAAGTCTTAACCCTTGCTTAAAGTTGTGCACATGTTTAGGAGGGGGATTAGGCTTAGCTTAGGAAGAGGGTTAGGAGGCAAGTGACTTAGCTTTGATGGGATGGGTTAGTTAGGTGGCTAAGTGAGGTTAGTATGGGTGGATGGGTTGGATTAGGGGTAAAGATAGGTTTTAGGGATGGTTTAGGGGAAATGATGATTTATTAAATGATTTTTTTAAAGAAATAAGGGATGCGGGATTAAGTTACATAGATTTGGACATTTATTTAATTTAATAGAGGAATAGGGATTTAATTGATAAATTAATTTTGGGTTATCATCTGATTCTATCAATTGGACTATAGTTAATTAAATAAATTACTTAACTAGAGAATGATAATTAATTAATTAATATTTAATCAATAATGTTTTAGAAGATGACTAAATAAGATTACCTAGTGGTGTAATCAAATTTAAGTGTCTACAAGTTGGTGTGCTTGTAGGTCTTTGGCCTTCTATCTCAAATCTACATGGTTGAATTTCTAGCTCTTGGAAACCTCTTTCCTCAACTGATACTAAGCTCTATGCTTGTGTCAAAGGTTTATTTTTTTATTTTCTCCTTTTATTCTCCTAAAGATTGTTATTTGATTCTAAAAAAGTTGTGGATTTGGGAAAATTATTCCCTTTCTATTGAACCTTGGACAATTTCTTTCAACCATCCCATTGAACAACTCAATGTGCATTCAATGTGGGTTTGCCTCCTAAATATCCCACTCCATTTTTGGGAAGTGTCTAGTTTTGGGGCTATTGGGAACTCCCTTGGCCAGTCCCTCAAGGTGGATGTGCCTACAATGACTTTGAACCATACTTGTTTTACCCTTATTTGGTTTGATATGGGTGTTTCTTAATTGCTTCTTGGTCATGATGCGGTGGTAATGTTTGGGGACAAGTCATGGACCCAAATGCTAGATTATGAAGGCCTTCCTTTCTATTGTCGAGATTTCTTTTCTACTAGCAACATGGCCATGAATTGTACTCTTATGTAACACAGCCATGTTACTACTTGGTAGAAGGATACAAGTAATGATCATTTGACAAGTCATGTTGCTAACTCTCTTTCTAAGTCTGCCCCGAGGATTCATATATCGCTAACAAAGTTGAAACCCTTGTAGAAAATCTCGATGAAGCTACTATTGTAGATCATGTCCAGGATTGTGAGGCTTCTCTACATATTTCCCCTGATGCAATCCTTTTTTTTTTCTTCTAATAATGTTTTGCCATCTAGCTAGAGGAACATATCCACTCCCTTTCCTCTGTCACTACTTTGCACCAATCTTCTCCTGATATTGCTCAAAATCTACAAAAGTATGATCATTGTGCTAGCAGCTACCCTATTAGAGTTTCTTTCACTGGTGAACTTAATGATAATATTTTCTAGATTATTTTTTAATGACATAGAAATACTTCTCACCCTTCCTTTCTTGCTGTGTGGGATTTTGCCCACTCCACTTGGGCTAAAACCTTTGTGTTTTGTATTGTTAAGTTTTACAATTCTTGTCAACACCTTTTTTTTTTGAGAATGTGCTTTTGATGTCCTATTAATATGTTAATGAACCTTCTTTTTAAAATGGGTTAGACCCTTGATTTTAGCAGGTTGCTTTGATATTAAAAATATGCTAACGGGACACCTTGATGCTTTCTCATCTCTTATACCCAATTTCATAGTGAATGGAAATAATGACAAATGCCTTCCAATAATTGTTTTCCTCCTAAAACCTCAATGTAGAGTAATTCCAATTTATCTCCTTTCACCCTTACATTAGTTTAGCTGTTTGAACCTACTTATTGGTCTTAAATCAACACAAATCATTTGGCTATTTGATCTTAAATATAATTCTTTCTTTGATCAAAGTATACTTACATTTATTAATATTTATTTGGATGTCTTGACATAAGTTTATATTCCCATCTCAACCATTGGTTAGCATATTATTTGATTATGTCTTTGATCATTCTTTACTATAATATTTTGATTCTTGTATCAAATAAAATATTTTAGCCTACATATGATTACTTCAATTAAAAAGTTGTTCAAAAAATGCTTCTTATCTAGAGATGTGGAGATATAGGCATTGGCAAAAAAGACATAGGTACCATTCAAATTGTGTTATTTGAGTAAATGAATAGAAGTAATTGATTTATTATATATGATCACAATATTTAAGTAAGGATGTAGGCATGTGAATAGGAATGTGGTTCTCTCTCTCCATATAGGTTTTCGTAATATAATTACCAAAAGATGTGTGCATTGGTATGAAAATGTAGTCACCATATCTATTCCATAGTTTCTTGGCACATGTAAAATAAATCATTCATTTTTTTTCTCAATCAAAAGGTTTCTTAAATGTGAACATTTTTTTAGGGTCTACAAAGACTTTGATTGCAATAATAACTAGTATCCCATAAGTTTGGTCCTTGTAAGTTTTGCTAGTGAAACCCTTGAAAAGTAGATATTATATAGTAATCAATGGTAATTTTGGTGTTGTTAGTTATTATGAATAGAAATATTTTACAATCTCACTATACTCCCATTGGCATATATTTTCCTCCAAGTACCACTGAATGATCTAATATGTTGTGTATGTTCTCACTAGGATGACTCTTCTTGTACCTTGTATGCTTGGAGAAGAAGTTTTGTTAAACATATAAGTTACCATGACCAATATGTATCATTTAAAAATATTTTCTCATAAATTGTAACTTGAATATTAAAATTTTATTTGAGAGTGGAGAAGGTTTTTCATTTTTCATTTCAAGGCCTTACTTTATGCCCAGACTTGACATGAAAATGAAGCTGTCAAATATAAGTAACACTCTTTTCCAAATGATTTAGGGAAATATATGATGGAATTTAGTGTTTGTTATAAATAGAAGAGTTGAGGATGTTTAATCTATATGTGTGGAAGCATTAAATTATTGAAAAGGTAAATACTTCTTCATTTTGTTGCATCTTAAAAATTGACTCTCCCCTCTTAACAATCGCAATCTTTTCAACTTCCATACCAAAAGGAGCTATTAGTTGACTTACATGTAGGTAGTTAGGATATGGATGTTGTAGTTTCTACCCCATAGTTTTCTTTTCAGTTCATATTGCCAAATTCTTTTAGGCCACTTTTATTTGTGTGTTGGTTATTTCACTGATATTGGAGATTATTGGTGTATGACATTATACTATGATTTGATTTATATCAAGACCTATTGGATAGAGTGAGATATCACATGATGATTATGCATTCATGACTATTTTTACATTGCTATTTATACATGATGATGATGCTTTATGTTTATAATTATGGATTACGTACCTCATATTTACATGTGTATGGTGTGCATCTTTATTTTATATTTCTATTAGACATTCTTGATGTGGTTGAGGAAGCGAGTTGTAGTCACTTGCGAGTCAGGATCTACATTATGTAGAACTTCCTACCATTGTCTATGTGTGTGTGTGTGTGTGTGTCTACTTGCCTTTTATGCAAGTTGCAATTATTGGGCATCAACTTCCCTAAATCGCTAGTTTGATGAACATTCCCGATTGCAATATCTTAATGGTAAGAGAGAAGATAATATACATACTCAAATCCTATCCTAAGTCATCATTGTCCTAAAAAATGCTCAAGTATCTAATTGTACACCTATCTGAATTTTTCAAGGTGACATGAATTCATGAACCAAAACTTGAGCATGATAGTCTTTTGAATTAGTTTTACATGGTTCAGTCATGTGCATTTTATTATATGATTATGTTGGTGAAATGAAGTTATTAAGATTAATTATTTCTTCTTATGATTTTTGAAATATTAAATATTAAAACATTTAAGTATAAAGAATTAATTAGATACCTTTGTCTAATTAAAAACCTAATTCTAAAAATAAAAGATTTAATTAATTATTAAATTAAAAACTCAAATTCAGTTGTACAAACAAGATTAATTGATTTTTAAAATCAAGTTGCATATTATATTTGACTAAATTTATTAGTTATAATTTAATTATAATTCCATAATATTGTGCAAAAAAATTAAATATTAAATGAAGTTATAGTTATGCTTTTTAAATATAGAATAATTAAATAATAAATAATAATTAATTACAAGTTAAGAGCTTGAGTTAGGTGACTTAAGAAAATTATTAAATCATTATCTTTGCTTGTTAAAGTAGGAGTTTTGTTTTTAGAAAACCTAATAGGTTTATCTATATAAAGGGGTTTTGGGTAATTATTTTTATTGCACTATTAGGTTGAAATATTGGTTTCCAATGCAAAGTTAGAGACTTGTTTTCAAAGTTTGGATTTCAGACTTGTGTTTTGACTTCAATTTAATTGAGATTTTAGGTAGGGTTTGGAAAACCCATGTTGATTTTCTTTTAAAAAAGATTGTCTACTTTGTGTTGTTGGTTTCTGTTAGATCATATTTTGGTAATTTTTGACTTTCCATGTTTACTTGAAAATATTTGGAAACCAAAATCTTAAATAGTAAACCCAAATGAATAAAGGGAAAATTTCTATATGGAAGAGTAAAAACCTATTTTTGGATTATCTATAAGGAACATGAGTATTTTATCCTCTTTATTTTTTTTAAAATTCTGATTGGTTGAAAGGAATCATCCCATCAAATTTAGGATAGGAAAAGTTTTTAAAAGAAAGTATATTTTAAATTATTTAATATTACAATAATTATTAAATAATTATTTAATTAAGAAAAATATGAAAAATGTAGAAACAAATATTTATGTGGTGAGGGGTTTCAAACCCCACTCAAATGTGGCTCTACTATGGTTGTGGTTGCAATAACAATCGACACCAACATGCAACATAGTTGTCGATGGTAGTTAGGTTGTTGCTATAGTCAGCAACACATAACCTTGTGCTACCTTAAAGGTAGGGATTGGGTAGGTTGTGGCCCATACTATTAAAAATAAAATAAGCTTTATTTATTTTTTAAATAAATATTATTTATAAAATATTAAAAATATATATTAAATAAAAACAAAAAAATAATATTAGTATTTTAAATTAAATTATTTATAAATATAATAAGATTTTAATTTAATTAAATATAATATAATTAAATTAATTTCTAATATAAAGTTATTTTTAATTAGTTTTAGTAATAAAGTTTTCTATTAAAGCTTCATTCAAATAATAAGTATTAAAACTAAATATTTATTAATGCGAATGAATATAAAGTTATATATGAAGATGAAAATGAGACATTTAGTTAACATTTATTTTAATATAAAATTAAGTGTAGTTTTAAAATAAAGAGGAGCCTTAAACCTAATAAATCTATTATTCATAGAATGATTACATATTACTAGCAACCTTAAACATACAATGAGATTTTAATGAAAATAATCCACATTGATAATCTCTTGAGTATAGTGGAACATGGAACATGACATTTATAGTCATACCAAACCTTCAAAATTAATTAAACCTTAGTTATCAGAGATTGGTTATACAATTGTTTACATGTGCATTGTCCCACTTTGATGCTGGCTATTGTGAGGGTTTACGTTGGCTCTATGGTTGTACACAAAGGCTTCGGAAGTGTTTGAATTTAATGCTAGTTTTAACATGAAATGATTTATGTAATGTTTCAGTTATGATTATTCTTTCCCAACCAGTGTTCTAAGCTCATGTGTTTTGTGACAGTCTTAGAACCAGTCTTAGTTTTGTTATATTATGGTTTGAGGACCTATGTGCATTTGATATATTGTGGTTTGAGGAACAATGTGAACATGTGAGAATTATGGTTTGAGGACCGGTGTGTGTTCCATTTGCCTTCTTATGGAACCATACTTGATTATTATTTGACCTATGAGACCCTTTATATTTTATGTGCTTAGGCTAAGTTATCTAGATGTATGGATGGGAGTGGCTTGCAATGGGGTCCAAAGCCCTAAGTAGCTTCTAGGGAAACCTCTAATAAGTAACTTAATAAGTGATAACTAAATTTATATTGAGTGGTTAAAATGAAGTAATAAGATGTGTGGTTCCTAACCAATTCCTTGAGTGCTAGTACAAACTAGGATGGAGTTGAGATGATGCGCGATTGAGATTTTGCATAGATGGTATTCTTGTCCTTATGTAAAGATTTTTGACACTACATAGAGTCACTAGGGGGATGGGGTCCAAAGAGGCCACTAGGTAACCTTAGAGTTGGCTAGTGTGATGTTACTTGCTTCTATATTATTGTGCATTACTACTTGTGAACTCTTAAGAAAAAAAAGTTATTCAGTAAACTTACTTGCAATATTTAGATATCAAAGCCCTAGTTTATATACTAAGAACTCTAGGAGTATTGTACATGTACTAGATATCTAAATAGTTAACACTTGAAAAAAAATACACATAAAACTATCTTGTGTTTTAGACATTACTTTATGACTATTTATCATGTCTTTATATTCCTAACTTGCATTAAGTTAACATTTCCTCTCATTGTTGAATATTATAGGAAAGATGGTTTTTGGAATGAAATCTATAGCTAGAGGTCATGGTGCATTCTATGGTAGAGGTTGTGGGAGGGGAAGAAACTTTAGTCATTCCTTGGAAATTACAGATAAACGTGTGCATGAGGAAAACATGGATAATCATAAGGGAGATCAACAAGCTAAATCAAAGGAGAAGAATACTAGAAACTTACTTTAGGCTATCCTTCATTTCCTACCAAAACTTATGGTAGGTAACCAAAGTGCTACTCATCACTTGAGTAATGAGGAGAGATAGGAAGAGCTTGGTTCTAAGAGGAGGAACATTGTAGTTAATCCAAGAGCCTCTATGGTTAATTAGACAAGGGACCTCCTCTGCACATGATCTCCTTCTTTTGATGGTCTTGATAGAGTTACTAAAATAGAGACTTGGCCTATTGGTTTAGATCATTGCTTTGTTTTGTATCCCTTTGACACAAATATTAAGGTCGGGTGTGCCATCGTGCAACTCTTTAAATTTGTAGCCACTTGGTGGAAGATTGAGGAACAAAATCTTGGACTTACTATAGACACTACATTTTGGGAGTTATTTCTTGTGAACTTCTGAGAATGCTTCATATCTGAACAATGGAGAAATACTTGTGTAGATGAGTTCCATAATTTGTGACAGTTCACTATATCAGTACAAGAGTATGAGTGTTGATTCTTTGAGCTCAAGTAGTATTCAAGTTTTGGTAATGACTTTTCTCTTGTGGTTCAAAATTTCATTTAGGGGCTCAATTGTCCTATTATTGGGGAAGCTACAATTTCAAACCTAAGAAACTCAAGGATGTGGTTACTAAAGTTACCTTGGTAGAGAAGAATTTGGCTACAAGTCAAAGTGGGAAGACATGTGTTGAAACTACTAGGTACTCACATATAGGATACAAGGACAACTAGTCTCATGGGGCTAATAATGTGAGGATACCTAACTTTTATATGAATAATCAAAAGAAGTAGCATAAGTGGTATGTACCATCAATTTAAAGTGGGGGTTCCTAGTTCTAGAACTCTCATAATACTCAACACAACAAGCACAACCCACCCAATCAACTCGTATAGAGTGTACATCCATCTACTAGTGAATGTAATTACCAACAACCCAGCACACCCTGCTGGTGTTTAGAACTACTAAACAAAAAAATGCTCAACACCAAATTGATAATACTCACACAATCTAAGGATTAGCTACTTCCTATTAAAAATTCTATTTGCAAACCGTTTGGATCAACTTCAACAAAGGGAAGAATGGTTTCCTACTCTTTAGGCTCTGCAAAACCAAGGTGGGTTTACCTAAGGGATGCTTTAGACAACCACTATTATATGAGAATTTTATCAGTTTCATTCTGATTCTCATCTCTATTTCCTAACACTTACATAGTTTATCCAATTTTTGATACTTTTAGACTGATATGCATCCCTTATAGGTAGATTTGGTCATAATTCTCCTTAAGTTTACAATTATTTCTAGGAAGAGCAGCTACCTAAGATCCAGAAATAAAATATAAACGAGTGTTGACCAACATTATAGCTTTAAACAAAATGGAACAAGAATGATTTTGAATTTGTGATTAATTTGATATGCAGAAGTAGAATTTACCCCAACTCACTCCTGACTTATGAGACCAATGTCTTAGCCATTGGGCAAAAGACTATCTATTGGTGGGAGATCTAATTCAAATAAATTGTAAATGAATTTATCAATTGTAGTCACCTATTTCCATTCTTATGATTTATCTAGTTTATAAACTCATAAACCTTACTGATCTACTAAACCATTTATATAATTCTTTAAATTAAAAGAAACAATAGTATTAGCATACAACCCATCCAGACCGCATTCAATCAATTGAGCCTTATTCAAATGACATCAAAGTTAACAAACTCATAAAATGGAGACAAAAATTGATGACAAATCTAATGCAAATACCCCTTTGTATTATCTTTCTAGATGACTAATACAATGACCAATAGAAATTCAATCAGAAGCCTTGAATATCTTGTTGATACTATCATTTGTATGTATTATCAAAGAGTACAAGTTTGATAGTAAACTCAGCACATCTACATGCTACTGGACTAACTATACCTTTCTAAACTAAAACAAAAATTATATAGCTTTCAGACCCTTTCTCTAGCTCTGAGATCTCACTTATATAGTGTGAGATGCAACAAGCTTCAGGATTAGAGAAATTGACAAGTGTCGAAAAGACAAAACTTAATGTAATAGAAAACTAACACATCAATATATTCTTTGGTAGGTCCCATTTCTATTACATCATTACAAGCTACTGGCCCTTTTGATTTGCCACCACTATTTTGATTCTTCAAAATATGCAACTACTAAGCTATCCAATGATGAATCTTATTGTAATGTTTTCAAATCAACTTCTACTAGTGTGTTTTCACCATTTTCATCTTGAATTGAGAGGACCAATTTTACCCTTAATTGGTCTTCTATCATGTCCACATCCTAGGCCTCTAAGCCTATAGCTGGAACTAATTGATGACATTTACCTTCCTCATTTTCTTGATCTAGTGCTATTTTCTTAAGAATCTGCACCTCATCATCTTGTACTTCATCATCATCTATTTCAACCTCTTAAAACTGCACACCAAAAGCAATATCTACCATCCATGTGTCAAACAGTGCATCATCTGGCTAGTTGAATTGCAAAATATCATTTTGCTTCTTAAGTGCATATTTAGCCTCATTATCAATACTAAAAAATTCTTGTTTCAAAGCATAAAAAAATAACTAGACTTTCACCAATTCCTCTATCGTGGTGGCCCACCAAGCATGCCCTTTTTCATTTATAACCTTATTCATCCTCAGATAGAATAGGTCATCCAATTCCTTAGCCCATTCATCCTTATTCTTCAATTTATTCTTTTTATCCAAGGCACAAGGAAATAAATCAAATTTTTGATTCTTGTATTTTCTTAGATAAGAAACAATTTTTAGTTGCAATGCAACCCTTTTGTTATCAAAATCTGACAAATCATTAGCAATATCATATGTTTTTTCTATATGGTCATGGGAAGACTTTATAATAGAGTAACATAAAAATGTAATTTCTTTCTTCCTTTTTCCTCACTTATTAACAATAGGCTTCAGAGCCTCATCATGAGTTTTCAATTCATATACTGATTACCTTTTCCAACTGATCATAAAATAGGGGCCATTCAATTTTATCTACCAGGTACATTAGAGCCTTTCTAAGTTTATCCTCATACTGCACTTCCATCTCTACATGTAATGCCCAAAGTTTACTTTTTTCTTCCTTAAAATCTTTAGCTGTATAATATTGAGGCCTTTGTGGGGTGTCTGGCATTTCTATAAGAGGAGTGGATTTAAAAGGCTTCACTGGAGTGTGAGGATATGTTATTTTTGGCTTGGTAGACCTTCCCATAATTTTATTTTCTAGTTCAGTCCTCTTTTGAACTTCTTTGTTGTATGCTTCTAAAATTGTTTCATACTTATTTTGCAATTCAAACATGGCCTTTTCTTCCTTTTCAGTAGTGACCAAGAAAAATTGAGATGTATCTACACCCTAGTGTGCAGTCTGCACATGAGAAGTATCAGCAACTCTTCTTACAACTATACTTCCCATCAAACAAGAATCATCTGGTTGTGATGATGTGGCTCTTGATCCTCTCCTCAATGACCATATGACTAAAGCAACCTGGTCTTCACTGAAAGTAGTGCCCTGAAACTCTTTCTTATTTTGGTCTTGTAAATCAAGTTTATTTGAAATAGAATTAAACAATAGAGCATCAACAATGTCCCAATTAGGTAACAACAAAATGTTTGATGCTCTAACCATTTGTCTTCCCTACTGAGGGCTTATACTCAGAAACTCCTTCATCATCTCCTCTTTTACCTGATTTTGCAAGGAAGTTTCATCCATTTGTAGATGCTCTATTCTCAATTTATTACACCTTTCTTCAAATCTGCCCATATTGGCCCGCCATGCAAATTGGAGAAAAGCCCTAGATTTAACAAAACTGTCATCAGATAAAAATTGATGACTAGCCTATTCTAATACAGGGTCCAATTCCCCACCTCTATAATCTACAATTGTCAAATCCACACTTGGCATAGGAGGCTCTTGAGGGTTTCCCTCATCCAATTTTGCCTGGGTAACGAACACACCTCCTTGTGACCCTATCTACTCAATCTGTTCTCCAATGAGCTATTCTTCTCCAATCCGCAAAGGGGATTGAGTAGGTGAATATTCCTCAACTTGAGGACTCCTTTCCTTTATTATCCTCTTCCTCTTGGGAGAAGGTTCATCAGGTCTCTCCTCTTGGTGGATCCCATTGTTTGCTTTCCTTTGTCCATAGTAATCCTTTTATTTTGAATGATAGTATACCCTAGCATTCTCTGGACAATTAATTGACCTGCCCCCTATATTGGGAGTAAAACCCAGTCTTCTCATTACTTCCCTGGCCTTATCTGGGTAAAAATTAATAAAAAATTGCTTCTTTTCATTCATTGCCTCCATTATTTTAGGAAAGTTATTCATAAGTTTATTTATTTTATCAACCTCTATAATGGCATTATCTAAAGGACTATAATCCTAATCAAAACAATGAATGAATTCTAAAACCCTAGAATAAACTCTCCATTTTTCCTTTTTAGTTTCCTATTCCTGTAATGAGAACTCATTCCTTATGATGTCCTCTAGATAATGTGAATCATGTTTTACCTTTCCCAATTCAATTCTAAGTCTCAAAGTCAGATTATAAAACCCCTTAGTATCACAAAAACAAGGATGAGAAATAGCCATTTTGTATTGATCCAAAATTTTATGTAAAAAGAGACAATCCCCCTTAGTAATTACAAACTGATGGGCTACAATACAAGTGGAGAAAATTAACCCCAGTTGCCTTTTCAATAGATACATTTCTTCTAATCCTCCTAATTGCCACAAAACTTTAGCCATCCCTACCTTTAAAGGCACTTGATAAGGCAACACATGAGGGCTTCCTTTAAAACCATAAATTCTAAATACAATAGAAACAGAGTATGGGATGATATCTCCCCAATTGTGTGAAACTTTCAAACCACTGGGATTGTCCATAGGCCTAATGAGATTTATTAGTGCCTTATGGATTCTGGGATTGTCACTCAATATGAGGCATCTCAGCTTGGAAGTGAAATACCTAGCAAACCTGACAAAGCTAGCCTTCTCCACATCCTAGGTCATATCTGCACTCCATAACTGGATTGATAGTGCTTCTCCATTCTCTTCTCTGTTCAACTCCATTTCTTTACCAAAATATGACACTCCCTTAAATAAAAACATATGCATCAACAAAGAATAATGGCCAAAAGTTGTCTCCACCTTCCCTTTTGCAATTCCAACCAAGCTAGTATGAATTTATTGAGCCAAATAAGAAGGAAAATAAAAAATAACATCTACACCAAAGGAAGCAATCTGAACCATAATATACATAATGCTAATGGGCATGAAATTTTGTTTGTCCTCACCAAAAACACGACATAGAGTCCTGTATATTTTTATAGCCCAAGAAGTGAAAAGATCCTTTTTAAAAGGTTCCCTAGAGGCTACAATGATGATTGGAAAAGTTCCAATTATGCCAATATGTGCCCTCAGTGCACCTCCTCTAATCACATCCTTCTTTGCCCTATATTTATTTTCTAATTCTTGCAGATTAATTGGCACATGATAATCTATCAATGGTTCTAGGCAAAAAACCTTTCTAATTTCCTCGGGACTAATTGAAACTAGAGGCACACCATTAGTTCTTCTCACCACTCTAACAACTTGGTCATAATTCTCTGCAATGGCTTCAAGCAAATCATAATCCATGAAAACACTTGAGACTACTAGTTTTCCCAAATCAAAATTCTAGACATTAGCATGCGGGGCAAACAAATTCCTCTCTAAAAACCACTTTTTTAAAACAAAACAAGACTAGTCTGTGAAGTTTTTGCATCCCTAACCTAGTTCCCTTTGTGATACAGGCCATCATACAAGCCATCTATAATTTTTAGCCTAGGGTTTAAGGAAGTTAATTTCTTAACCTGCACAGTCTCAGTGGTGGACTATGGGAGTAACTCTAGCAAGTCATCATGAACATTTCTATCCATATAATTCACTTGCACAGAAAATACTTTCTTCGAAGGCATCTTGATTGTAATTCGAAGAATCTGAAATGCTACAGAGGTTATAGTATGAGTACTTACTTAATTTTCTAGTTGTTCCTCTTTGTAATTCTACAATATCTTCACGAACAATAGGAAACTACTTCACACTCTTTCTCAAGCTTAGCACAATATTCTTAGCGATGGATTTTGCTTAGAAAAACTTGAAATCTTTGTTTGCATGAGATGGAACTGATGAAATCTCTTTTATTATACTCTATTTTTCTCACATACGAAGCTTTCATTCCTCATAAATGCATAGAGTGGAAAAACAGAGTAGCATCACCTTTCTTCTTAAATTTGTGTTGTTGATCTTTGAAAAATCCTATGATCCAAGGATGCCAATAGGAGTGACTCACGTTCTACTCAACACTTTGGCAGTCAATCTAATGATATTTTCCCATGTGAATCTTTCCCTCATTATTGGCATTTCAAACTAGACCCACTAACTTTTAAGGAAATGTGTCATTAAATCGCTACCTCGCTATGCGTAAAGAGTAAGCATATTGCCATAGGGAGGAAGTGATAACCCTTGATCTAATCTTAATCTAATGGTAGGCATTTTACTAAATTCTCATTACTGTAATGGTGGATCCCTCCTATATTCTCCTTGTTTGCTATGTTGCTATGCATAAAAAGTAACTTTCAATAGCGACAAAACGATGATCATTGATTCCCCTTTGATCAAATAGAGGACATTTGATGTAACATATAATATGAACATGGTGGGCCCCATCTTTATCTTCTTTACTCGCTATGTCATTATAAATAACCCTCGAGCAACTCACCATAGCGAGGTAGTGACTATCATTGATCTCATCTTGATCGAATGATCATAATTCTTCATCTAGTTTCTGACTTGGAAGTGGGTCTTCATTTCTTAATGATGCTAAGCTATTTTGAAATCCTAGAATATATATGTTGTTTTAATCCTTATGGTGACATCATGTCTTCTTGATTTCTCTGTGTTTCTGATTTTTAGGCAAGTCACTACATTGCTACCAGCAAAGTGTGAAGCTTTTTAGGTTGCAACATAGTGACCTCCGAAAGATTTAAAGTTTCAGGTTCCCACGTTCTCAATAGGATTCCATTGTGTCACAGGATTTTCCCTACTCATTTCTAATGAAGCATTCATTTGGGCCCACTTTTTGGAATTGTTGCTGCATCATGACATTTTGATGAGTCGCTACATCACTACCGACAAAAGCCATCAACTTTCTAGTCGCGACATAGCGACTTCTGGTGTTCCATCAATGTTTAGTGCTGGGAAAATTTAAAAATGATAACCATAATTGATATGAATGTCATAGAAATAAAAGCATACTTTCCAGAATATCTTTCTTGGGATCCTCATAATCACTACCCCTTTTGAAAGAGCATCATCTGTTGTATTATCTAGGCAATCGCTATGTCACTACTGGTGAGGCACAATGATTTCCCGGTCATGACATAGCGACCTTCAGTGAGAACTATATTTCGGTGATGGAAAAAAGATCACATATCAATCATAATCACACCAATTAGTACTACTGTCAGAAATAGTGATCTTACACATTCATGATATGACATGAGAATTCTGTAGTCACCATCAATTTTAAGAGGTTCCCACTTTCTTCATATTCCAATTAGTTGCTACATTGCCACCGGCAGGGCACATAGATTTTTCTATCGCGACATAGTGACTCGCCAAAAAAATCTGAGTTCTGGTGACACCACTTGTAGTTTGCTCCACGTGCATCTTTTTTGACACTGACAGAGCACATGACCAAAATGAATTCAAATCAATGCATGTTTCTGGCACCGGATTTCACTTTGCGATACCACAACTCAATTTTTGATGATCACTATGTTGCTATGGTAAAAGACTATGTATTTTGTTATAACAACAAAACAACAACTGTGGATCTAACCAAGATCAAATGGTGAGGAGAGATTTTGAAAAAGGTACCTCAACACGACAAAAATTAAGTAGGAAAGAAATATTCACGTTTTTAAAAGATTTTTCTCTAGGATAAATTCAAAACTAAACAAGGCCTAAGGTTTGACAAAGTTTTTAAAGGATAAAAAAATTGCAAGGCCCAAAAACTAGAAAACCTAGACCCTAAAAATGGACTTAAATCTAATTTTTTTATTCCTAAAATGGGAAAATTTATCATGCAAAAAATCAGACCAACACACCCTTTGCTAGAGGAGGTTTTGGCATAGACGATTGTTGTTTCTCTTGTGATTAGTTTGGACACATTATAATGAATCATTGTCAACATTCTTTTCATTATTCAAGGTAGAGGCCTACAGTTGGAGGTGTTAGCAAATCTCATAGATTATTTTTACCAATGGATCATCACCAGGTAGAGGATGAGGTCGTAGTGTGGAGAATTTAGGTCCTATTCGAGTTATTCACCTTTCTATTCTAGTTGACTCAAGTACTATTGATTCATTTATATATCCTTTTATACTACATCAATATGGGTTGGTGGTGGTAAAGAAAGGCATAGGTTGGCAAGTTGAGTTAGCCTCTAGAGCTAGGGTGAGCACATATTCTATAGTGCATAAGTGTGAGTTATACTTTGGGAAGTTTAGTACTTTAGTAGACCTTCATGTGATTCTTTTGGGATCATGTGACATTGTCCTGGGGAAGGATTTGTTTAGGTCTAATGGAGATAGCATTGGCTATAGACAAAATACTATGAAGTGCAATGATGATTTTAGAAAGGGCATAAAGGTTGTTCGAATTCAACATACTATATCACTTCATATGATCATCACTATGTAGCTCAAGGGATGCATGCAAAAAGGACATCAAGTATTTGTTATAACTATGAGTGAATTTAATGAAGTCAAGGAAATACTCTGAATCATCTAATTCTTAAAGAATACATAGATATTTTTCTAAGTGAGATTCTATGTATGCCACCAAAGTGTGACATAATTTTTGGATCAATATTATTCCACAATATAACATTTGGAGTCATTTTGCAATGGCAAATTGTTGCAATTGTGACGTCCAACCATCGCCCTAGAGACAGACTCGCTCGTTGGCTCCCATCGAACTTTTGCTATCGCAAATTATGATGGTGGGGGGATCTGTTGCAATTGTGATAGTAAAAATTTTTGTAACTTGGAAGAAGGGAGGGACATGACTTCATGTTCATGATGTCGTAATTATGATAGTATGTTGTCATAATTACGACGGTCCAAACTTTCACTCCTCCATCGCAATTATGACGTTTATGCGAGAACTATGCTATTTGATCAACACATACCTGTTAGATCTTTCCATCATAGTTGTGACAACTACGTTGTGCAAATGATAGTTACCTGTTAGATCTTGTTGTCGCAACTGCAATGGATTGTTGAATTATTAAAAAAAAAAATTATTGCTTTTTTCCACTAGCATAGATAGGTGTAACTCATGTTAATATAGTTGCATCAATTTTTTTTGTATATTTTTGGGGCCTAATCTAATACAATTGTGAATTGTGACTTTAATGTCCTTTGATGTCTATTACTGCCAATCAACAAATCAAAAATAAAAAAAAGTTGGCTAACTTACCCTCATTTGATTGGACAACATAGGAGCTCATTGAGTGAAAAATCTATATATCCCATTCCGTGCATTTTGTGATGAGAGACAAAGAAGGGTAAGTGCATCTCTCTTTTAGAATATAATTTCCTTCCCAAGCCAATATTCAAGTAAATCTTTTATGAAAGTTTGAGATTTAAATTCAGTCAATTAGGGGATTGTAGGCATTGTGATTAGTTTGATAGAGAGGTTGAATTGCATGTATGGTTGATTATAATTCATGTTGTGATTCCAAGTAAATTAGTAAATTCAAAGTAAGGCCAACCACACTACTTCTATTTATGGATTGAAGGAGGAATGATGTCTAATCTATTTTTCCATCTTGAGAGTTGGATGGATTGTAACTTGGTGGCAATGGTATACATTATTTTTTGCATATGTATTCAATGTCTTCAGAAAGTTAAATAGGATTATTTTGTTGTTAAGAACAAGTTTGAAACTCTATTTTGGGTGAGTAATCCTTTTTCCATTCTTTGTGCTCTTGAATTAATGTTTGAGAAGAAGTAAATAAAGACTTTTCAGAAAAAAGCCACTCAGTCTAGAAAAATATGAAAACATTAAATTTTTATTGGTGAAATGCAAGAAATACTACCATGGACTTGTCTTTGGGTGAGGCCACAAGTGGGGGACCTCTTGTTTGACATTAATGCTTACATGATTGTTCTACGTGAATTAATGCAACCATCTTACTACTCTTTCATGTCTGCCTACTACCTCCTCCTCCAAGATCTCTTATGCCTCCTTTGTGACCTATCTCTTATCATCCAAACCTTCATTGAACCATTGACAATGCCACTTATACACCATTACACTGTTGGGTCAACCTTAAAGATGCATACTTATACTAATGTCTTTATCAAGCCAATAGGTTGATTTTAAAAAAATATATATTTGTGGAGAATTTTAAGAATGCCTCCACTTGCAAGATTTAGTACATTCTTATCTAATGTTAAAACTATTTGGTAATGCAACTTGAGCATCAAATTCTTGAAACTGGTGGAATGATCCCAATGGCAGATTAAGCAGATGTAATCTAGTTTATAAATTATTATGCTAGAAGCTAGCCGCTGTCTATATATCTATGATTAATGGAGTTGAAGTCTGAGATTTTCCAAGTTCTAGTTACAGGCATATGTTTACTTAAATCTACTAAGGGTTTTTTACTAGGACTTTCCTTATGAATCTTTATAGTGTTCATCATTAGGAGTTAAGGTTGACTACTAAAGCACTTGGAGGATTGGACCTAACCACCTTTCCCCCAGTGGGTTGTAGTATTTTATTCCATGTTTTTCTACATTAGCTTTAAACCCATAAACCATACAATGGGGCAATAGTTCTACCAAGATCTCAAGTAGTGTCTCTTTTGAGGTTAAATTTTTTGAACTTAGGTGCTATGCCCAAACTAGTACTAAATTTGATATGCATAGTGGCTGATAATTATGTAGGAGCTATAAAAGCTTATACTTGCAGTAGTACTGAAGTGACACATAAATATGATACATGGATTTAGAATACCATGACAATTAATGCAACAATTTTTTATCTGAACATTTTATGGTTATTATTTTATGAACAAAAATCCAACCTAATATATTTAGAGATGTGACTATAACATATTTAAGATATTTTAGTAATGTTTCTTATTTCCATATTCTTAGAGGAAGAAGCATTTTGATGGAATTATGAAAAGAATCCCAGGTCTATATTTAATGATATTTTTTTGAGGGTTATTAATATTATTATTGTAATGTTAGTAACATACCATTACTAATTTGTTCTAGTGTTTGTTGTCTTTGGTTTGTTTTTGACCAAGTTGTAAATGACCTTTTTGATGTCTTAATGAGGATTAGTTCCTTAAATTTGTTGAAGAATATATTTAAAAAAAACATATTTATGAATAAGGATGTAAGTTAGATCTACATATGTGAATTCTTAAATGTCATACAATAAGACTGGTTTTATAGGTTAAAAGTGTTAAAAAAGTTAATTTTTTAAAGCTATTTTTTTCCTTTAGTGTGTGATGTTTAAGGGTCATGTATATACACTAATTTTATGATCAATAGAATAATATGTTGGGTGAGGAATGGGATAGTTGGTGAAGGTTTTGCAAATGGGGTTGCAAGAGCTATAGTAAATTGGGATGGGTGAGAGCATCATCTAGATCCAATGAGTGTTATATTCCCTTGAGAGATGGATTTTATGTGAATCACTACTCTTGAAATATGAGTTAGTGATTTTGACTCAAAAACTACATAGATAAGGGAAAGACTTGGTGTGAGCATCACCTAGATCCAATGAGTGCTAGGTGTTTATTTGTTCTCTTGAGAGATGGATTGATGTGTGAATCAAAATATGGGTCAATTAGTTTGACTCAAAAACTACACAATTAATTCCTGATAGCATTGTCACAATGAAATACTCTTTCAAACAAAATACTCCAATCTATCGTCTAGGATTATAACTAATGTTAAGCCTAAAATAAATGAAAAAACTCATTATATGGATGATGCAGTGACTAATCAGCACATAAATGGAGGTGTATGCTAATATAAGGATAGTCCATGGATGGCCCCTCAGAACTCCCACATTTTCTTTCATATAAATATTCATTCTGGTAATCATCCCATGTCCCTTAGAGCTCCCACTTTTTCTTACATATAAATATTCATTTGGGGGCCATTTGAATGCTACATTCTCTCTAATAGGACCCATTAAATTTTTTATGCCTATAATCATTTTAAAATTATGATGATATTATACATGAAAAAAAAAAACCAAATAATACAACATTGATAAGTTGGTTTTTCTAGAGCATACATCTCTAAGAATTGCTACATCATCCATGAAAAAAATATACTCTAGAACATGTACCTTGTAACACATGTCCTTTGGTGAAGTGGGCTATCTTAGCTATCGAGAGACTGCAAGATTATCAATGGAAAAATACACCTATTTCAAGATGAAATATGAAGAAAAAAATATTCTTAAATGATATGTGTGACAAAACATTCATATTCATGTGATAAAATATAACAAAAAAGGTTCGAGACTTGCAATAGTAACATCATTTTCCCATCTTTTGGTGCATGCCATTTTTCCATCGCATCCAAAATAAGATGTTGCAACTCAGAATTGAGAATGCATCTACAACTACATTCTATATGCATGGACAATAGGTGGAGCTGAAAAAATGCACCATGTTTGCATTTATTTAATAGGTCTATTAAGTTTTTAAAATTATAGACCATCATGAATGTGAGAACTCTAGCTACTATAGTTGAGAGAATGTACTTAGCTAGCCATTGCATAGAATGTATTGATTTTCTTGCATGCTGAGGACATTACCATTGCTTATAAGAGTCAAAGTTACAATTTTTGTGATGGTCTATAACTTAAAATACCTAATTAAAGACCTCTAAAAAAAATGCAAACCTATTGCATTTTTCAGCTCTACCTAATGTCCTATGCATATGAATTGAGATTGCATATTGAACCATGGCCTCCTTCTGCATTGCCCAAAACCAAGAGATTGACACAGTTAGTTGTCATGCAATCATAGTTTAATGTTGAGACTCACTTGGTTTCGAGAATAGGTTGATATTCTCTACTAATCAAGGCCAACCACGTGAAGGTGGAAGCTCATTTGGCCACCCCTCCCTAACATCTAAATTCCTTGTTAAAATCTACAATTCATTCATTCTATTAATAAATTATAACATTCATGAATTATCACATGATAACATTTATTAACACATAAGTTTCATTAGAACATTCACATTAACATTAAAACATAAGATTCATTATAACATTCACATGAACATTCAATAGAACATAATTAAAACATTGAGACATAAACATCAGTTATCATCAAATAAGTTACATAAATGAGAATCATTTCTTTTTTGTCTTATTCATTTTTTTTCCTTCCCTATATTGTTGCAGCGACATATCCATGTCATTATCGACATTTCTTCTCACCCGTGGATGTGATCTCGCTGTCCTTTGCAAAGATGGGTCCTCTATAATAACAAATAAAAGGGTTAAATTTGTAAAAATTGAGACTTTAAAGACTTTAAAGAACATAAGCGTAGCATTCTTTACCTTGTCCAACCACATCATCTTGCTCGATGGATTGAACCTCATCACACTTATGAGGAACAACCTCTACATCCCTTGCAACTACAATACAAGATGTTTTCTTAATCCCAACACATATTATAGTTTAATTTGTATTACTACACTAAATTCAATTAAAAATGTTTACTTGTATTAATAATTCAAAAATCAAAGTTTGAATATAAAATATATACCTTTAGTACTACAATGCACATGCGAATCGATGCCTCCATGGTGCTTGGATGGTGTATCACAATTGACAGGTTGCAATCCAATGCAAATAATTAGTGCATTTATAAAAAATATATACATATAAATACAAGAAAAATACTGAGAAATGTTAATCATTCATTTTAATACATATACATATATTCACTTTAAAGTTTTAAAAAAATATGTAATCATTATTTCCTTACTTAAAAAATATATAATGACTTATATTTTTGGAACTTAATATCAAATATAGTAATTTCTAAAGTATTCATCTTGAAATAAAAATAAATTGACTTATTTACCTCATTGATAGATCTTGCAAAAGAACCTTGCACACTCATTGCTCAGAGTCATTCAGCCATGACTGTATAGCCTCGAGTGTAGTCTATTTTCTCGTCCTCTTTAGAAGTTTTTTAAAACTCCAAGGCCTACATTTTTATTTTGGTATCATGAATTTTTTTCTAATCAATTTCATCAAGACCAAATTGTTTACAATTTATAAATATTTTCATATAATTTTTCATTTACTTATACTTACAATTCATGCAGAAAGTTTTGAAAATCCACCCAAGCCAAGCTTATGTTTCTCGTACTTTTGTTTTCTTGCTTCAAGTGCCTTTGATGTGTCAGGGAACCTATGTGAAGTTTGAAATACGTTAGATCACATAAGTATTAAAATTAGTCAATACACAATTTCACTCTTAATATTATGACATACCTTCTTTCCTCGGGTGGTACTATTTCTCCCCCATGTCTTGCACTTTTCTAAGTGGCATCTTTATTAAGATTCTCCCACTCAATAATAGGAATACAAGGGGGCCACTCATAATAAGGGTTTTTTTTTTTCATTTGGGTCATGTAGTTGTACCTAATGTACTTCAAAGATTGACCTGCTTTCTCAAGAAGCTTAAGTCTTTGAAAGAGATTGGGTCCAAAAACTGTTGACATAGCATTAATAAGTATGGTCAACCCTATAATACCCTATGCATATGGTCAACCCAAATATGTGCAAACATTCTTTATTAAGTTTTTCATTAAATAGATTATTCCTTGCAAAATAATAATGGGATTACTAGTTATTGCAAGGGATTGCATGGGAGGTTAGTTCATTTGATTATGAGTATAAGATTTTATAGTAAAAGAAAGGATCAATTTTTAAAGTATCATGAAGTTGGGTTACTCTCAAGGGAAGTCCATCTTCATTTCTCATGAGAAATTGATCACAATTCTTTAGTGTTCTCATACATCTAACATAGATACATCTAGGAATGCCCTTATTGCCTCCTACATAAAATGAATCCAATATTAAAAAATGCCCCGTAAGAAATAATAGTTCAAGTGAAATAAACACATGAAAAATGAGAGAGAGAAAGAGGAATATAATTACCAATATGCATTGTCATCACATCTGTGGCCATGCTACATTTTGCCAACATTGTAGTCAGCATTACCTCTTAGGTTATACTCCTCATAGTAGGTAGTGTAGAGAACATAGGATCCATGCTAGGAGCTAAAAAATAAGATTGTTAGAGCATAAAATAAATAAATTATTAGCGCTATTAAAAAAAATTGTTTAAGCAAAACACTAGTTTAGGATATAATATGCGATGTACTTGAACCACCTAAAGTATCATCATCTAGGGCACGGCCCTTTAAAATATTCAACATCCTCTATAAAAATAACACATGCATTTTTATTTAATGACATAAACAAAAGAGTATACTTTAAAAATTGTTATTTAACAAGTCAGTTAACATCAAAATTGCTTGTGATCCTTACTATAACATTATAGCCCATCTAGACACCTTGCCAAGAATTAATAGAATGAATCTTGCAACTTGCCTATCCAATTTGCCTCGACATAAACACAAATAGACATTTAAGAAAGAAAAGTATCCTAGCAACCAGATCCAACATATTTCTTTCTCAACTCTACTCTCTATTTGAATGATCTTACATTCAAGACTAAGTAGGAGAATCTGAGGTGCCATGGGTTTTTTAGTTGCTAAATGTGCCTAAAGAAACTCATGATAGCCAACTGAGCAATAAAGACCAACGTGATTTGTGTTATGTGGACACATTCTTTGGAGCAAAGAAATTTCTTGCCATGATTGATTCAGGTGTGCCTCACAATTATATGGCAGTAAATAGGGCAAAGAGTCTGGGTTTGTAGATCAACCCATAGGTTTGTAGATCAACCCATTTGAGACTTGTTTCAAAGCTATTAGTAGCCTAGCTAGGAAGATTGAGGGTGATTTTAAAAATGTGATAATGTGAATAGGGTCATGGAAAGGAAAATTTAGTCTTGTAGCAATAATGATGTTGGAATGTGATCTTATCTTGGGTCAAGAGTTCATACATCGAGCCAATGCTATAATTACTCCTCTCCTTGGATGCATTATGGTTTTGGATCTGACCCAACCTTGTATGGTGTCAACAGTATTAGCGTAAGATTCAAGTAAGAAGTTAAGTGCACTTGGGTTAAAGAAGGTAGAAAGGAAGCAAGCAAAGGAGTTATTTTTGGCTGTGATCATTGGAGGTTGGGATGAAGGTGATGCCTCTGATCTGACTGATCTTGACACTGTCAAGGATGTCATCGCTAAGTTTTCCAATGTGATGCCTAATTTCCTTCTAGCAAGCCTTCCACCAAGGAGGCATGTCAACCATGCAATTGAGGTCATGATAGAAGCAAGGTCACCAACTTGGGCTCCTTATCATCTCTCTGACCAAGAAATGGCTGAGTTGAAGAGACAATTAAGTGAGCTCATGGAAGCTAGGTACCTTAGACCTTCATGTTCTTCATATGTGTAGCTGGTGCTATTATAGAAGAAGAAAGATGGAATGCTAAGATTGTGTGTTCATTAACAAGCTCTTAATAAGCTGACTTTCAAGAATAAATATCCTTTGCCGCTGATTGTAGACATCTTTGACCATTTGATTGAGACAAGGTACTTCATGAAGCTTGATCTCTACCAAGGATACTATCAAATTTGTATCACTCTTGGCGATGAAGAGAAGGAAAAAATAAGTACTAGGTATGGAAGATTTGAGTTTTTGGTTATGCCTTTTGAGCTAACCAATGCCCCTGCTACATTTAGTACTCTTATGAATGATATATTTAGACACCTATTAGATCATTGTGTTGTAGTTATTTGGAAAACATTTTAGTGTATAGTAGATCATTACAAGAGCATCATGAACACATATCAAAGGTTTTTCCAATTTTGAGAGACAACTAGTTGTTCTCCAAGAAACAGAAGTGTTGCTTTGCAAAACAAGAGGTAAATTTCTTGGGTCGTGTTGTAGCACATGACACGATTCAACAGGAGTCAGATAAATTTAAAAGCTATTTTGGAATGGGAACCATAAGGAATGTGCATGAGGTGTGATATTTCCTAGGTTTGATTAATTACTATAGGCATTTTGTACAAAGGGTATTATAAGCTTACAACACCTATCATGGATCTACTTAAGAAAGATAGAGAATGGCATTGGGGCTAGCAGAAACATGAGTCATTTGAACTGCTCAAGGAGAGATTAACTTGTGAGCTAGTTCTGTCATTGCTTAAGTATGGTGAACCTTTTGAAGTGAAAATAAATGCATCAAATTTTGTAGTTGGTGGAGTCCTTATGCAAAATGGTCACTGTGTGGCTTATGAATCAAGAAAGTTGAATGATAGAGAGAGAAACTACTTTACAAATGAGAAGGAGATAATGACCATCATTCATTGTCTTAGAATGTGGCATCATTACTTTCTTGGGGTGCCTTTAGTTTATTGGTAGGATTGATAATTTGAGATTGACATATTTCAAAACCCAAGCGAAGTTGACACCAAAGTAGGCTCAATGGCAGGAATTCATCATATAGTTTGATTTTGAACTCATTTACAATCCTGGACAACACAATGTTGTTGCAGATGCACTTAGTTAGAAGACTCAGTTGGGTACCTTGGCCAAGGTAGAAGATGAACAACTTGGAAGATAAATTGATTTGAATGAAGATATGTTAAGACGAATCAAGGAGGGTCTTGATGCTGACACTCAAGCTCACCAAATAATGCTTCAAGTTCAAGCTGGGTGAAGAAGGAGGTTTAATCTTGTTAGTGATATTCTATACTTTGTAGGAAATAGAATGTACATTCCTAAATGGAAAGAGTTAAGGAGAGAATTATTGCAGGAGTGTCATGATTCTTCCTGGGATCAACATCTAGGGCAACATAAAACACTTGCTATACTAGAATGTGGATTATATTGGCTAAAGATGCGAAATGATGTAGAGCACTATGTAAATATGTCTCTCATTTTCCAACAAGATAAACTAGTGTCATGGTTACCTAGAGGTCTATTGCAACTATAGTTGGTTCCTATTCAAGCTTGGGTGAGCATCTCCCATGACTTCATTACCCAGTTACCCCTTGTTGAAGGATTCAACATTATTATGGTTATAGTTGATTGATACACAAAGTATGGAACCTTTATTCCATATAAGTATCCTTGTACTACTAAGGTAGTGGCTCATCTATTTTTTAGTAATGTGGTTAAATTATGGGGAGTGCCTCTTAGTATGATTAGTGACAGAGATCCTAGTTTTACATCTAAGTTTTGGATAGAGTTGTTCAAAGTGGTTGGAACTTAGTTGCTGATGAGAACAAGTTACCATCTTCAAATAGATGGACAAAATAAATGGACTTATGCTATCCTAGAAGATTATTTGAGGCATTTCATGAATGAAGACCAGAAGAATTGGTCATCATTGTTGGAAACAACATAGTTTAGTTACAATCTTCAAAAAATTGGTTCAAGCTAATACTCACCTTTTGAGTTAGCAACTAGTTAGCAACCTTTGTCTTCACACACCTTACTTAGAGGGTATCAAGGCAATGATACTACTATGGTAGATGTGGTAAAAAGGTGGAATTATTAGTGGATACAACAAGGCATAATCTTACATTGGCCATCGACTGAATGAAGAAGTTTGCAAATTGTAGGAGGTAAGAACTGGAGTATAGTGTTGGTGATAAGGTTTTATTAAGAATGAATTTGGATAAATTCAAGGCTTCTTAGAGCATCAAATAATCCTTGGTGTGTTGCTAGGATGGGTAGTTTGAGATGATTTCCAAGGTTGGAAAAGAGGCATATAAACTAAATTTGCAACTACATTTGAAAGTTCATCCCATCTTCAACATTTCTCAACTAAGGCCTCATGAAGAAAATCTTGACAATCTTGCTTAAAACATCCCAGAGCATGGACTAGGCAATGTGTTAGATAACCCCTCTCATCGAGTGAAAGAAATTGTTGGAACAAAAGTGCGCAAGATTGGCAAGAAGGTGATGAGAGAATTTTTGGTGATTTGGGAAGATGCAAAATTCAAACATCCGATATTGGAGAAATTAGAGATCTTATGGCATGACGAGGAGAAGGTTATGGAATTTATCACTGAGAGGAATTTTGATCAATAGGAGTAAAGTGAACACAAAGTCTTTTGTGAAACTAAGGGAACAAGGGTGCATCAACGTCAGAAAGTTGCCTAATTTAAGTGAGGGAGAATGTAGTGTGGTCCAAATCAAGCCAATTCATAATTCTCAAATCAGGTAGCCTACAACGTAAAATGGAAGCACAAAGATGTTACATCTTCTACAATCCTCTATTGAGCTTGATGGAAAAGTGTGTTTCTTTGGAGGTGAAAGGCTCCATTAGAAGCCACACTTAGATCGCATGAATCTAATGCTATACCAAGGATTTGAATCAAATAATTAAGCACATAATAAGATCAAAGCGATTGAGATAGCTTGAAAGAAGCACATTCAGTTAACCCAAATTGTGTGGCATGATTGTTGGCTAAACAATGTGATCATTGGTGAAGTTGAGTATCCATGGATTGCCGAGTTCAGTTTCTAGTTGTTAACCGATAGATCAAATCTTTCAAAGATCTTCTATGGTGCCTTAGATTCTCCTACTTAATCAGTAGAGTTGAGAAATAATGATGTTGGATCTACCTGCTAGGATAGTTTTCTTTCTTGAAAGTCTATTTGTGTTTGTGTCAAGGCAATTTGGATAGGCAAGTTGCAAGATTTATTTTGTGAAATCTTGTGTCTAGATGGGCTATAATGTAATCGTAAGGCTCACAAGCATTTTGGTGTTAGCTAACTTGTAGGTAGATGGCATATTGTAAATGATTGAGATCCTTTACAAATAATGAATCTGAGTTTCCCTATTTGATTGTTGTCTTTATCCTATCTTGAATGCTTGTTTATTGTT
The DNA here is from genome assembly GCA_028749045.1 of Cupressus sempervirens. Lineage (NCBI taxonomy): Eukaryota > Viridiplantae > Streptophyta > Pinopsida > Cupressales > Cupressaceae > Cupressus > Cupressus sempervirens. The sequence continues at coordinate 401,867,412 of CM053787.1, read as the reverse complement.
GGTTTTACTTGTGTAATGCATGACTTGTTAAGTCTAGGTTGGTTATATTTCAATGTATATTTTGGGGTAGGTGTAGTATGTATTGGGGCTAAGGGTGATTTGACCATCTAGACTAGTGATGAATGCAATATTGCATGGCAAAAAACTCTGAGCCCGTAACAGTTGAGAAGTTCAAATGACTCTTGTTTCTTATGGCCCCAATACCATCCTCTATCTTTCTTAAGAAAATTTGTGATAGGTGTTACTAACTTAGAATACCCTTGTACAAAATGCTTATAGTAATTAGGCAACCCTAGGAACTGTAGCACCTCATGCACATTCCTCAGTGGTTCCCAATCCAAAATAGCTTGCAATTTATCTAATTCATTTGAATCATGTTGTGTCTCACATGATCCAACAAATTTACCTCTTATTGTGTAAAACAAAACATATCTTTCTTGATGAACAACTAGTTGTTTGTCAAAATTGAAAACACCTTTGATAAGTGTTTATGATGCTCTCGTAATGATCTACTATACACTGGAATTTCTTCCAAGTACACTACTATGTGATAATCTAACAAGTGTCTAAATATCATTCATAAGAGTACTAAATATAGCAACGGAATTGGTCAACCCAAACAAAATAACCAAGAACTTAAAGCTTCCATACCTAGTAGTTATCGTCATATTTTCTTCATCACTAGGAGTGATTTGAATTTTAGTAGCCTTGGCATAGATCAAGCTTCATGAACTACCTCACCTTAACCAAACGATCAAATCTGTCTGTGATCAATGGAAAAGGATATTTATTCTTGATGTTAAGCTTATTAAGAGCTCAGAAATCAACACACAATCTCAATTTTCCATCCTTCATCTTTTGAAATAGCATTGGTGATGCATATGGAGAATGTGAAAGTCTAAGGTAACCAACTTCCATGAGTTCACTTAACTGTCTCTTCAACTTAGCCATTTCTAGGTTGGAGAGGAGATAAGGAGCTTGAGTTGGTGGCCTTTCTTCCATTATGAGCTTGATGGCATGGTCAATGTACCTCCTTGGTGGAAGGTCTGTTGGTAGGAAATCGGGCATCACATTGGAAAACTCAGTGATGACATCCTTGATAGCATCAGGATCAATCAGATTAGAGGTGTCACCTTCTTTGTAACCTCCAATGACTGCAGCTAAGAAAAACTCCCCCACTATCTTTCTTGATACCTTCTTTAACCCAAGTGCACTTAACCTCTTACTCAAATCATATGCTAATATTGTTGACACCAAGCAAGGTTGGGTCAAATCTAAAACCCTAATACATCTAACGTGAGGAGAAATTACAACATTGGCTTGACCTATGAACTCTCAACCCAAGATGAGATCATATTCTAAAATCTTTATGGCTACAAGATTAACTATTCCTTTCCATCACCCTACTCGCATTATCATATTGTTAATATCACCCTCAATCTTCCTAGCCAAGCTACTAACAATTTTGAATTAAGTCTTAGACAGGTTCATCGACAAATCTAGACTCATTGCCCTATTTATTGTCATATAATTATGAGACACACTTGAATCAATCATGGTGAGAACTTTCTTTTCTCCAAAGAATGCCTCCACATAATACAAATCATGTTGGTATTTCTTGGTCATCTAGCTATCACAATTTTCTTTAAGTGCATTCAATAACTACAAAGTAGCCATCTCAAGTACCTTCTCTTTGAGAACTACTACTGCTCGTGCTCACTCAGGACACTCCCTTTCCTAATGGTCACATCAGTTGCAAATGAGGCAAGCCTTCTCATTTCCATCCTTTCTCTTGTTAGCCAAGACCTACTTCTATGACTACTTCTTTGATCCTCCACTCGATGCAATCTTCTACTTAAGCTTGACATCATTCATCTTGTAGGGCAATCCATTTCACTAATCTTGCCAAGATCTGAACTTCTTCCTAGGTCCATGATCTACTCTAGCATTACCAAAACCCTTGGCCAAATCTCCTTTGTACTCATAAAGATACCAATTATCATGGCATTAGAGTTTTCTCCCATGCAGTAATGCCTTCATGATTAGTCTAGATGTTCAAATCGCCTTTAACCCCAATACAAACTACACTTACCCCAAAATATATGTGGATAGATAATCAACCCAGACTTAACAATTCATGCATTATACAAGTAAAACTAGTAATGAATGAGCATTCAAGATAAGACAAAGAGAACAATAAAATAGTGCAACTTAGATTTATTATTCATAAAGGACGTCAATTGTTTACAATATGTCATATGCCTGCATAAGTTGGCTAACATCGAAAATGCTTGTGATCCTTACAATTACATTACAGCCCCTCTAGAGACCTTGCCAAGAATTCACAAAATGAATCTTGCAACTCACCTACCCAAATTTCCTTGACATAAACACAAACAAATATTCAAGAAAGAAAACTATCCTAGCAGCCATATCCAACATCATTCTTTCTAAACTCTACTCTCTGTCTAAATTACCCTACATTCAAGACTAAGTAGGAGAATCCAAGGCACTATAGAAGATCTTTGAAAGATTTGATCTGGCAGTTAACAACTTGCAACTGAACTCAATGATCTCTGGATACTCATCTTAACTAATGATCACCTCATTTATCTGACAATCATGCCACACAATTTAAGTTAACTGAATGTGCTTCTTCTAAGCTATCTTGAGCCCTCCAATCTTAATCCATGCATGAAAATCCAATTCAAATCCTTGACATATTGTTAGATTCATACAATCTGAGTGTGAGCCTTTCACCTCCAAAGAAATACACTTTTCAATCAAGCTTAATAGAGGAGTGTAGAAAATGTAACATATTTGTACTTCCATTTTACATCGCAAGCTACCTAATTTGAAAATTATGACTCATCTTGATTTTGAGCATACTACATTCTCCCCCACTTAAATTTGGTGATATCTTGACAGCAATGCACCCTTGCTTCGTAGGCTATACAAAATACTTTGTGTTCACTTTATTCCTACTGGTCAAAATTCCTCCCAGTGAGAAATTCCACATCCTTCTCCTTGTCATGGCATAAGATCTTTCATTTCTCCCAGGATGTTCTTGTTTTGTATCTTCCCAAAACATCAAAAATTATCTCTTCACCTTCTTGCTAATCCTACACTCTTGTGCCAATGGCTCCTTTCACTCAACGAGAGGGGTTAACCAACACATTTTCTAGTCCATGCTTTGGAATGTCTCAAACAAGATCATCAAGATTCATTTCATGAGGCCTTAGTTGAGAAATGTGGAAGACAGAATGAACTTCCAAATGCAGTGGCATATTCAATTTTTATCCCACTTTTCCAACCTTGGTGATCACCTCAAACGACCTATTCTAATGATGTACCAAGGATGAGCTAATGCTTTGAGGAGCCTTGAACTGATCTGAAATCATTCTCAATAAAACATTATCACCAATGTTGAACTCAATTCTCTCCTACAATTTGCAACAATTTAGAAATTTTCAATAATGTGGACAAGTTCTTTTGATCTCCATTCATGAAATGCCTCAAATAATCCTTTAGCAGAGCATTAGTTTGTTTGGTTTGTCCATTTGTTTGAGGATGGTAACTCATTATCATTAACAACCAAGTTCCAACTAGTCTAAACAACTCCATCCAAAACTTAGATGTAAACCTAGGATCTTCGTCACTAATCATACTAAGAGGCACTCCCCATAATTTCATCACATTACTAAAAAATAGATGAGCTACTACCTTGGTAGTACAGTGATACTTTTATGGAATGAAGGTTCCATACTTTATGATACAATAAGTTATGACCATAATACTATCAAATCCTTCAATAGGGGGTAATTGGGTAATGAAGTCAAGGGAGATGCTCACCTAAGGTCAAATGAGAACTAACAATGGTTGCAGTAGACTTATAGCTAACCACAACATTGGTTTATCTTGTTGGAAAGCAAGACACATCTTCACATACTACTCTACATCATTCTGCATCTTTGGCCAAAAGAATATACATTCTAGCAGAGAAAGTGCCCAATGTTGCCCTAGATTTCCAGCCCATGCAGAATCATGAAGCTTCTACAATAACTCTCTTCTTAACTCTTTCCCTTTAGGAATGCACACTCTATTTTGTACAAAGTATATAATGTCACCAATAAGATTGAACCTCCTTGTTCGCCCAACTCAAACTTGAAGCACTATTTGGTGAGCTTGAGTGTTCACGTTAAGACCCTCCTTAATCTGTCCTAACATATCTTCAATCAACTTAATCTGACTTCCAAGTTCATCTTCTACTTCACAAAAGGCACCCAATTTAGTCTTTTGACTAAGTACATCTACAACAACATTATGTCAGCCAGGATTATAAATGAGTTCAAAATCAAACTCTTCCATGACCTCCTATCCATTAAGCCTACTTCAGTGTCAAGTTTTCTTGGGTTTTGAAATATTTCAAGCTTACATTGTCATTCCTAACAATAAAAGGGACCCCAAGCAAGTAATTATTGCATGTTCTAAGAAAATGAATGATGTATGCCATCACCTTCTCATGTGCAAGGTAGTTTCTCTTTCTATCATTCAACTTTCTTGATTCATAAGCCACGAGGTGACCGTGCTACATAAGGACTCCAACAACTACAAAATTCGATGCATCTATCTACACTTCAAAAGGTTCACCATACTTAGGCAATGATAGAACTGGCTCACAAGTTAATCTCTCCTTGAGTAGTTCATATGAATTTTTTGCTTCTGACCCTAATGCCATCCTCTGTCTTTCTTAAGAAGATTCATCATAGGTCTTTCTAGCTTAGATTACCCTTGTACAAAATACTTATAGTAATTAGGTAACTCTAGGAACTATTGCACCTCATGCACATTCCTTAGCAGTTCCCAATCCTAAATAGCTTTTAATGTATTTGACTTTAGATGAATCGTGCCCTATCCCACAACATGACCCAATAAATTTACCTCTTATTGTGCAAAACAACACTTCTCTTTCTTGGCAAACAATTGGTTGTCTATTAGAATTAAAAACACATCTGATCAGTGTTCATGATGCCCTTGTAATGATCTATTATGCACCAGAATGTTGTCCAACTATACTACTATGCAATCATCTAATAGGTGTCTAAATATATCATTCATAAGAGTACTAAATGTAGTAGGGGTGTTAGTCAGCCCAAATGGCATAGCCAATAACTGAAAGCTTCCATACCTAGTGGTTATTGGCATCTTCTCTTCATCACTAGGAGCAATTCAAATTTGATAGTAGCATTGGCAGAGATCAAGCTTCGTGATGTACCTCACCTCAACTAAATGGTCAAAGTTGTCGATAATCAATGGCAAAGGATATTTATTCTTGATAGTGAGCTTATTAAGAGCTCGATACTCAACACATAATCTTAGCATTCCATCCTACTTCTAAAATAGCACCGATGATGCATATGAAAAATGTAAAGATCTAGGGTACCCAACTTCCATGAGTTAACTTAGATATCTCTTCAACTTAGCCATTTTTTGGCTACAAAGAAGATAAGGATCACAAACTAGTGGCCTTTCATCCATCATGAGATTGATAGCATGGTTGGCATGCCTCCTTTGTGGAAGGCCTGTTCTTAGGGAATTATGCATCACATCAGCAAACTCGATGATGACATCCTTGACAACATTGAGACCAATTATATCAAAGGTGTCACCTGCATACCAACCTCCAATAATCATAGCTAAGAACAACTCCCCTGCTTGTTTCCTTGCTACCTTCTTTAACCCAAGTGCACTTAACCACTTATGCAAATCATATAGTAATATTGTTGACACCATACAAGGTTGGGTCATATCCAAAACTATAATACATGCAAGGTGAGGAGAAATTACAACATTGGATCAACATATGAACTCTTGACCCAAGATGAGATCATATTCTAATATCTTTATGGCTACAAGATTAACTATTCCTTACCAAAACCCTACTCACATTATCACAATTTTAACATCACCCTCAATGTTCCTAGCCAAGATACTAATAGCTTGGAAACAAGTCTTAGACAGGTTGACCTACAAACCTAGACTCTTTTCCCTACTTAATGCTATATAATTGTGAGACACACCTAAATAAATCATGGCAAAAACTTTCTTTTCTCTGAAGAATGCCTCCACATAACACAAATCATTTTGGTCTTGCATGGTTGATCATTTCGCATGAGTTACTTTAAGCATATTTAGCAACTGTAAAACACCCATATCAAGTACCTTCTCTTCAAGAACTTTTGTAACTCATGCTCACTCAGGACACTTCCTTTCCCAATGGTCGAGTCAGTTGCAAATGAAGCAATCCTTCCCATTTCCATCTTTTTTCTTGTTAACTAGGACCTGCTTCTTTGACTACTACTTTCATCCTTCACTCAATGTAGACTTCTACTTTGATTTGACATCATTCTTCTTGTAGGGCGATCCATTTCTCTAATCTTGTTGAGATCTAAAGTTCTTTCAAGGTCCATGATTTTCTCTAGTACTGCCAAAACCCTTGGTCGTGTTTCCTCTATAGTCAAGAAATTGATCTATTGTCGTGATAGTATTCACTAAGGTTTTGATTGTCCACATAAATAACCTTTGCACCAAGTGTTGTAATCCCAACCAAAGGTAGTTTTAGCAAGTTGTGTAGTAGGATTCCTATTCTTGGTTGTACACTCTGAAGATTTATGACCCTATATGTTGCATGAGAAACATTTTTCTTCAAATTTGGTCTTCTCTATGTATTCACTTTATGCCCATGCTTGTTACAACTATAATATTTTCTATTAAACTTTTACTTTCCATTTCTCCAACACTTGTTTCAAGTATGCCCTATTTTCCATAATGATTGCATGGAGGTATTTTATTGTTTTGAGTTCCTTGCTATGATGACTCTCCTTGTTCATTATAGATCAATCCCACTTTACCTTTCTTTCTTTTCTAGGATATCTCAATTAACTGATTCATGCTTGCTTGTGAATTCATCATTGTTTCATTGGTTTCTTTTTCTGCTTTAAGGTCATTCATGAGTCTTTCATTTTTTGTGCTCAGATGGATAACTTCTTGATTTGAATTGTTCAACTAATTTACCAAGTCTGCTTGATGAAGTGAAAGCTAGTGGATTTCATTGTCCTTTTATTTTATCCTTGTGTTGAGTAGTCTTCATTATTCTTCTACAATATTTTTGTCATTTTTAGCTTGGTTCTTTTGTTCCATGACTTCACATGTCTTTTTTGAATGAATCTCATGTTCTCTTTTCAATTTTCTAACTTCTTCTTGAAGAATAAGGTTCCTTCCAAGTAGATCTTCTATAGTTGCATCTTCTTCATCTAAAATTTTCTCTTTGTAAATATCATCAATTCTTTCTTCTATGTAGAAATTTTCATTCATATTTTTTGATAATTCTTTTCTTCTTGTCAGGGTTTGAGAGAGTTGCTCCTTTAGTTTCTTGATTTTCTCCATGGCTACATATAGATCCAACTTTTCATTCTCAAAGACTTTCTCTAGCTTGTATATTTCCATTCTCTCTACTCTATTCTCTCAAGATGCTAAAATTTCTGATAAGAGAACCTTGCTTTGATACAAATTATTGGAAATTTAATGTAAGCTAGGTGACTGATAAGGTGGGGGGGGGGGGGGGGGGGTGGGTGTGAATCAGGAATTGCTTCAACTTTTTATTCTAAACCACTTTATTAAATTTTCTAATCTACTTGGAAGCATAAAACATAAAATAGTAAAGTAACAACACCATAACACAATGTTTGATAACCCAAAAACCCTCCAAGTAGAAGGTAAAACTAGGGTGGGGATGACATCCATAATGTAGTAATAAAGTTTCCATGTTAAGGCTTACAAATGATCACTTCTAATGATCTTACTTGATTAAGAGCAATAAGGACTATTATGTCAGCCCGATTAAAGGGTTTGGGACTAATGCACCTATTAGGATGGATCAATGGATTGATCTTTAAAATGAAACTATGATTGTTGATGAAGATCCTTTGAAGTTTTTTGATCGCCTAACTGTGATAGATGATTATTTTCCTTTTCTTGGAATGCTTGTAGCCATCTAGACAATCCACCCTTCCATATTCACTAATGTTTGAATGCTGATACAATGAATACACATACTCTCTATTGGATAAACAAAATACCTTATATCCACTTAAATAAATTCTTTCATAGGTTGAATACAACATGAATAGTTACAAAAAAAATCACCAAGTTGGCTCAATGATGTAACTTGGGTAAAATTCTTACTCAAGCAATACTGGAAACACTTGGTCACCACTGTCTCCTTGGATAGCTCTAGCACTCAATAGATATTGGGTGCTTGGTTCACACTAATCAGTCGGTAGATGTTTTTGACTCAACTTGCACTACTCTACCATCTTGATTATTACCTTGGAACAAGATTGCTCTGTTGACTTGGTTCACATTAGAGCATGATGTGAATTGTCAACTTAGTTGCCACTATAACTCAGTTGACACTGCAACTTTTTACAAGGTTAACTTATTTTCTTGGATCCTTTGTAAGCTTAGTTAACACTGCATACTAGTGACTTGGTTGTAACTGTATTTTCGTTATGACTAGGTTTTTTAACACTAATTGAAAATATATCTTGCATTATATTAACAATATATGGATTTCCAAATTATATATCAAAGGATTTAAGAATCGCAATCCCAAAATACTTTGGGAATGGAGCTATATCAGCATAAAATCATTGTATAAATTTTAACAAAGTAATTGATGAAATAAGTGAAGCCCATGAGGATGTCCTAATAAATTTATTTGTTCAATCCTTAATTGAAGATGTAGTAGAATGGTACATAAGTTTACTTGATGGACCTTTTGAAAGTTAGCACGAATGTTTTGGTCAACTCATTGAGCATTTTTGTGATCATAATGACCCTTCTTTTGCTTCACATGAATTAACTAGTATCAAGAAAAATCAAAATGAAACCATACTTGAATTTAATAGGAGATTTAATAAGGTGCTAAATAAGGTTCCTAGAGACATCAGGCCACTCAACATGTTCCTTATGAACTTCTACATAGATGCTTTGTATCATAGGATGAACTATGAGATCAGGAAGGAAAAGCATACCACCCTTCAACAAACTTTCAAAATTGCCTTATCTTTGGAGGACATTGGAAAGGCTATAGGAAAAGGATTGAGAAGTGATGATCCTAAGTTTTCTAATCCTAAGGCTCCTAAGAAGAACAAAGAAGAACACATGATTGACAAAATTCTGAAAATGATGAAAGAGATGAATATGAGAAGTGGAAGAAACAATTTCCCCCCAAAAAGAAATAACTGCCCCTTATTTAAGAATGGTAAATATAGGCTATATGAAATGCCCTATAATACTACTTAGAAAGATAACAAACCAGTAAACACCAAGGAGATTCCAAACCCTCTCAAAAGAGCTAATCATTTTGTTTATAATAAGCCTTGGTGTGATGTTTTCCTACTGCCTCATATGGCAGACCAATGTGTAATCACTCAAAATATTTGGGATGAGAATAATAATGATAATGATGAAAAACCTAGGTGTAATGCAATATCAAGTGGATTATGCCAAGATGAGGAACCATTAGAGGATGACTACACAAAAAATTATACAGATGGAAGGTATCAAATGAATCAAGAAGTGTTTTTAGATGATGAAGTATTTCCACGAATCAAAAAAATTTCTAAGGAGAAAGAAGCTTATAATATTGTAGCAATGGAACAAGTAAGAAGCAACTATAAGTTGAGGAATCAAGAGATCAATGAAGGACTGAGCAAAAAATAAGGGATGTTTGCCAAGATTGGAGCTAAACTAACCAAAGGTAAGGATCGAAATATTAATAAACAAGAGGAGTAAACAAATCTTACAAAGACAACAAATGATAAGCATCCAAGTGGTAAGAATTTTCATAACTCTAATTCCTTGATAGCTCAAGCTTTATCTCAGGTAAAATTCTCTATTCCCCTAATGAAAATTATGAAATTCCTAGATTACAACAATGAGGCTTTAAAATTGATATATGAAAGAAAGTCATAAAGATGAAAAAGAAGATGCTCAAAAGATACCTAAGATATTTCTAGGAACTTTTGTTAATAAAAATCTTGCACAAACCAATCCATTTTATTTAACTCTACTCATAAATGATAAATTGGTGAAAAAGTGCATGACTGAATTGAGAGCAGCTATAAATATTATGCCTATTGATGTGATGAAAAGTTTTAATCTAGATGCTGATACTCCTTATGGTAAATGTTATACTATGGATAACAAATTTTCTGTGTTGTGGGAATTATAAAAGATGTTGATTTCAGATTTCCTTCTTGTCTTGAAAAGGTTTATAAGACTAATATTACAGTAGTGGAGGTTCCTGCTATGTATGGTATGCTTTTTTCTATACAATGGTCTTATTTGGTAGGAGGAAACATTCAATTAGATTTATCTTACACAATTATCCTAGTAAATTGAAGGAATATCATGATAGAAAGAGAACCCAGGTTAGTATATTTGGTAGAAGATGTCAATCCAGATCAAATGACTTATTTTTTACCATACAGATATAGACAATTTTTCAAGTATCTCTAAGGAAGCCTTGCAAAAAGTGGATCCCATTAGTGAATATATTTCCATAGATCATGATAAAGTATGGAAGATGAATTTTGATGGCCTATGTTCCAAATAAGGTAATAGTGCAGGTATAGTATTTGTTTCTCCTAAAGGTAAAACTTTCAAATATGCATTCTTGTTATCTTTTGAATGTATTAATAACATAGCTGAATATGAGGCCTTGTTGTTAAGATGAAGGATAGAAAATAAACATGATATTAAGATTTTAAATATTTTTGGTGATTCTAATTTGATTATTTCCTAAGTTAGAAATAAATTTTCTACAAAAAAGGATAAAATGAAACAATATAAGAATGAAGTATGGGATACTATTGAACTTTTTGATGCATTTAACATAATTTGGATAAACAGATCTGAAAATGTTCTTGCAATTTTTTTGGCTAATTTGGGAGTTAGGTAAGATAGTATTCCTTATGCAAATATTACACAAGTAGAAATAAAAAGTAGGCCAAAAATTCTTGATAATTTGCATAATTGGCAAGTCTTTGAATGTGAAAAAGACATTATTAATTTCCTAGCATGTGAAGGGAGGTATGAAAGTCAAATTATAGACCTTAATAATCTTTTGGAGGAGGTTGATAGGAAAGATATGATATTTGGTGAAGGAGTCATGCGGTTAAAGACAAACAAAATTCCTAAGGGATTTGTAGCATTAGAAAGAGTATTTGATAACAAGGATGCCAAGGAAAAGGATAAGATTATTGTATGAGATTGAATGATAGATTGAATGCATTAGTTGAGCTTGAAGAGAATAGGAGGGTAAGCTCATGAGAAAAAGATGAGGTAGCAGCAAAAAGTAAAGATATTAGATGAAAATAGAGCAAAATGTTGAAAGTTTTAGGAAGGAGATTGAGTTCTAAAATGAAATTCAAAGGACCAAGACAAGGGGAAACATGGAAAATTTGAAGCTTTATGGCTTGGGCCATTGGTGAGAATGGGGAAGATTCTTATTACTTTCATGATATTGATGGGTGTGATCAAGAGTTATCTACTCATAGTCAGTACTTAAAAGGTTTCTTCTTTCAAGATTGAAGATCAAGTTTACTCCTAAACCTTTTTTCCTTTTTTTTTTGATTTGTTTTCTTATGTTATTATTTTTTACATCTAATCATTGGTCTCCTTTTTCCAGAGACAACTGAATTCTCACTACACCCATAAGGGGTGCATGTCCCCAACTAGAGCCACTAGTGGAACTCAATATTTAATAAATATTTTCTACTTATTATTGCTTTGATTATAGTTGATATTATTGACTTATTTTCATGTTGCTAATTATTTATCATTTCAAGGATAGTGTTCTTAGCCTAGGTTGATTATATGGTTGTGATCAAATAAAAGAATTACTTACTACATTTCTTTTTGTTTGTAGGAAATCATGGTTTTCCATCTAAATCAAAGGTTCCTATCTCATAATGCATTTCCAGGGCTTCCTCATCACATAGAGGTCCCTGTCTATGGATCTTGGTTAGTATTTTCTTGAAATTCTATAAGATATATGATTTTTTTCATATATCGCTATAGCTACAATGATGAAGCATCAAGTATTGGTATGTATTATGGCGATAACAATAGGGTCATCTTCAAAATTGGGTGAGATATTGTTATAACCTTCAATGATTATTGGTGAGCAGGGAGATAAGGCTTTGGTTTTGGTGGTCAATGATGAATTAGGTTATATCGCTATATGATATGGTGATAAGTACTTTTGGTGATCAAAGAAAGGAGTTTTGTGCTACAATGATTAGTGATAAGTTGGATGACCACCATATGTTACAGTGATAGAGTAGTGAGATTTTCAAGAGAGATCATTATTGCTTATAGCGATAGATTGGAGGTGATCGCGGATCGCATTTGGAGAATAATGGACATGGAGCTAAGTGATAGGCATTTGTGTATCGATGTGTATTATAGTGATAAGATGGACAGATAATCGAACAAGAGATATGGATGGGGATTCACCACGAGATGTAGGAACAAGCCTTGGGAGAAGTGTGGAATGATGATTTGGAGATGAAAAGGACTAGCAACAGATTGAATGGATGATCAAGATGGAGATCAAGGCTTGCGAAGTGATCATTGATGCAAACTTGCTCAAGAATGACAAGTATCAGTTGGAGCACATTAAATAGTGTGATAATTTTATTGAGAAATCAACATTAGATTCATCCCAATGAATCTATTTTCCCTTGAAAATGTGTTTTGATTAATTAGCATATAATAATTGGTTATTATTTGGTTGTTTAAGATCAATTTTGTAAACAAAGGGTCATGCCTTTTCATTTTGTAACTAATTAGTTTTTTATAATTATAAGGACCAAATTTGGAGATCATCATTAGCATATATTCCATACATATATTTTCTAGAGAAAGTCGATCCTCTTTTGTCTACTTTGGATTGTGTTATCTGTATGCACTAGCAACACATGAATTTATGGTGAAAGATTTCAAATTTAATACAAGAGTTTCATTTTCTTGATTGATCTTTGGGTTATATCATTTTTATCTAATAGATTTTGTTTCCTCAAATCAAATCTTATGTTTGTTTTAATTGACTATTCAATTGATTAAATGCTGCAAGTTATTTCTATTGGATATAATTGTTCAATTGTGTGTTGTCTTTGATGTCACATAAATGTCATATTAGTCATCTGATAGAGTCTACTGAGCTCAGAAGGTCAGCAAGGCAAATGAAATTGTCTACTGAGCTCAAAAAGTCAGCAAGGCAAAAGGACAGAATCTATGGAGCCCAAGAGGTTAGTAAAGAAAACTTGCAATATCTACTGAGTAAATAGTTCTTACCAAGCTAACTCGATCATCAAAAGAAATATGGCAGAAATAGTTCTTATCGAGCTCACTTGGTCATCAAAAGAAATTTGGCAGAAACTGTTCTTACCGAGCTCACTCGGTCATCAAAGGAAATGTGATAGAAGGAATTTAGTTCTTATCAAGTAAACTCGGTAGCCAAAAGATTTTATGGATATTGCAATGTTAAACAAGTTAAGAAGGTTAAGTTAGGAAATTTTTGGAAGTAGTATTTATCGAGCAGGGTCTGCCAGTAAAAGATTCATTATTTTATGAAATAACGTTTATTTGTTTAGAGTAATATTTGTAGCCGACTGATGTATGGTTTATTGGTAAATGTAACATGTAAATGGGCCAACTTGACAATCTGAATGGTATAATTAAGAGGCCAAGTTGTGAATTCTAAGTGTGAAGAGGTAGAGTGTGGAATTAATGTAATATGAAGACTGATTAGAGATCATTGAGGAGTAGCAAAGCTATATTTGATCAAGGAGGATCTAATAATGCTAAACATAGACCTATAGTCAGAAAATTCAGTTGCATCTTGTTCAGGTCAAGTCATTGTTGCTTTCTAACCATTGTAGCAGTGATTTCAAATCTCTTAACAAACTTGGTTTAACAACCATTTTGTAAATCCTCTAACAAGGTGATAATTCTGTTGAATTATTCTAAAGACCTCTAGCAAGGCCACTCCTAAAAGTATGATTAAATCCTCTAACAGGGTCACACCTAACAGTGTGTATTGTAACTTTTAAAAGGGTTGGCTCCTAATAGGGCTCACTTCAGAAGAGTGAAAAATTGGTGACTAGTTAGTTGGTGGTTTTTCTCATATTGGGTTTCTACGTTAAATCTAGTGTCTCTTGTGTTCATTTTGTTTTCAATTGCATGCATGTTTGCTTGAAGATTAGTAACAGTTTAATTTACTGAGTTATAGCATTTTTGTTATGTTTACCGAGTATCAGCAGTAATTGGATCTTTAAGACATCTAAGGGATCTGTGGATTAATTTTTGTAAGTAATTGATTCACCCCCCCCCCCCCCCCCCCCCCTCTCTCAGTTAGTCTACCTTTAATTCCAACAATTAGTATCATAGATTTTGGTGCTTATAGGAAAATATTTCAAGGATCTAAGCTAAAGATCAGGATGTCTTACAAAAGGGAAATTTCAAGACTTAATAGGGACAACTTCTAGCATGGCAAGGATTGATGAGGCTTCATCTAGCTTCTATTGGTGATACAGGGCTAAAGTACCTCAATGAAAAATATGAAGAACCTTTTGGTACATTATCTGTCAATGATATTGCTAAAAAGAAGAGTCACAAAAACATGATGATAGATATAGCATTTGCTCTGAGTTATGAAAAATTTGATGACATCAACAATTGCAAAACTACCTTTGAAATGTGGAACAAACTGAAAGAGATCTATGGAGGAGATGATAATGTGAGAAGAGCCAAAGTAGAAAGTTTGAGAGGACAATTTGATCAAATGAGGATGAGAGAAGATGAAAACATTACAAAGTGTGTTGAAAGAGTTAAAGCATGTGTTAGTGCAATCAAAGCATCTGGAGGAGATATCAATGATGAGACAATCATAAGTAAAGTTCTTAGAACTCTACTTCCCATTTATGCAATCCAAGTCTCTGTAATTCAAGAAAGAAGATGTGAGGCAAATCATAAAATGAATTTAGAGTCCATAGTTGGAAGATTTACTGAATTTGAGCTAGATAACTATGACAATTATGTTCCAACTGTCAAAAATATTGAATTAGCATTTGAAGCCAAGCTTTCACTCAAAGAAAAAGGGAAAAAAATGAGGGATCCGCAATTAGATAGTGATGAAGAATTAGAACAAAGTTTAGACAGTGATTTTGAGGTGGTTGAAGCTCTACTAGCAAGAAAATATTCAAGAGGCAAAGGGAAATACAAAGGTAAGGTTCCTCCAATCTGGTTTTCTTGTGAAGAAATTGGACATATTACAGCTAGGTGCCAAAATAAGTAGAACAAAGATGAGAAGAAAGGTCACAAGTACAATGGCAAGAAAGACTTCAAATCATTCAAGGATAAAGCTAAGAAAACATATTTCATGGCTAAAGATTCTAATGATTCTGATGATGAAGAAGAAGATGAAATTGTCTACAATGCTATGAAAGATGAATCTGATAATGATGAAGAAATGGAACTCATTTCTCATATGAGTAGAAATGATACATGGATCATAGATAGTGGTTGTTCTCATCACATGATTGGTGATAAAACTTAGTTTGAATACTTTGAAGAATATGATGGTGGCAGTGTAAGATTTGGTAACAATGAGCCTTGTTGTATAAGAGGAAAAGGAAGAATCTCACTAACCAAGGAACTTGTATGTGATAATGCATATTGGGTAGAAGGACTAAAGCATAGTTTTTTGAGTGTGGCATAGCTACTCAATAATGGACTTAAAGTAGAATTTATGCATGGAAAAGCAAGATTGCTGGATGACAAAGGAAAGCTGATTGGATTAGGCACTCAAACAAAATGTAACTTATTTTATCTTGAACTTGGTGAATGTTCATGTTTCATTACTCAAGTTGAAGAAAGTTGGTTATGGCATAAGAGGTTATGTCATATAAACTTTGACAACTTGATAAAGATCAAAAAATTTAGGAAAGTAAGAGGTATCCGTAACATAAAGAAACCTGAGGTCGGTCTATGCAACAATTGTGAAATTGGTAAAATGGGAAAGACTAGTTTTAAAAGAAAGAATTATCAGACTGAAGAAGTTCTAGAAATTGTGCATACTACTTTGTGTGGACTTATTGCCATTGAAAGTTATACTAGTGAAAAATTCTTCATTCTGTTTGTTGATGATTATTCAAGAATGATGACTGTCATGTACCTAAGAGAAAGATCAGAAGCATTTGAAAAGTTCAAATGGTATTTGGCCAGAGTAGAAAAGGAAATAGGAAAAAGACTGAAATGCTTAAGGCCTGATAGAGGTGGTGAATTCATTTCACATGAGTTCAATAACTTTTGCATTGAAAGGGGAAGCAAAAGACAAGTTTCAACACCTGGAACTCTTGAATAAAATGGAATAGCAGAAAGAAGGAACAGATCTATCATGGATTGTGCAAGAACCTTAATGATTGAAAAAGGCATTGCTATCAAATACTGGAAGGAAGCTATTAGCACTGTAGTTCATACTTTGAATTGAGTACAATTGAAAAAGGACTCATTCAAAACACCCTATGAGTTGTGGTATGGCTACAAACCCAATGTAAGGTATTGAAAAGTATTTGGAAGCAAATGTTACATTTTGAAAGAATCTAAAAAAGGTAAATTTGATATAAAAAGTGATGAAGGAATATTTTTAGGATACTCTTGCAAAAGAAAAGCATATAGATGTTTGAACCTATCTACTCACAAAGTCATAGAAAGTGCACATGTGAAAGTTGATGAGTTTGCAAAAAGAACAGAAGACGAAAGCAAAAAGGAACCTGATACAATGCAAAGAATACCTATTAATCAGGAATCCTCAACTCCAGAGTCTTCATTAATCAAGTCACAAAAAGATCAAACCGAGTTAGTACCTACCAAGCTGCAAGAATTCGAGTTGGAAATAGAAGCTACTGAGTTAGCATCTACCGAGCCTGAGCAACCAAAATCAGAACTAGAAGTTGAGACATAAAAGAATTACAATGCAAGGAGCCCATGTTAGCCAAGTATGTCAGAAAACATCATGCACTAGATCAGATCATTGGAGATAAATCAGAAGGAAAAATGACAAGAAGTAAGTTGAAAGGCACTTGTTTACTTGCTAATTTTGAACCTAGAAATGTCAAAGATGCACTAGACAATAAAAGTTGGATTGAAGCTATGAATGAAGAGATAGAACAGATAAAGAAAAATAGAATATAAAATCTTGTACCTAGACCCAAAGACAAAAATGTGATTGGAACAAAGTGGGTATTCAGAAACAAACTAAATGAAGATGGTAAGGTATCAAGGAACAAAGCTAGATTGGTATGCAAAGGATACTCTCAAGAAGAAGGTGTAGACTATGGAGAAACTTTTGCTCTTATTGCAAGATTGGAAGGTATCAGAATCTTACTTGCATATGCTACATTCAAAGGATTCAAATTTATCAGATGGATGTCAAGTCAGCATTTCTCAATGGCATATTGGATGAAGAAGTTTACATTGAACAGCCTAAAGGTTTTGTTGATCCAGACAAGAAGGACATGGTCTACAAATTGCATAAAGCATTATATGGTATGAAACAAGCCCCTAGAGCATGGTATGAAATATTGCATAACTATCTTATTTAGATTGGTTTTCAAAGAACTAATGACAACAGTAGTTTGTACATAAAGGAATGATCAGACAATAAGATTGTTTTGGCATAAATATTTGTAGATGATAATTTGTTCATAGGAAATGATGATCTTTGCAAAGAATTTTTAGAACAAATGAACAAAGAATTTGAAATGTCAATGTTTGGTAAAATCAAATTCTTTGGTGGTTTTCAAATTCAATAGAATAAGAATGGCATCTACATCACTCAATCTAAATACATCAAGGAGATACTAGAAAAGTTTGGTATGGAAGACTGCAAACCAGTTGGGACTCCTATGTGTACTGGATTAAAACTTACTAAGGATGATGAATCAAAGGAAGTAGATCAAACATTGTATATATCTATGATTGGAAACTTGCAATATGTAGTGCACACAAGACCAAACATTTTCCTTGCAGTAGGAATTGTAGCAAGATTCTCAACAAAACCAAAAGAAAATCACATGATGGCAATCAAAATGATCATGAGATACTTAAAAGGAACTAAAGAATATGGATTATGGTATAAACTTAAAGGAAATCTGGATTTAAAGGTGTTCACTAATGCAGATTGGGCAAGAAATATTGATGACAGGAAGAGCACAAGTGGAAGAGTTTTCTTTCTTGGAAAAAGGTTGGTTTTTTGGACAAGCAAAAAGCATAATTGTACATCTCAATCCATGGCAGAGGCTAAATATGTTGCAGCAGTAGTAAATTGCTCAAATATTGTGTGGTTCAAACAATTATTAGAAGGTATGAAACAAGAAATCAAAGAACCTATTGTTATGTTTTGTGATAACACAAGTGCAATTAACATCTCCAAGAATCTAGTGATGCATTAAAAAATTAAGCATATTGTCATAAAGTATCACTTTGTTAGAGAATTAGTGCAAGAAAAGGAAATAAGATTGGAATATGTCCATAAAAAGGAACAAATTATTGACATATTCACAAAGCCTTTACCCAAGGATGCATTCTTGTATCTAAGAGGTAAGTTAGGGGCCATTCCCCTATCTAAAGCTCACTAAAATACAATTCTAGTGATGCATCAACAGAAACAGAATTGAAGATCTATTAGTTGATGTAGCAAACCATTGAAGACATTGCATATGAATTAGTACATCAGGTACAATGCTATTTAGTTATTCTGAGTTGTCTTTGGCATGTGTTGTCAAAGAGGGAGAATATACTGTCATATCTTTCTGAAATTAAATAATAAGAGTTTGTATAAGAGGGAGAAATTATTATGATAGAAGGAGTTTGTTGTATTTGAAGAAGAAAGTGAAGTATTTTGTCAGTAAAAGACTTGTTTTCAAATTTCATTCTACTATGACATGTTTTGTTGCCATCAATGTCAAAGAGGGAGATTGTTGGATACAATTGTTCAATTGTGTATTGTCTTTGATGTCACACAAATGTAATATCAGTTATCAGATAGAGTCTACCAAGCCTAGAAGGTCAGCAAGGCAAATAACAGTGTCTACCTAGTTGAGAAGGTCAGCAAGGAAAAAGGATAAAATCTATCGAGCCCAAGAGGTTAGTAAAGGAAACTTGTAGTATCTACCAAGTAAACAGTTCTTATTGAGCTAACTTGGTCATCAAAGGAAATGTGGTAGAAACAGTTCTTATTGAGCTCACTTGATCATCAAAGGAAATTTGGCAGAAATAGTTCTTATCAAGCTCACTCGGTCATCAAAGGAAATGTGGCAGAAGTAGTTCTTACAGAGCTCTCATGAAGGAATTCAGTTCTTACTGAGTAAATGGGCCAACTTGACAATCTAAATGGTATAATTAAGAGGTCAAGTTGCAAATTCTAAGTGTGAAGAGGAAGAGTGTGGAATTAATGTAATATGAAGATTGATTATTGGGGAAGCAAATTTGAAGGATGATCAGAGATCATTGAGGATCAAAAAAGCTATATTTGATCAAGGAGGATCTAATAATGCTTAATATAGACCTGTAATCAGCAAATTCAATTGCATCTTGTTTAGGTCAATTCATTGTTGCTTTCTAACCATTGTAGTAGTGATTTCAAATCTCTTAACAGAGTTGGTTTAATAACCATTTTGTAAATCCTTTAATAAGGTGATAGTTCTATTGAATTGTTCTAAAGACCTCTAGCAAGACCACTAGTAATAGGGTGATTAAATCCTCTAACAGGGTCACACCTAATAGTGTGTATTGTAACCTTTAATAGGGTTGGCTCCTAACAGGGCTCACTTTAGAATTGTGAAAAATTGGTGACTAGTTACTTGGTGGTTTTTCCCATATTGGGTTTCTACGTTAAATTTGGTGTCTCTTGTGTTCATTTTGTTTTCAATTGCATGCATGTTTGCTTGAAGATTAGTTACAATTTAATTTATCGAGTTACACCATTTTTGTTATGTTTATCAAGTATCAGTAGTAACTGAATCTTTAAGACATCTAAGGGATCTGTGGATTAATTTTTGTAAGTACCTGATTCACCCCCCCCACCCCCCCAACCTCAGTTACTCTACCTTTAATTCCAACAATTTCAACATTTTCTAAATAGTAATTTTGTATTAATTTTTCAATCTTTATTGATGTCTTATTGGGCTCTTCAGGAGAGTTAAATTCAAGAGGACTTAATATTAAAATATACTTTAGTATTTAACAATTTATACTTCATTTAAGTGATAGAAATTTATCTTGAAGGGATTTATTGTCTGTCTCTGAGGTTTACTATAAATTTTTTAAATGATTGATGAATTAATGATAAAGACTCCATCGATTAAGGCACTGGTCTTTGATTATTATTTTGAGTTTTCATATTGATTATAGAAAGGACACATATCCAAGTGATGAACATCGTCAATCCATAATACATTCACATATCACACCAACAAATATGTATCAACATTTTAATTAAATTTCCAAAATACCCAAGTCTCACAAATTATATGCTCTAAAAATCATCTAGGGTGTGAGGTGTTGCTGCACTTTTTAGCCTATAACCATTTTGCAAAAGTGGAAAATTTTGTGCCTTAGTTAATCCTAGGTATGTTTTGGTCTAGTTTTAATCCTCCTTAGGTGAAAAGAGTCTCTATTGGATTTTCCATCTTTCCCTTCTCCCACATTTCATGGCCGGGTGGTTTCCCTTGATGTTGTGAGTTTATGGGTAGTTTAGTATCTAATTCAATGGAGGTTCTTACAACATGAAAAAGTTGTTCAAAAAGATAGGCTTGTTCATGACATTCATGTTTTTAAATGAAATAAGGAAGCTTCAGAAAAATCAAGCATCACCTTCCCCTCAACGGGTTTTCAACCCATGAAGGCAATTTTTTGCGAAGAGCAATAGATGATGCTTACAGGCCTATATAAGAAGATAATTAGCTATTTTATGGAAAATCCTTATTTTCACCAATGTTCTACCTTAGGAAACATTCTAGATTTATCACAATGCTTCAAATCATCTTAAGCGAAAAACTCTAAAATGACTTCTCCTTGGCGGGCTTTTGACCCATGAAGTCCATTTTTTGCCAAAGGAAATTGTAAAGGAAAGAAACAAGGAAGTGGAACCTTTTTAAAACTTTCACAGTCCTTTCAAGATTTTTGAAACCCAAAGGAAATGATTAACTCAATGGTTAAACTTTAAAGTAAAGTCTGGGCGAAAAAATAGAAATCATCATCTTGGCGGGTTTTCAACCCTTGAGGACAATTTTTCGCATTCAAGAGAAATTTAACTTTGTAAATAGATTGGTCACATGAATTACACACAAAACATCTTAAGATGATAATGGAAACAATCTAACCATTTTGGGAAAGGTATTCTAAGTAGAATTTAATTGGGCAAACATTTCCTTACTGTAGACACCAAAAATATTTTAGAAAATAAAGTTTTTTTATTTTCTGAAAAAGTCTTGATGACATCATCATTTATTAATTAATTATTTAATTAATTAATTTATTTATTTTTATGCCATTAAATCCCTTTATCGTAATTAAAAATATTTAATTAAGGAATCCCTCCCAAAAATGTTTAAATCTTATTTAAACATTATTTCCTTATTTATTAATTATTTAATTAATAAATTGACCAAAAATTCTAAAATAAATTAAAAAATTATTTTTTGCCCAAAACTTGGCCAATTTCCTTAAGACCACTAACCTCTTCCAAAATCTTCTAATCCTTCTTTAATTTTGATTAAAGGCTAATCCCATCATTTCCTACCCCTAATCCCAACTCAAAATATTTAATCAAGATTAAATATTAATCCTCATGTTTATTAAAAATATTTTAATAAATATCTCCTCAACCCAAACCCTTGAAATAAATAAAACTTTATTTATTTCATAAAATCTTATCCTAGGAAGTTCTAGACTCTTCTAGAAAGTCTTCATCCTCATCCAAAGCCTAGACTCTTCTAGAAGATGTCTTTAACCCTAATCCTAATCCCCTCCTAACCTTGTCACATTCCCTAAACATGGGTTAAGACTTGCTAACTCAAGCCAAAGTTAACAAATATCTCCTCCTTCACCCACCCTCATTAATTGCAATCCACTTGCCATCCACTTGCCTAGTCCTAAGACATCTCTAACCCTTCCTCTAATCATTTTTACAACCCTAAGCAAGCTTAAAACCTCCCTAAACCCTCAAATTCGAATTTCATGGTATCTCTCACAAATATCTCAACCATAAAACTTTATGAAGTCCACTAGGTCATAAATGACTCTTACAAACCCTTTTATTGCTCTTACAAGCACTTATGAAGGTTCTTTATGAAGATTTTATCCCTTGAGCCTCCTTTGTTGACTCATCCTTCCCCTTTCCTCCATCCTCTCACCATGTGACATGTGTCACTCCTTGATTGGTTGTAAGGAAGCACAATCCATGTGCTCTCCTCTCATGCAATCTAAGCCCTCCATGAGCTTTTTCCCATCCTTGCATCTTAGCCCTCAATCCCTCAAGCCTCTTGCCTATAAATTGAATCCTTCCCCTTTGCAAAATAACACAATCCATGAAGTAAAGTTATAATGCTATTTTGAGAGCCAAATCCATACTAAAGCCATCTATCCACACCAAAAATCCACAATCATCCATTGAAGCCTTTGGAAGCATATTGAGCATACATCCTATCCATTTAGATAAAGCTACTCAACAAGAGAGCTTCTTATTGAGAGAGTACATTAATGGCTCATATTCTCAATTGAGAGCTCATCTTAGTCTATCTTGAAGTTTATGAATTTTGTTTAGTTTGTAGAAGCTTTATTTAAATTTGGTTTCTATTAGCATACTAACATTGCTCATATACACTTACAAGGTACTCTGTTCCTAATTCTCTGAAACTTAATGGGAAATGAAAAAGTAAGTATGAAAGAAAAGAAAGTAACTGTTTGGCCAATGAAAATAGTGAAAAGACACCAAAATATCCATTAGAGCTACTACATTTACTATTTCAATGGATTTATCCTTTAATTCATTCATGTGGCACAAATCCTAAAGATCAACAGATGAGTTGAGACTCCTATATAGATGGAAACATAAAAGTTATTCAAACTACCGCTTTTTCTTGTACTATTATTCTATTAAATTGCACAACACTTTCAAATAGTTTGTATTTGAAAATTCAATATCCTATTCTTCATCTAGATTTGAAATTGCAATTTACTTCATATTCAAATAGAATATCAACCTGATTTGTAGGGTTTGATGAGCTAAATGGAATCAAGTCCACATTGCAGAATTTCATGGATACTTCACTCTATTTTTATGACATGCATGGTTTCCAAAAGAGGTTGAAGTCAAAGCTGATTCATCCCATAATTGAGATGCTCCAAGGAAGTGGACTAGTAGAGGTAGTTGGTTTTCTACTGGCAGTCCAAGCACTAAAATTGATTTATGAATACATAAATCACTACAATCCAGATACCAGATAGATTGTGTTACCTAATCATACAGTATTAATCTCCATTGATAAATTGCTTCCAGGTTCTAGAATGAGAGGAATTTTCAAACTTGACAGTAGGAGGAGCAATCTCTGAGTTCTTCGTGAAGAAGATGGTGTAGAGGAAGGAAATTATGCAATCTTGGTTTCAAAAGCCGCAGGGTTCCAAGAGTAAGGTCCCCAAAACTCCATTTGGCACTAACCTCAAACCTAAAATTGTAGACATTCTGGTTCTCCTACACAGATTGAAAGGTGAGGAAGAGGCTCTAAATTTTGTTGAATAGTATTTGTTTCTGGTACAAGTTATTTGTTTAGATATACAATATATTGATTAGGCTCATGAGGTAATTGAAATTTTTTCTAGAGCTCTCAACATTATGAAGATCTACAACACTTTCTATATATTTTCCTTTTAAATTTACATGCTAGCATCTCTACAATTAGGGCTAGGCCTTCAAAGAATAGAAAACTTTCTTGATGATGTGAAGTGCTATGAGTTCTATCCATGTTTGCAATTGCAAAATAGTTATGTAGAGTATGTCAAAGTTAATGATGCATTTGCAATGAGAATTTGCAGGGACCTCCAAGGATGCTCGGAGAGAAGATTTAGTTGGGAGACAATGGTAGCTATTAGTCAATTCAGAAGCTATTTTATCCAATTCTCATCTTTCTCATATTTACATCTTGTAGCTTTCAATAGATTCCCCTTGAAGCTGCCCAAGTATCCAAGCAACATGATCGTGTTGATAGAAATCATGAGGAAGGCGATCCAGGTGAATGTGCTAAGTGAAAGCATGAAGAAGAAGGGATATGAGTTCCCTATGAAAGTAGGAGCTTACAGTTGTGAGTCTCATTCTAATGCAAAGAATATACTCAAAGCGTTAGAGATGAAATACAAATTGGAGATGTCTGAGGTCTTGAGACCTATGTTTGATCCAAATGGATATGCTAGGGAGGTGTTGCATATTGGAAGTGTGGTCAAACACATTACCACTATTGAAGACTATTGGGTAGATTGTAAAGATGAATTTGAAAGTCGAGATCATGCTTTCACCAAGCTCACAATGTAGCAAATAAAACCATATAATATCAATCTTAATGGTGAAGGATTAGAGGATAATAGGAAAAATATGTATAGTAATACATATTTGATTAAGTTAAGGAACACTCCTATCAATTCAGAGCCTTATGAGAATACTAAGGAAGATCTAGACATTATGATGGCCTGAATCATCAAAAGAACTAGGAAATGGGTTGAATGGACAACCAAAAGAAGTTAGAGTAAAGGCACAGCCACTCAAGCTTCTCCAGCAGCTTCAACTCCCTCTTCCTCCTAGAGTGCTACACTTGGTGTAACACCAACTATCACTCAAGGTCTAGCTCAACCTTTGGGAGGAGGTGATCAACCTCTAGAAAAGAGCATTCCCATAGCTAAGACTTGTCATGATGGCTCCCTCCCAATTATTGGAACACAAACTAGTGCTGAAGAGAAGGAGATAGAGGAGCCAAAGGTTATTATTATTACACTAGTTCCCTCTCCTCATGTTACACCAGTTCCCTCTCCTCATGTTACACTAGTTCCCTCTCCTCATGTTACACCAATCTCCTCTCCCCATCATAGCCCAATTCTGCCAGTAAGTGCTAGACTTCTGCAACCAAGTGGCTCCCCAATATACATAGTAGATTTGGGAGATGGAAAGAGCAATAGTAGTGAATCTACTAAATCAAATGAGGCAATGAAGAAGACCTTAGAGGTGGAGAAAGGCTAGAGCTCTTCCAAGCTCATTTCCCAGGCCCTAAAGAATCCTTCTCTTCAACTACAATGACCATCACTCCAGTTAAGAAGAAGATGTTTAGCATAGAATCACTCGGAATGGCCTCCAAAGTGATATGCACTAATTCTTGGTTAGAGGATACTTTAGAGAGGAAGAGAAAAAGGAAAGATGAAAGTGACCCCACCAAGGATACCATATCCCTTCCAGTTCATTATGGATCTGCATTAACCAAGGTAAAGAAGCAGAAAACTTTGTCTATACTTGAGCAAGATCCAGAAATAGGGCACCTAACAATATAGATAGCCAAGCCTAACAAAGAAGGAAGAATTGAAGATATGACTATTGATGATTTTAGTCTGCACTTAGTGGATCTTGGAGAGGCCTAACATGACACTAAGTTTGGCTTGTGGAATTCAGCCAATGAAGTAATTGAGGGACAATTGGAAAAGTTGAAGTTGTCAAAAGCTAGGATGAAGGCTGAGATAGAAGAGTTGAATAGATTCATCAAATAGTTGGTCACTCCATTGGCAACTATCTCTAGAGTATTAGTAATAAGAAATCCTACCACTGCCAAAGCTCAAGCCCTTATCTCTCAACTTTAGGAAGATAGGCACTTTGGCCAAATTGGTAAAGACTAGATTGTGAAGCTCAAATAAGAGGGAGCCATTATTATAGAACAAATTGGCAATGTTATCTTAAGATTAGAAATAGAGAAAGATAACATCTTAGCAAATAGCAATACTCTGACTAGAGAAAGAAAAAAGTGTGAGGATTGTATTTCTCTTCTAAAGATGATCATCCAAATGAAGGTAAAGGAAGCCATTGAAGCAAAAATCTTTTCGAACAGAGATGAACCTCTATTTGAATGGCTTTAGAGCATGTAGTTCAAGTTAAAAATGATCCTATTAGCAGAAAAAGGACTTAAGGAAACAAAGGATAAAGTGAAGAAGACCCAAGATAGAGGATTTGAACTCATGAAGGGGCTACATACAGATTCATAGACTAGTGGCTAGGGGAAAGCACTCATTGGGATAAATGTCATGAAAGAGAATTTCTCCAAATTCTTAGATAGTTTGACTAACGTGTCTTCCAATAACCAAAATAGAGTCACAAAATTCCAGAAACTCAATGGGTGTATACATGTGGCCATGGAGGAATTGCCAAATCAATTGAATGATGAGAAGGAGTAGGCTAGGGGGCATTCTAAGTGGCTCTTGAGATACACCAATATACACGTGCCTAAGCATGAAGAGCTAATCCTAATCATAGATGTTGTTAACACCTATAGAACAAAAGTAGAAAAGGGGAAGAAGATGAAGTGATTCACACTTTGCCCCCTTTTCACTTTCTTATGTAATTATTGTAATATGACAAACTAGTTTCTTGCCATTTGTCATTTTTTTTTTGAGAAGATGAAACAATTGAACTTCTATTGTAAAAGTCATCTCAAAATCCTATATGTATTAAATTGAAAGATTAATAAAAGATCGGCAAATTTTTGATGTCAAGTACTTGATATTGCAGAGTCAATTGAATGGTATTTTGTATCAACTATTTTCTATTCCATTTCTATTAGTTGTAGCTATTGTTTTCTCTTTAACCTAGATTGAAGCAAAGAAAGAACAAAGTTTCATTCTCGTATTTCAAGGCAGTAAACGGATATGATAAGTAGTGTCATTGCTTGTTCGAAGAGGAATCCCTTAAACATTTTTCCCTTTAGCTAACTTCTTCTTCTCTATATTTTAGATTCTAATTGATTCAATTTAGTATTAGTTGTTATGCTATTAAGCTTTGTGAGTTCATAAGATGTGTGGGTTCATAAACTTAATCGATTCTTCAAAAGTCTTTTCTTGCCTGAGTTAGATCTTGTTTAGGCTTGGCTTGGTTTTACCTCTTCTATTCTCGGGTCAAGAACACATTCCATATTAGTTTAGAAATAAAACATAACTCACTACAAATTTACCATAGGGAGTTGTACCTATCAATTCAGAGAAAAGCCAATTTATCCATAAGTGGATTTTCAATTGTTTGTAATAAGATATTGTTTATAATTTGGGAATTTAAGATTCATAATAAAAAAAGAACAAATCTATTTACCAACATGAGGTATAGGCCTACCAGCAAGCAAAAGAGGGCAGAAAAGGGACCTGCCACTGGTGAGTATGAATGAATAAATATTGAAGATGTTCATGATCCCAAAATGAATAATATTGGGAAATGTTGCTCACTTGAAGAGAAAGAAGTTGCAAAACAACTCTTCATAGAATATTGTGATGTTTTTGCCTGGAGTTACAAAGATTTGAAAAGCTATCGAGGTGGGAAGATAAAACACCAGATTCTGCTCAAACCTGATGCAATCCCTTTCTGGCAAAAATAAAGGAATTATAATCCTAAGGTAGTAGATGTATATGAAAAATGTTAGTATGCTAATAGAAACCAAATTTAAATAAAGCTTCTACAAACTAAACAAAATTCATAAACTTCAAGATAGACTAAGATGAGCTCTTAATTGAGAATATGAGCCATTAGTGGGCTCTCTCAATAAGAAGCTCTCTTGTTGAGTAGCTTTGTCTAAATAGATAGGATGTATGCTCAAGCTTTATGCTTCAAAAAGGGCTTCAATGGATGATTGTGGATTTTTGGTGTGGATAGATGGCTTTAGTATGGATTTGGCTCTCAAAATAGCATTATAACTTTACTTCATGGATTGTGTTATTTTGCAAAGGGGAAGGATCCAATTTATAGGCAAGAGGCTTGAGGGATTGAGGGCTAAGATGCAAGGATGGGAAAAAGCTTATGGAAGGCTCAGATTGCATGAGAGGAGAGCACATGGATTGTGCTTTCTTATAGCCAATCAAGGAGTGACACATGTCACATGGTGAGAGGATGGAGGAAAGGGCAAGGATGAGTCAACAAAGGAGGCTCAAGAGATAAAATCTTCATAAAGACCCTCATAATGACTTGTAAGAGCAATAAAAGGGCTTGTAAGAGTCATTTATGACCTAGTGGACTTCATAAAGTTTTATGGTTGAGATATTTTGAGGGTGATGAGAGCAAATTCGACTTGGACTTGATTAGAAATGTTTTAAGCTTGTTTAGGCTTGTGCAAATGATTAGAGGATGGATTAGGATGGTTTAGGATTAGCTTAAGGATAGGCAAGTGGATGGCATTTAATGAGGGTGGGTGAAGGAAGAGATATTTGTTAACTTTGGCTTGGGTTAGTAAGTTTTAACCCATGTTTAGGGAATGTGACAAGGTTAGGAGGGGATTAGGATTAGGTTTAAAGACATCTTCTAGAAGAGTCTAGATTTTGGATGAGGATAAAAACTTTCTAGAATAGTCTAGAATTTCCTAGGATGAGGATGAAGACTTTCTAGAAGAGTCTAGAACTTCTTAGGGTGAGGATAAATTAGATTTTTAGGAAATAAATAAAGTTTTATTTATTTCAAGGGTTTGGGTTGAGGAGATATTTATTAAAACTTTTTTAATAAACATGAGGATTAATATTTAATTTTAATTAAATATTTTGAGTTGGGGTTAGGGGTAGGAAATGATGAGATTAGCCTTTAATCGAAATTAAAGAAGGATTAGAAGATTTTGGAAGAGGTTATTGGTCATAAGGAAATTGGCCAATTTTTGGGCAAAAAATAAATTTTTTATTTATTTTAGGATTTTTGGTCAATTTATTAATTAAATAATTAATAAATAAGGAAATAATGTTTAAATAAGATTTAAACATTTTTGGGAGGGATTCCTTAATTAAATATTTTTAATTAAGATAAAGGGATTTAATGGCATAAAAATTAATTAATTAATTAAATAATTAATTAATTAATAAATGATGATGTCATCAGGACTTTTTCAGAAAATAAAAATACTTTATTTTCTAAAGGTTTTTAGGTGTCTACATTTTGCCCCTCTTTGATGTGATGCCGCAAGTGGCATGGCATCAAAGATAAGAAAATAAGATGCCCAAGGCTAGAGCAGAAGAGGAGAGAATGGACTGTGAGATGCCCCCCTCAAGAAGGCAGCGGGGAGAGAAAGCGAGGCTCGGTGGCTTCTGGAAAAACACAAGAATCTGGGATGAGCAAGGAGACTCAGATTGGCAAAGAGAAGGGGCTGAATTAGCTCAAACTCTCACTATGGGAGAATGATAAAGGAGAATCAGATGCACAAGAGGAAGCAAGCTTAAGACCTTAGGGAAGGTGGAGGATGGAGGAGCAGAGCGCTATAAAAAGGAATCCAGGATAGGGAGATGGATGAGGGGATTATAAAGCTGATGGAACAGGATTTCAAAGAGTTAGATTGGCGGAAGATGGGTTTCGGAGATCCCTAGGACTAGGATTGTGGATCTCGAAAGATGAGGCTTGGTGGGTTGATTTGGATTGGTGGATCCCTAAGACTAGGATTGTGGATCCCTAAAGCTAAGAGTGATGAGTGATTCAAAGAGATACTGATGCATCAGCTAGGGTAGGAGAGACAGATGCTGGATATGGGTGGGGGATAATGGAGATGAAGGAAAACCATTGAAGCTTTTGAGCGGGGGGATACTTCAAAGAGAAGTACCACCATGTAGTTGAGCACTAGATTTGCTATAGGACTATTGGTTAATTGCCAAGGTTACCAAGAACATCAAGGCCTTTTCACCAACCGTCCAAAGGACTAACAAACTAACTCAAAACAAACACACAAGGATTGCCCCAGCATCACACATGAATCCTAGAGGAAGCAGCGTGGAAACGACACTAGAGAACCCACAAGCAGAAAAGAAAAACAAATGAAAGACCTGATCAAGACCTTACACTCTAATTGCCCCATTCGCAGCATACCATGATATGGAAGATCGTGGAAACCTTGAGGAGGGAACAAGGAGATTGCTTGGAAAAGATACTTCAAGACCCAAAGGGGAAGATCCCAAATCAAAAGAAAGTGAAAATCCAAAAGAGAGCCGTTTGCCAACGAGATGGGTAGGACAAGGCACTAACGGATCAAGATCAGACATGAGGAAAGCTATATCCTGCAAGGACCTATTGGAGAGCACCGAAGCTGGTGGATTTGGATGAGTGATGCATCTGGCAAGCCGAACTAAGAAAGATAACACTTTGGTGACAGGAAATCTAGCTAAAGGATGCGTTGGAATAGCTAACCAAGATGTGTGATGGGTGCAAGATGCTGATCAAGGACAAACTGACATGAACGCTGGATAGATACAATGGTACTAAGTTAAAGAGGATGTACAAGCTGATGGACCAAGATATGTTACAAATGTACAAGTTTGTTCATGTTTTGGTTTTTGTGAGATGGAAATGTTTGTGAAGGATGGGATGTCTATAATAGGTGATAGGTGGATAGGTAGATGGTTTGCAAAAAGCTTAAGGAAAATGGAATTTTGTGTGTGCACGTGATAGTATACAAGCTAGGATACATGATTATTTATAGGCTGGAATATGGTACAAACCTTGGACAAGATTTGGATAGACAAGGTATGGTACAAGATTTACAAGGTATAATACAAGCTTTGGTACAAGATTTACAAGCTGTACAGGAGGTATTTACAAGCTTCATCAGATTTTGGATATTTGGTTGGAACACCAAAGGAACAAGCAAGTGTGTCTTATGGGATGGTGGGTAAATGGATGAGGGATAGGATAGTGATAGATAATGGATTAGTTTTTAGTACACAAGGTGCCTGAATTACCAGGTTTTCACCAAGGTACCTATCCAAGGTGCTTGAATTGCCAAGTTTTCACCATTGGACGCTTATTTTTCTTTACTATTTTTTTTCTTTTGTATTTTTCAAAAGCTAGGTATACCAAGGATCTTCAAGCATAGAACTTCTTGAGATGAATGATGTTAGTAGGATCATTCAAGAGTTCTCCTTCTGGTGTAGATAGCTGATAAGCTCCAGAGCCAAAGGAAGCAGTGACAACATAAGGACCAAGCCATGTAGGTTCAAACTTGCCTTTCTTTTCTCGATCTACTTGGACTTTCATGTTTTCTTTGAGGACCATGTCACCTGGCTGAAAGTGTCATGGAAGCACCTTCTTGTTGAAATTTCTTTTGAGACGAGTTTGATAGACTGTGAGATGATCATAGGCTTGTTGCCGCTTCTCGTCTAAGAGATCTAGCTGGGTGAGTCGAGCTACTCTATATTCTTCATCTGATATTTGCCCTTGCAAAGATATGCGCAAGGAGGGAAGTTCAACCTCTATAGGTAGTACCGCTTCGGCACCATAGACTAGGGAGTATGGAGTTGTGCCTGTGGATGTACGGAAGGAAGTTCGATAGGCCCATAAGGCTGGATTTATTTGTAGGTGCCAATCACGGCCGGAATCATTGACAACTTTCTTTAGAATTTTGAGGAGGGTTTTGTTAGTTGCCTCTGCCTGGCTGTTACCTTGTGGGAAATATGGGCTAGAAAAGCGGTGATGGATGCGGAGGGAAGTGCATAATTCTTCCATGTTGAGATTTTCAAAGTTACCTCCGTGGTCGGTGAAGATGGTGGATGGGATGCCGAAGCGGCAAACAATGTGGTACAAGATGAACTTGGAGACCTGAACTCCTGTAGCTGAGACTAGGGGGACTGCTTCCAACCATTTAGTGAAATAGTCTGTAGCTGTTATTATCCATTTATGTCCATCAGATGAGAGGGGTGTGATAGTTCCAACTAGGTCAAGGCCCCAACAAGCGAAAGGCCAAGGTGGTGCAATAGGCTGTAGATCCTGTGCCGGAGCGTGCACAAGATTTGCATGCTGCTGACATGGGAGACACTTTCTGACAAAGTCACAGGAGTCTTCTTCAATGGTAGGCCAATAGTAGCCTGCTCTAAGGATTTGTCGCGCTAGGACAATACCACTCATGTGGGCACCGCAAAGTCCAGAGTGTTCTTCCTTTAACACCATCGCGGCCTCATTTTGGTCTAAACATCGAGAGAGAGTATCGTGATAACCCCGACGATATAGGGTATTGGCTATGATAACATAGCAGGATGATTTTCGGATAAGGTTCTGGCGTTGGGTACGTGTGAGGTGAGGGGATATGATACCATCGTTAAGGTAAGCATGAATCTCATGGTACCAAGGGGATTGGGGACCAACCAGGATACAAACACGGTTTGAATCCTCATTCGCATAGGCGGGTGTGAGGAGCTGCTCCACTAAAAACTCATATTGTGTAGCTGCTTGGGGAATTTCCAAGAGCGAGCCTATAGTAGCCATAGCATCTGCTGCTTTGTTCTGTATTCGAGGCACTTGTGTAAACTGAAGCTTTGTAAAATGTTGGGTTAGCTGATCAACTAGCTCTTTGTAGGGTAATAGCTTTTCATCTTTGGTTTGATATTCATTTAGGGCTTGCTTGATGATGAGCTGAGAATCGCCAAAGATTTGTAGCTCAACAATGTTCCATTCTACAGCTATCTTTAATCCTGCTATGAGGGCCTCATATTCAGCTATATTGTTGGTGCTAGGGAATTGTAGCTTGAAGGCTTTTGGAATGTAATCTCCTTGAGGTGTGACCAACAATATTCCTGCCCCTGATCCATGAGATGTGTATGAGCCATCAAAATAAATTTTCCATGGGGGTTGTTCTTCAATTAGACAGATATGCTCATCTGGAAATTCTGTGATCAACGGATAAACATCTATTAGAGGTGCATCAGCTAGGTGATCTGCTATAGCTTGCCCTTTGATTTCCTTTCTATCCACATACTGGATGTCAAATTCACTAAGGAGCATAACCCATTTGGCCAAACGGCCTGTAAGTGCTATTCTAGAGAGCATATACTTGAGAGGGTCAATCTTGGAGACTAGTTGGATGGTATGACTTAGCATGTAATGGCGAAGTTTTTGAGTTGAGAAAACAACTGCCAAACAAGCTTTTTCCATAGGAGTGTAATTGAGTTCATAACCAACTAGGGTTCTACTGATGTAGTAGATGGCTCTTTCTCTGTTGTAGTCATCAAGCTATGCTAGAAGTGCCCCTAGAGCAGTAGGTGTTGCTGATATGTACAAAATCAGGGGACGACCAGGAACTGGTGGAACCAAGATAGGGGGATTGATGAGATATTGCTTGAGATGGTCGAAGCTGCGTTGACATAAAGGATCCCACTTGAAGTTCTCATCCTTCTTCAGTAAATGTGAAAATGGTGTACACTTATCTGCAAGCTGGGAGATGAAGCGCCGAACAGATTGGAGCTTTCCTTGAAGAGAGCGAAGCTGTCGCAGTGTCTGGGGAGGAGGCATGTCTAAGATAGCCTTGACCTTCTTGGGGTCAATCTCTATACCTCGTTT
This sequence comes from Cupressus sempervirens, assembly GCA_028749045.1. Taxonomy (NCBI): domain Eukaryota; kingdom Viridiplantae; phylum Streptophyta; class Pinopsida; order Cupressales; family Cupressaceae; genus Cupressus; species Cupressus sempervirens. The sequence goes on along the minus strand of CM053787.1, from coordinate 401,833,700 downwards.
AGAAACTATGAAACCTAGAAGCTTGCCAGATGTGACCCCAAAGACACATTTCTTGGGATTCAGCATGAGATGATATTTGGCTAACCTATCAAAGACTTTCTCCAGGTCAGCAAGATGATCCATGAAGGTATGAGACTTGACCAAGATATCATCCACATAATCCTCCAAAATGCTATGGATGAGATCATGAAAAATGGCTGTCATAGCTCTTTGATAGGTAGCCCCAGCATTCTTTAGGCCAAAAGGCATCATGTTGTAGCAAAAGGTTCCCCAAGGGGTAGTGAATGCTGTCTTATGCTGATCCTCTTCTGCAATCTTGATTTGATTATACCCAGAAAATCCATCCATGAGGGACAAAATTTCATGTCCAGCTGTAAGATCTACAATCATATCTATGTTGGGCAAGGGAAAATCATCTTTTGGACAAGCTTTATTAAGATCTCTAAAATCAGTGCAGATTCTGATGTCACCGGAAGGTTTAGTGACAGGGACCATGTTGGAGATCCACTCTGAGTAGTCGATAGTTCGGATAACCTTAGCAGCTAGCATTCTTTCTAATTTAGCTTTGACCAATAATGCCACCTTGGGGTGCATTTTTCTAAGCTTTTGTCTGACGGGCTTGATCTTTGGATCAACTGCAAGATGATGAACTACAAGCTTTGGATCAAGTCCTAGCATGTCCTGATATGACCATGCAAATCGGCCAATATTCTCTCTTAAGACTTCAAAGAGGAGGTCAGCTTGGTCTTGTGATAGGGACGCAGCAATGTGAACAAGTCTGGGGATCTCTGAAGAACCAATGTTGACTTCTCGAGTATCCTCAATTAGAATAGAAGACACCTCTGGTCGATTATCTTGAGGAGGCAATGCTAAATCCTCATGTTCTTCTTGTGGCTCTGGACTTTCTTGCTGAGGGGTTCTCTTCGTTGCCTTAGCTAGTCTCAGATTCAACTTAGTTCCAATTTTGGGTGTATCGGAACTAGGTTGGGGATTTTCTCCAAAATACCCCTTGGGATCTAGCTTGTAGATATAGGCAGAATCTGGCTTTGTTTTCTTGTGAGGAGTTTCAGCTCCCATGAATCTTAGAAGTGCCTCCTCTGATGTGAACTCATCGATGTGTATGACACTTGGTTGGTCCCAATCTATGAGTTGTGGATGGGCGAGTGGTAGGTCAATGAGGTGGATGGATAGTTCTTGGAGAACAGAGTCTCCGAGGGAGATTTGGTCTAGGATATCGTCGTAGGCTCTCTTTTAAACTTCCTCAGGAATGTCTTCGATTTCGACAAGGTTGCGGTGAATGTTCGAAAAAGCGTGACCGTTCTCATTGGTGCCCCCAGTTGTGGATATGCCAAAGCCAAGACCTGACTTTGATTCCCACTTATGTGCGTCGATGGGGCACTGCATGCCTCTTTCTTCTGGTCCTAGACCACCACCTTGATAGTTCCATTTGTCAGTGATGAGCTTATGTTCTTTGGGATACTTTTGGCTGAAGTGATCAAGGCGTGCTTGATTTCTTTGAGGTGCATCCTTATGTAACCATTTGTTGATATCTGGAGTGAGCTCCTCATGAAGAGGGATTTTTGAGGATACAAAGGTTGTTGGGCCAAACTGTTTGTATCGAGGAGGTGGAACCTCCTTAGCTTTGTGATATGTCGGTCGTCCATGGGCATGTGGATCAAGTGGGAGTGCCCCGACAACAAATGCATCTGACAGACTATACTCTCCACAACCTTTGTTATTGATCTTCACGGTAGACAGGGTAGAGGCGAGGATGGTTTCTGGGTCATTATAAGTGTGGGATGAGCTGGCGATGGATGTGCCAATATCAATTCCAGGGCAATGGTTTGTATATGAAGCTTCAACCGCATTGCAGTAAGCAAAGGGTTCTGGATCGGCATGGATGGTTACCTCAGTGCCTTGATGCGGAAATTTGATGCACTGATGGTAAGTGGATGGAACGGCTTTCATGGCATGAATCCATGGGCGACCAAGGAGGATGTTAAATGGTAGGTTTAAATCAATAACATGGCAGAGTGTCTCTTGGATGACTGGCCCAACCTTGATTGGCAGCAAAATAGTTCCTTCTGTGGTTCTTTCCAAGTTGTCATAAGCTTTGATGGTGATAACCTCACTGATGATATCTGCCTCAGTATACCCAGCTTGTTTTATGAATTTTAGGGTACAAATATTCAAGGCTGATCCATTATCTATCATTACTCTTTTTACAGCAAAGTTGGATACCATGATGGCTATGCGAAGCGGAAGGGTGTGATCTGGCTCGACCACGGGTATGTCGGTGGGTTTGAACGATAGGGCACATGAGGATGAGAGGTGTCCAACAAGATTACAAAAATCAGTAGCATTGATATCAAAAGGGACACGAGATTCTATGAGAGCACTATCAAGGATGTTCTTGTACACAGGACTAGTGCGAAGAAGGTCTAAAATGGAGATTTGGGCTGGCATGTTCCCAAGGTGTTCCAAGATATTGTACTGGCTTTTTGATGGAGCTGATGGTGTTGGTGTAACAGGTGGGCCTGCGATGTTAAATCGTGCTCTTCGAGTGGTGACTGCACACTCATTGTTTGGTCCTTGGATATTGATAACATTGACGGAAGGCTCTTTCTCGGATATACAACCTATAAGGCTACCATAGTCTATATAGGATGAAGTGTGGTCATTGTTCTTCCCATGCTGTTGGTTTGGCTGACGGTTGTTGGTGTTGTTGTTGTTGGTTTGGATAGGTGCTTTTCCAGGATTTTGGTTGTGGTGTGGAGGAAAAGCATTTTGATAGATCTGTAAGCCTGCATTGGGAGAGGTTTGGGCACCAACAGTGATTTCCTTCCGATCAATGAGGTCCTGCACATAGTCTTTTAGTTTCATGCATCTGAGGGTAGTGTGACCTTTTACCCTATGAAATTTGCAGTACTCATTATCTTTGTACCATGCAGCTTTGGATTGGCTTGGGTCAATTTGCTGGGTAGGAGGAAATTTGATGAGGTTTTCTTTGACTAGTTTCTCAAAAATGACATCCAATGGTTCACCAAGGGGTGTATAGTTTCTAGGTGTAGGTTGGAATCTAGGCTTTTGTCCTGCAGCTGCATTGATGGCATTAGCTTGATTGCTAGACCCTTGGAAGTTGGGTCTTGGATTGTGGTTTTGATAGCTTTGGTTATTCTGTTGTTGGTAGTTGATAGCTTGTTGATTTTTTGGTTGATATGGTGGGTTGGACTGGTTGTGAGAAGGACCAACAATATTCACATGTCTGGTGTCAGTGACGCCATCTGTTGCAACGTGCTTGTTTTTGTTCCAATACCTAGACTTGTCATTGGAATGTGATTGATTTTGGTTGGCTTCCTTGTAAAGCTTGACCACACCATCTTTAATGAGTCCTTGCTCAAGGATCATTCCTTTCTCTTTGATATCTTTGTAGGTTTGCAAACAGTTCATGGTCATGTGGTGAGCCAAGCTAGGATGGGCATTATCAATAAACATTTTCACAACATGGCGTTCTGGCAAGGTGCAGGATATGCGGGTGGTAAGGGTTTGCCATCTTTGCAGGTATTCGGCAAGGCTTTCTCCACCTTTTTGCTTGGTGTGGACAAGATCAACTATTGATAGCTCTGTTTCAACAAGATGGGCATATTGGGCTACAAATGCCTCAGATAATTCAGCAAAGTTTTTAATTGTGCCATAGGGGATTCTATAAAACCATTCAAGAGCTGGTCCAGCTAAGCTTTTGGGAAAAAGGCGCAAGAGGAAGACATCATTGTATGCTACGTCCTGGCAGTGCATGTAAAATTCTTTGATATGTGTGACAGGGTCTCCTTTTCCTCTGAATTTGTCAAATTTGGGTACCTCAAAGTGTTTGGGAAATGGTGTCATGGTAATGGCTCTGTCAAATGGGTAAGGACACACATTCTCAAACTTGAATGTCTTCGGATCATTCCCTTCTTGGATGGCTTTCAGAGCTATCTTCATTTGCTCCCATTCTGAATTGATAGGTGATGGCTGGGGTGCCCCCAATGTAGGAGTGCCTTGAGGTAGGTATGTGCTGGATGGGGCCACTGAATATGGATGGTTATGAGGGATTTGCTGATAGGGATTGTACATTGTTTGGGCAGTTGCATGATGGATGACAGGTTGCTGAGGGGGAGGTGGCGCATATTGCTGCATGTGCTGCGAGGCTTGCTGTTGATATGGGATTTGAGGTTGGGATTGAGGAACATAAGCTGGCTGTGGGATAAATGGATTGCTTTGTGGAGGTAAGGTATAAGATGGTTGAGAGGCTTGGGGAAAGGATCGGGGGGCTTGTGGGGTTTGACCAATATATGTGGGTTGTGCCCCCATTTGGGATGGTATCTGCAAATAATTGGTGGTTGGCTGGGGTGGTGGATTACCTCCTAGAAGTGGCATTGAAAAGTAGTTGGTAATTGGAGGTAATGGATTAGTTGGTGGTGGAGGTGGTGGGAATTGAAAGCTTGGGAATGGAACTGATGGGGTTTGATAGCTTTGTGGTTGGATTTGGAAGCTTGGTAGAGTGGTGGCAGGGGCTGGGGTCACTTGGGAGCTTGGTAGAAAATTGGTAGTAGCTTGTGGGATTTGATAGCTTTGTGGAGTGAGGGTAGTAGCTTGTAGATTTGTGGCTAATGGTATTGAGCTCCCAAGACCTAATGGAAATGATGGGATTGTGCTTTGGGCTACAGTGAACAAGCTGGGGGTGATGAAAGGTTGATTACTTGGCCCCATGGGTGGCATCCCTGTTGTATATTGCTGAGGTTGGCCAAAGATGCTAGCACTGATTTGGGAGATGGGTGGATTTGGAAGGCTGGGTTGGGGAGCAGCAGCAGCAATAGTGAAGGGGGTGAACGGTGAGCTGTTTTGGGTAAAGGGGGTTTGGAGCGGAGAGGTATGAACCAAGGATGGAGTGGTGGTGGATGGGTTGGCTTGCGGCATGGAGATTTCAACTTGGGTGGATGATGGTATGTTTGGGTCTGTTGGATCATATGGATTGGCTGGAGGCTCTTCTTTTGGCATATATTGAGGATAATTTGGATCATAAGAGCCTATGGGTGGTGGTAGCTGCCCAAACAATGGGTGAGATGGATCTGATAATGGAGGGGGTCTTCCAAAGTCAAAGGTTCCTACATTTTCCCTTCGAAAATTAGCCATGATTGTCTCTTTGTTCTTGTCTATAATGGCATTTACCAATACTGCATTTCCTGGTTGGTTCATGAAAGCTTCAATGTCAGTACATGATGGCATAGCTTTCTCTGGGCTGAAGGATGGCTGAGTGCTCAAGGGGGGTGAGGTTGTTCGATCCAAATGATAGGGCTCCATTGTTTCTTTCTTCTTGGCTAAGCGAGTGACGGGTGGCATGAAAAATGCTCCTAGGGATGAGATGCAATAATGCTGATGGATGCAAAAGCGGGAAGGCTTCTCTATGCAAATGATTTCCTAGGTTAAGGCAAAGCTATATGACAAAACCTAAGGAGGATTGGGTTGGAGATTCAAACTTCAAAGATACGTTGCCAAAGCACGAAAGGTCTGCTTTCCTATGTGCAAGCTCGGTGGTGATTGTGTCAACTTAAGGATAGACTGATGATCCTTTAGGAAGAACACGAGATTGACCACTTGTGGATCCCAACCTTTAGCTCAAGGTGATGAGGGATAACAAGTGACAAAGCTGGATTACCCTAGACAAAGCTCTGTCAAAGGGATAACCTTGGTGAGATTGATGGATTTGGAAGATTTTTAGGAGTGGCAAACTTTTGGCAAAAGTGACAACAATTTTTAAGGCTTGGATATGAGGTTTTGATTGCTGGCTAGATGGTTTGATTCTAAATGATATGGATGAGCTAATAATGCTTAAGGGGATAACCTAAGATGGCTGGATTTTCTACAAAAATGACTCTAAAGTGAAGCTTATCCAAGAAGATGTGGAGAAACAAGGGTGTCTAATCATAGAAATCATGCCTAGTTGGTAAGGCATAAGCAGGATTAACTCCTGGATGTTGGCTAAATTTGATGGTGCGCTCTAACCAAGCCTCTTGAAGTGCTTCGTCGGTAGCTTTTGCCTCTACTTTGTGGAGTTTGGCAATTCGTGGGCTTGGTGTTATTTCTTTTCTCTTGGCTGAAAGTTCTTGGTATGCTAGAGATGGTTTGAGTTTAACTTTGTGGAACTTCTGTTTGAGTTTGGGTTGCTCTGACATCAATTTCTGAATCTGCTTGGCTTTGAGAGATCTTGGTTGTTTTGCCTCAACTCATTCAACTTCTGGAATAGGCAGTGACTACGCTAAGTATGCCCTAAGCAAGGATTGACCAAGTTTGGCAAATATTTATTCAACAAATAAAAGATCAAGCAATAGATAGAAACAACCAGATAGAAGTTTTTGATTCTCAGAAAGTGATACTTGCGCCAAGGAGTGTGTATGTTCTACAAATGTTTCGATCAGTCACCTCAAACACATTAACATCCTAGATGGTTGTCTACAGGGTTGACAGTTGGCTTAGCTAAGGAGTCCTCGATATACCCAAGGTACGTGAGGCCCAAATCCGTAGATGAGACCAAAAAGATGTCACACAGCCGAGAGGAGCGGTAACCCACTTCTCCTCTTTCACTTCTCAAGGGTATAAAGTTCCTTGAGGCTTAGCCCGAGTGACAAAATCTTGACCCCAAGAGAGGTGTCTTTCGATTCACCTTCCGATTCTTATACTCCGCCAGAACGCTGGAGTTGAGGTCATCCAAGGGGTGATAAAATCCCCAAGCAGACCTCCTAAAAAGAAACAAGGTTTTGGATCCTAATCTTATGCACCCAAGATGGCCTCGAAAGACGACAAGGGGAGAGAAGACTTGGATGACCTTGGGCTAAAAAACACACTTGTTTTTTTACCAACTGATGCTTAAGTTTTCTGATCTAGACTTTGCAAGCACTCATGTTTAAGATACAATGTTTATTCCAACTTGAAGCGCCAAAAAAAGTAAATTGATCGAAGAATGAAAACAATAAGAAGAGTTAGGGTCAACAAAAGCAAACTCGCGCACCCAGAGGCCCTCCACGTCAAGTATCGATTAATTTTCTTTAAGGCATTCAAGATTGAGTGTGAGTTTGTTTTAAGCCCAAAACAAAAGTGTGTGAGATTCGATTTCAAGCGCGCGCCCGGAGGCTCTCCACGTCAGTTGTTGTTCAATATTAGTGCCCAAACTTGAAGTGTGATCGATTTAATCTAGAGTTTTGATCATTTAAGAATTTTGATAAAGTTAAAGCAAACATTCAAAGACCAAGTGAGTGAGTTAGATTGTGGAACATTTAACACCTTTTTCAAGTAGACCCATCCCCATAAATGGCGCTGAGATTGCAACCAATGGTTAATATTTGATGGGTGATTAGAAAAGAGGTGAGTCCAAGGAACTACTCAAATTGATTTTTGCAAATTTGTATTTTAACTTAACAAGGTTTCTTAAATGTCCAAAAATCAAACTTTACCTAGATTGCAAAAAGAGATTTGTTTTGTTCAATTTTTAGAAGCTCCGAATGAAGTGTTTGATATTGCAATGGTTAATTGATCCTTAGAATTCAAGATTGGATTTGTTGTTTTAATCATACATTCAAGAAAAATTTGATTTTAATCCATGGCATTCAAGAGTGATTTTAGCAACATGCATTCAAAGACAAGTGGTTAAACATTCAAGTGTTTTCTTTTGAGCATTCAAGATTGAGATTTTGTGTGTTGTTTTAAGAACTTTGAAGTGCTTTGTTTTAACCTTAGATCATTCAAGATTTTGTTTTGGACTCAAAAGTGAAAATGACTCTTTGGACTTTGGTTTTCATTCAAAATTTTGTGTTCTAGTTTGCATGTTTTAAGCCCAAAAATGATATTCCTAGATTGTTTTGATGCATGAAAATCCTAAGAAACATTCAAGATTTTGCAATAAGACATTTGTTTGGAACAAATAACAAAGCTTTTAGGACAATTTTTGGCAACCATTTAGGACTCTTAGTTTTCATGAAATTTTTTAAAAGAACTTTAGTGTGCACTTAGTGTTGATTTTGAACCTTTTGAAATAGAAACTTGAAGTTCTTTTTAAATTCCCAAAAATGAAGTGTTCCTAATTTTGCATGAATGCATCTAAAACCTTGATGTTGCAAGGATGCAAATGATTAGATTGGTTTAGTTTCACTTGTTAAAAGATTTTTTCTTTTTTGCAAATTGTTAGTTTTTCAATGGATTTAAGTATGATTTGGGGGTTCATTTTAAGCACTAAAAAGAAGTGTGTATGATTTTGCTTCCTTAACAAAAAAAAATGGCCAAGATCTCCCACAAGAAGAAGAAGAAGAAGTAGATGGAATAAGAAGAATATAGACAAGAAGAGGAAGAATAATCCCAAGTGCTTTCTCCACCTATAAGCTTGAAAAATCTGCAAACACTATGAGATTGACTATGAGTTCCTTTGTCTTCTTCATGCTCATGTAGACCTACAAAACCAATTTATACAATCCTACCAATCACAAAAACAAGAAAAATTAGCCAAAATCAGCAAATGACATACAAAACTTGACTAAAAAATCTAATGAAGATGACCCATGCGGGGTCCCACCGGGCGTGCCAAAATGTATATGAAAAATGTTAGTATGCTAATAGAAACCAAATTTAAATAAAGCTTCTACAAACTAAACAAAATTCATAAACTTCAAGATAGACTAAGATGAGCTCTTAATTGAGAATATGAGCCATTAGTGGGCTCTCTCAATAAGAAGCTCTCTTGTTGAGTAGCTTTGTCTAAATAGATAGGATGTATGCTCAAGCTTTATGCTTCAAAAAGGGCTTCAATGGATGATTGTGGATTTTTGGTGTGGATAGATGGCTTTAGTATGGATTTGGCTCTCAAAATAGCATTATAACTTTACTTCATGGATTGTGTTATTTTGCAAAGGGGAAGGATCCAATTTATAGGCAAGAGGCTTGAGAGATTGAGGGCTAAGATGCAAGGATGGGAAAAAGCTTATGGAAGGCTCAGATTGCATGAGAGGAGAGCACATGGATTGTGCTTCCTTATAGCCAATCAAGGAGTGACACATGTCACATGGTGAGAGGATGGAGGAAAGGGCAAGGATGAGTCAACAAAGGAGGCTCAAGAGATAAAATCTTCATAAAGACCCTCATAATGACTTGTAAGAGCAATAAAAGGGCTTGTAAGAGTCATTTATGACCTAGTGGACTTCATAAAGTTTTATGGTTGAGATATTTTGAGGGTGATGAGAGCAAATTCGACTTGGACTTGATTAGAAATGTTTTAAGCTTGTTTAGGCTTGTGCAAATGATTAGAGGATGGATTAGGATGGTTTAGGATTAGCTTAAGGATAGGCAAGTGGATGGCATTTAATGAGGGTGGGTGAAGGAAGAGATATTTGTTAACTTTGGCTTGGGTTAGTAAGTTTTAACCCATGTTTAGGGAATGTGACAAGGTTAGGAGGGGATTAGGATTAGGTTTAAAGACATCTTCTAGAAGAGTCTAGATTTTGGATGAGGATAAAGACTTTCTAGAATAGTCTAGAATTTCCTAGGATGAGGATGAAGACTTTCTAGAAGAGTCTAGAACTTCTTAGGGTGAGGATAAATTAGATTTTTAGGAAATAAATAAAGTTTTATTTATTTCAAGGGTTTGGGTTGAGGAGATATTTATTAAAACTTTTTTAATAAACATGAGGATTAATATTTAATTTTAATTAAATATTTTGAGTTGGGGTTAGGGGTAGGAAATGATGAGATTAGCCTTTAATCGAAATTAAAGAAGGATTAGAAGATTTTGGAAGAGGTTATTGGTCATAAGGAAATTGGCCAATTTTTGGGCAAAAAATAAATTTTTTATTTATTTTAGGATTTTTGGTCAATTTATTAATTAAATAATTAATAAATAAGGAAATAATGTTTAAATAAGATTTAAACATTTTTGGGAGGGATTCCTTAATTAAATATTTTTAATTAAGATAAAGGGATTTAATGAAATAAAAATTAATTAATTAATTAAATAATTAATTAATTAATAAATGATGATGTCATCAGGACTTTTTCAGAAAATAAAAATACTTTATTTTCTAAAGGTTTTTAGGTGTCTACAGTAGACACCATATTTTAGGAAGTAGATAAAATGTTGAAAGAAAGAATTATCTATACCATTCATCACTCCACCTGGGTAGCTAATATAGTACCAGTCAGAAAGAAGAATGGAGCAATAAGGATTTGCGCTGATTTCTATAATTTGAACCAGGCATCTCTGAAGGATAATTTTGCTCTCCCCAATATAGATTACTTAATACAAATAGTGGCTAGATCTGAGATGATGTCCATGCTTGACGGGTTCTTAGGTTACAATCAAGTTTAAGTGGAAGAGAAGGACCAAAATAAGACAATATTCACCACTCCTTGGGGTACGTTTTCATATCATAGAATACCCTTTGGGCTCATCAATGCTGGTGCCACATTTCAAGGTGTATGAGTAAAAAATTTGCTGATCTAAAGGATTAGATTATATTTATATACCTAGATGATCTCACCATGTTTTCAAAAAAGAGAAAAGATCACATAGAAGATTTGAGAAAAGTATTGCAAAGCTGTCAAGAACATGGAATCTCACTTAATCCCAAAAAGTCCATTTTTTGTGTGACAAAGGAGAAGCTCCTTGGCCATAAAGTTTCTCAAGAGGGCATTAGAATTGATCCTAAATGAGTTGAAGCCATTTGAAGATTGAGCTTGCCATCAAATAAAATAGGAGTTCAATCATTCTTCGGGTAGGTGAATTTCCTCGGAAGGTTTGTACCAGATTTTGTAGAAACCACAAAGTGTATTATGGACATGATGAAGGGAAATTCAAATTTCAAATGGAATTACGTGGGAAAATAGGCCTTTTAGAATATAAAAATTGCTATTGCTAATGTTCCAGTAGTATGTCACCCAAATTATGAGTGAGATAATATCATCTACTATTATGCTTCTGAACACACTTTATCGGCAATACTTATTCAAGAAAATAATGAAGGGATACAAGCCCCAATAGCTTTCATGAGCATACCCTTGAAAAATCATGAATTGAAATACTCACAAATTGAGAAACATGCTTTTGTAGTGGTCAAAGCACTTAATTTTTTTTTATTTTACATCTTGCATTCACATTCTATCATTTATGTCCCATATGCAACAGTAAAATGTGTGTTAACATAGCAGGATGTAGGGTATAATGCCAGAAGAACATGGATAGAAAAGAAACAAGAGTATGATATAGGAATTAAACCTACAAAGCTAGTAAGTGGTAATGCTTTGTGCAAGGTGATTGTAGAAAACAAAATCACCAAAGAATTAGAAGATTTGGGAGAAAAATAGCTAGTTTTGGTTGTAGGTCTTTATTATCTATGGTTTGAGAACATTACTTATCTGCTAACATATGGAGAATGTCCAGAAGGCCTAATTACAAGACAAATGAGGGATCTTAAATTGAAAGTAGCTAAGTATGTAATTTGGGATGGCAAATTGTTTAAAAAAGCCATAGATGGCACTTTCCTTAGATGTGTGGACAAACAACAATAAGAAAAGCTATTGAAAACATTTCATGATGAAGCCTATGGAGGGCATTTTTCATCCTCAGTTAGGGCATTCAAAATATTGAGATATTGCTATTACTGGCCTAGAATGTTCAAGGATGCCTATTCCTAGGTGGCAAAATGCAAGAAATGTAAGATTTCTGCTGAGTGTCCTCAATTAGCCACTCTATCTTTAACACCTATTATCATCGAGTGACCTTTTCAAAAATGGGGTCTTGATTTCATTGGTCCGATTAATCCAACATCTAGTGCTGGTCACTAGTATGTGATAATTGTGATTAATTACTTCACTAATTGGATGGAAGCCAAAGCAACTAAGAAAACTACTTCTGAAGTAGTATGTGAATTCATTAAGTAAAACATACTGGTTAGGTTTGGTGTTCCCATCAAATTACTAATGGACAATGCAACCTATTTCTCTTCAATTGAGATTACCAATTTTGCTTTGAATATGGAATTATAGTCAGTCATTTGTCTAATTATTTTCCATAAGGAAATGGTCAAGCCAAGTCCAATAACAAGAATTTGATAAATATTGTCAAGAAATTGGTGCCAGATAATCAAAAGACTTGGCACAAGAAAATTCATGAGGTACTGTGGGTAGATAGAGTAACACCTAAGAGGGAAATTGGCATATCTCCTTTTGAATTAGTCTACGGAACTGAGGCTAATCTCCCATTACCCTTGGAATTGGCTACGAAAAAACTTAGAACAATGGATGAAGATGATATCTATGAAGATGGTTTAGAAAAGTGGATTTTGTACTTGAGCAAGCTTGAAGAGGAAAGAGAAGAAATCATGGATCACATCACACAACATCAGATGCAAGTAAAGAATCTATTTGATAAGAAGGAAAGACCATGGAAATTCAAGGTAGGAGATAGTGTGTTACTTTGGGATAAGTGAAGTGCTCCAAAGGGTATACATAAAAAGTTTGACACCATGTGGAAAGGTCCATTCGTAATTCATCAGGCATTCGAGAATAATTCTTTCAAATTGGCTTATCAAGATGGTGAAGTGCTACCCCTAACCTATAATGGTTAGGATCTAAAGCTTTATCAAATTTCAAACTGAGAATAGGTAACCCCTGTATTGTAATATAGTTATGTTTAGTTCCTCTCTGTGTTTTCCTAGTTTGTTTTCCTTCCTTGCCTTTGCTTCCCTGTTTTCCCTGTTTTAGTTTTTTTGTGTTGCCACCTTTTAATTTTTTTTATGAAACCAAAGATTTTGAGTTCCTTGCATAGGTATAGTCTACCCAAGTCCCTAGTCAGAACTAGTTGTTGCCCCACTTTCCACCCTATAACCATTTTACAAAAGTGGAAAATTTTGTGTCTTAGTTAAGCCTAGGTATGTTTGGGTCTGGTTTTAATCCTCAGGTGAAAAGAGTCTCCATCAGATTTTCCATCTTTCCCTTCTCCCACATTTCATGGCTAGGTGGTTTCCCTTGATGTTGTGAGTTTATGGGTAGTTAAGTACCTAATTCGATGGAGATTCTTACAACATGCAAAATTTGTTCACAAAGCTAGGCTTGTTCACAACATTGATGTTTTTCAATGAAATAAGGAAGCTTGTAGAAAATCAAGCATTGCCTTCCCCTCGGCGGGTTTTCAAGCCATAAAGGTGATTTTTCATGAAGAGCAATAGATGATGCTTACGAGCCTATATAAGAAGATAATGAGCTATTTTATGGAAAATCCATATTTTTATTACAATATTCTACCTTGGGAAACATTCCAGATTTATCAGAATGCTTAGAATAATCTTAAGTGGAAAACTAAAAAATGACTTCTCCTCAACGGACTTTTGACCCATGAAGTTTGTTTTCAGCCAAAGGAAATTGCAAAGGAAAGAAATAAGGAAGTCAGACCTTTTTGACTTTTATCGTCCTTTCAAGATTTTTCAAACCCAAAGGAAATTATTAACTCAAAGGTTAAATTTTAAAGGAAATCTAGGCAGAAAAATGAAAATTGTCTTCTCCTCGGTAGGTTTTCAACCCTTGAGGACGATTTTCCACCTTCAAGAGAAAATCAACTTTGTAAGAGGATTGGTCCCACAAATTATACACAAAACATCTTAAGATGATAATGGAAACAATCTAACCATTCTGGGAAAGGTATTCTGAGCAAAATTCAATTGGGTGGACACTATCTTATGAGGTACTCTATTCCTAATTCTCTAAAACATAATGGGAAATGGGAAAGTAAGTATCAAAGAAAGGAAAGTTACTGTTGGGCCAACAAAAATAGTGAAAAGAAACCAAAATATTCGTTAGAGCTCCTTCATTTCCTGTTTCAACAAATTTATCCTTTAATTCATTTGTGTGGTGTGAATCTTGAAGATCAATGGATGAATTGAGACTCCTATATAGATGGAAACATAACAAATATTCAAACTACCACTTTTTCTTAAACTATTATTCTATTAAATTGCACAATGCTTTCAAATAGTTTGTATTTGCACATTCAATTTCCTATTCTTCATCTAGATTCAAAATTGCAATTTACTTCATTTATAGATAGAATGGCAACCACATTTGCAGGGTTTGATGGGCTAAATGGAATCAAGTCCACATTGCAGAATTTCATGGAAACTTCACTCTATTTTTATGACATGCAAGATTTCCAAAGGAGGCTAAAATTGGAGCCGATTCATCCCATAACCAAGAAGCTTCAAGGAAGTCGACTAGTAGAGGCAGCTAGTTTCCCATCCAGAATTGATTTATGAATGCATAATTCACTACAATCCAAATACCAAATAGATTGTGTTACCTAATCATACAGTATTAATCTCCATTGATAGACAAACTATGGTGAATTGCTTCCAAGTTCTAGAACAAAAGGAGTTTTTGAACTTGACAGTAGGAGGAGCAATCTCTGAGTTCTCTGTGAAGAAGATGGTGTGGAGGAAGGAAGTTATGAAATCCTAGTTTCAAATGCTACGGAGTGCCAAGAGTAAGGTCCCCAAAAATCTATTTGGTACTAACCTCAAACCTAAAATTGTAGACATTCTAGTTCTCCTGCACAGATTGAAAGGTGAGGTAGAGGCTCTAAATTTTGTTGAACAATATTTCTTTCTGGTAGAAGTTATTTGTTCAAATATACAATATATTGATTGGGCTCACGAGGTAAGTGAAAATCTTTCCAAAGCTCTTAGTGCCGTGAAGTTCTACAACACTTTCTATATGTCTTCCTTTTTAATTTACATGCTAGCATCTCTGTAGTTATGGCCAAGTTTTCCAAGAATAGAAAACTTTCCTAATGATGTGAAGTGCTATGAGTTCTATCCATGTTTGTAATTGCAAAATAGTTATGTGGAGTATGTCAAAGTTAATGATGCATTCACAATGAGAATATGTAGGAAACTCTAAGGATGCTCAGAGAGGAGATTCAATCAGAAGGCAATGGAAACTATTAGTGAATTCAAAAGCTATTTTATCTAGTTCTCATCTTTGTCATATTTACATCTTGCAGCTTTCGATAGATTCCCCTTGAAGCTGCCCAGGTATCCAATCAACATGATAGTGCTGATAAAGATTGTGAGGCAAGTGATATAGGTGAATGTGTTAAGTAAAAGCTTAAAGAAGGGA
Source organism: Cupressus sempervirens (assembly GCA_028749045.1). Classification (NCBI taxonomy): domain Eukaryota; kingdom Viridiplantae; phylum Streptophyta; class Pinopsida; order Cupressales; family Cupressaceae; genus Cupressus; species Cupressus sempervirens. Next base: position 401,818,517 of record CM053787.1, on the reverse strand, counting down.
TATGAGTTCCCTATGAAAGTAGGAGCTTACAATTGTGAGTCCCACTCTGATTCAAAGAATATTCTCAAAGTGTCCAAGCTGAAATACAAATTGGAGATGTATGATGTCTTGAGACCTATGTTTGATCCAAATGGATATGCTAGGGAGTGTTGCAGATTGGAGGTGTGATCAAACACATTACCTCTATTGAAGACTATTGGGCAGATTGTAAAGGTGAATTTGAAAGTCAAGATCATTCTTTCACCAACCTCATAGTAGAGCAAATAAAATATATAATATCAATCTTGATGTTGAAGGATTGGATGATGATGGGAAAAATATGTATAGTAATACATATTTGACTAAGTTAAGGAACACTCCTATCAATTTGGAGCCTTATGAGAATGCTGAGGAAGATCTAGACATTATTATGGCCTGAATCATCAAAAGAATTGGGAAATGGGTTGAATGGACATCCAAAAGAAGTTGGAGTAAAGGCACAACCACTCAAGCTTCTCCAATAGCTGCAACTCCCTCTTCCTCCCATAGTGCTACACCTAGCATAACACAAACTATCACTCAAGGTCTAGCTCAACCTTCAGGAGGAGGTGATCAACCTCTAGACAAGAGCATTCCCATAGCTAAGACTTGTCATGATGGCTCCCTCCTAGTTATTGGAACCCAAACTGGTATTAAAGAGAAGAAGATATAGGAGCCAAAGGATAGTGTTGTTACACTAGTTTCCTCTCCTCATGTTACACCAGTCTCCTCTCCCCATCATAGCCCACTTCCACCAGTAAGTGCTACACTTTTGCAACCAAGTGGCTCCCCAATATAGATATCAAATTTGGGAGATGGAAAGAGTAGTAGTAGTGAATCTACTAAATTTGATGAGGCAACAAAGAAGACCTCAGAGGTGGAGAAAGGCTAGAGCTCTTCCAAGCTCACTTCCCAAGCCCCAAAGAATCCTTTCTCTTCAACTATGATGACCATCACTTTAGTTAAGAAAAAGATGTTTAGCATAGAATCACTTGGAATGACCTCCAAAGTGATAGGCATTGATTCTTGGTTAGAGGATACTTTGGAGAGGAAGAGAAATAGGAAAGATGAAAGCACCCCCACCAAGGATACCAGATCCATTGCAGTTCATTCTAGATCTGCATTAACCAAGATAAAGAAGCAGAAAACTTTGTCTATACTTGGGAAAGATCCAAAAATAGGGTACTTAACAATGGAGATAGCCAAGCCCAACATAGGAGGAAGAATTAAAGATATGACTGCTAATGATTTTACTCTGCACTTGGTGGACCTTGGAGAGGCCATACATGACACTAAGGTTGGCTTGTGGAAGTCAACCAATGAAGTAATTGAGGGACAATTGGAAAAATTGAAGTTGTCAAAAGCTAGGATGAAGGTTGAGATAGAAGAGTTGAATAGATTCATCGGATAGTTTGTCACTCGATTGGAAACTATCTCCAAAGTATCAGTAACAAGAAATCCTACTATTGCCAAAATTCAAGCCCTTATCTCTCAATTTCAGGAAGATATGCACTTTGATCAAATTGGTAAAGACTAGATTGTGAAGCTCAAATTAGAGGGAGCTACTATTAAAGGAACAAATTGGCAATGTTATCTTAAGATTAAAAATAGGGAAAGATAACATCTTAGCAAATAGCAATAATCTGACCGGAGAAAGAACAAAGTGTGAGGATTGTATTTCTCTTCTGAAGATGATCATCCAGATGAAAGAACAAAGTGTGAGGATTGTATTTCTCTTCTGAAGATGATCATCCAGATGAAGGTAAAGGAAACTATTGAAGCAAAAATCTTGCCAAAGGGAGATGAACTTCTATTTGAATGGCTTCAGAGCATGTAGTTCAAGTCATAAATGATCCTATTAGTAGAAAAAGGACTTAAGGAAATAGAGGATAAAGCAAAGAAGACCCAAGATAGAGGATTTGAACTCATGAAGGGGCTACATATAGATTCATAGAGTAGTGGCCAAGGGAAAGAACTCATTGGGATAAATGTCATGAAAGAGAATTTCTTCAAATTCTTAGATAGTCTGAGTGATGTGTCTTCCAATAATCAAAACAGAGTCGAAGAACTCTAGAAACTCAGCGGATGCATGCACGTGGCCATAGAGAAATTACCAAATCAATTGAATGGTATGAAGGAGTTCGCCAAGGAGCATTCTAAGTGGCTCTTTGGATACACCAATATACATGTGCCTAATCATGAAGAGCTAATCCCAATCATAGTTGCTACTTAGGCCTATAGAACAAAAGAAGAAAAGAGGAAGAAGAGGAAGTGATTCACTCTCCACCCCCTTTTCACTTTCTTATGTAATTATTGTAATATGACAAACTGGTTTCTTGCCATTTGTCCTTTTTCTTTTTGAGAAGATGAACCGATTGAACTTCTATTGTAACGATCATCTCAAAATCCTATATGTATGAAATCGAAAGATTAATAAAAGGTCGGTGAATTTTTGTTCTGAAGTACTTGATGTTACAAAGTCAATTGAATGGTATTTTGTATCAACTATTTTCTGTTCCATTTATGTTAGTTGTAGCTATATGTTTTCTCTTTAACCTGAATTGAAGCAAGGAAAGAATAGAGTTTCATTCTCCTATTTCAAGGTAGTGAACGGATGTGATAAGTAGTGTCATTTCCTATTCAAAGAGGAATCCCTTTAAAAAATTCCCTTTAGCTAACTTCTTCTTCTATGTAGTTTAGATTCTAATTGATTCAGTTCAGTATTAGTTGTTATGTTATTAAGCTTATTTAGTTCATAAGATGTGTGGGTTCATAAACTTAATCAATTTTTTAGAAGTCTTTTTTTTGTGTTAGATCCTATTTAGGCTTGGCTTGGTTTTACCTCTTCTATCCTTGGGTCAAGAACACACCCCATAATAGTTTAGAAATAAAACATAATTCACTACAAATTTATCATAGGGAGCTATACCTATCAATTCAGAGAAAAGAAAATTTACCCATAAGTGGCTTTTCAATTGTTTGTAATAAGATATTGCTTATAATTTGGGCATTCAAGAGTCATAATAAAAAAAGAACAAATTTGTTTACCAACATGAGGTATAGGCCTACTAGCCCTGGTCATGGAGAGCCAAAATTACATAGGTTCTCATTCAATTGGAATGGGACCTATTAATTGGCAAATTGCGATTAGGAATTACCATAATTGGATCATCATTCCAAAGGAAGCCTAATCTACTAATTTTGTATACAGTAGATATGAAGCTACTAGTAGTGTATTTCAAAAGGGAAGCTTTGCAATGGTTTAGGGAGTTTCTAGTCAACTCCATAACTATATAGGATTAGTTAGATGAATAGCTAAATAGGCAATTTGAGGATAAATCTAATCATTTTTCAGTTGAGAAACTCGCTACAATAAAGAGAGAACCAAATTAACATATTATTGATTTCAATTATAGATGCAAGAAGATATGGAACACAATTCTAGCAACACTTAAGCCATAAATTGAGTATTCTTTTCTTTTCCTATTTGATGACATTGAATAAAAATATCTAAGTTCAAATTCAATCAATGGGAGGGAGAGCAATGCCAACAACTCTTAACATTATTTTACAAGATGAAAAACAAATTGATTCAAGATGTGTTATATCCTTCGCCATCAATGCCAACTTTGTAGAAATTCAGCTTGCTATTCTAGTTGTACAACCAACTATTGTTGTTGTTCCAAGTTTTCCACCATTTATTAAGCAAGTTGCAGCTAAATAATAGGCTCCTACAACTCCTTTTAGGGAGTTAAAATAGATGAATTTAGAATTGAAAGAACAAAATGAAAGCATGAAGAGCACATTTTAGAGTTATGGAAATTAGATTACAAACTTAAAGGAAAAACAATAGTATAATATACCTCCTCAAGCTTCATATCAAAAAAATAGGCTCATTGATCAAGTTACAAATCAAGGTCAACAAAGAAACTACAATCAAAGGGTTGGTCAACTTTATAATTAGTCCATTCCAAGTACCTCCAAGGAGTTAGTGGTCATTCCTCTAAAGAATAAAATTATTCAAGATGAGGAATGGTGTAATACTTTAAATTACAACCATTATTTGCTTGATTGTTTACATGCTTTGGAAGAAAGAAAGAAAGAAGTTTTGAAACAAAAAAATTATGCTATACAATGAGGAGATGTACAACATGATCAATCACAATAACAAGGTAATTATTATGCTACTTTTATAAATTTGAATGAAGATGAGGTTGACATTGTAGAGAATTTTGATCAAAATTAGGTTTGGAGACTGAGAGTAGCATGTATAATATTAAAAAAAAAGGTTGTTGATGACCAACAAAAAATTGATAAGGGTAAACAATAATAACTTAGTACTACTCAAGGTCAACCACAACTTTAATATATTCAAAAAGTTCAATATGTGTCTAAAGGACACCAAGGACAACAAGTACAATCTTTAAATAGCTTGTTGTTCCAAAAAATTAGCTAGAGGTTAGTATAATCAATGTTAATTTTATAGACCCTTTGAAAAAGACTCATTTTCCTATCTCTATGTAGGATGTCCTTAGACTTCCTAGTCAAAAATATATGCTGCATGGAGCTATGAAGTCTTTTACCCTTGTTGTTAATGTTTTAGACCAACAACCTTCTAATGTCTTAGTGGCTACAAATGCTACAAGAGTCTGACGATAGTCAAACCTAGCTAGACCCCCACACTTTTATATTGCTATCATGATAGGAAAATACCTTGTGCATAATTTTATGATTGATTTGTATGCCACAAGTTCTATTATCCCTAAGAAGATAGTAGACCAATCTTGGTCTAAAATATGAGCCACTTGAGAAGGGTGTTGTTCAACTAGACAAAACAACTATTGAAATGGTTGGAATCATCAAAAATTTGGATTTGAAATTTCATGCTTGTCCTAGTTGTTCAGTTCCTATGGATATATCATAGATCTACCTCTTTATTTTTCTATCTATTTATCATGAGATTTTATTGCTAAAATAGGAGCTTATTTATCAATAGATTAGTGTTTTTTTAGACTAGATGTGGAACTAAGGTTACCATACCTTTAGAACCTATTGCAAAAGATTATATTGAACAACATGTTACTAATGCTTGAAAAGATTCAACAACTAGTTTATTTGACCAAGAAGAGGTTTCAACTATTTATGAAACCCAAGCATAGTTAGATAGTATTCCTAATATCTTACTGGATGAGTGTGGAGTTGAAAATGTTAAAATGTAGTGCAAGAAAGTCATCTTGTAGAAGCTAGTTTGGGTAAGCACATTATTCATGAACTTGTTATTTTTTTCCTAATTTTGCCTAAGGTAATAAAGAGTACATTTCAAAATTTACAACAACAAAACAATGCTATTTTGAGATTTTTTTGATGGATCACCATAAAAAAAGGTGCAAGAGTGGGTTGAATGCCAATTTCACCAACAAGTGTGAGGTATTATACATCATTTAGATTCATATTCAACTCTACTAACAATGAAGTTGAATATGAATAGTTAATTCATGGCTTGAAGTAGGTAATCAAAATAGATATCAATTGTTTGTAGGTTTATGGTGACTCAAAATTAATTGTTTAAATAAGGTTAGAGATACACATACTACAAAAATAGATTTATTTAAAAGGTAAAAGCATGTACTATAGATTTTAAGTGAAGGTTTTGAAGCATTCAATTTCCAGTCTATTCAATGTAATCAGAACAAACACACTGATTAAATTGTAGCAATAGGTGCAAAATGCAATATTTCATTAAAAAAAATTTAAAAACTGAAAGGTTTAGAACTATGTAAAAGTTATTGTAAGACCCACTAATCCAAACAATGTTGAAACTTGTCAAGTATTTAAATATGGTCATAATATTGTAAGCATTTTAAGGGAAGAAGCTGAGTTTGCACATTAAAACCAACAAATATTACATGATCAATGTGAACATAAAATTATACAATTAAAGACTAATATGGTTCCCAAAGGTCTTATGACCTTAGAATCTATTTTTAGTATTGATGATCAGCTCAAAAAGGACAAATCCATCTTGCAGATCAAGGAAGAACATTATTGAGATATTAAAATTGACAAAGATAAATATTTGGAACTTAGCAAGGTATGTATCCTTGAAGAGAAAGATACTTTTATTGAATTTTGTGAAAAAATCCATTGTATCATTTCTTAGAAATGTTCATATTATAGAGGTTTCGATCCTAGTATTGCCCCAACTTACTATAGAGTTTGAGCCCAATGCTAAACCAATTAGACAAGAGGATAAACTAGTAAATACTAAGTTAGAGCCTCTCATGATTAAAGAGTTGCATAAGTTAATTGAGAGCAACATCATATTCACAATAAAAAAACACCTAATGGGAGCCAAATTTGGTTCCAATTCGAAAGAAGAATGGAGAAAAACATTTATGTGTTGAGTTTCATGACTTAAATAGAACCTCATTAAAAGATAGACATAATTTTCCTTCAATGGAACAAATTTTACAAGTTGTTTTAGGTTCTAAATGGTTTTTAGTGTTAGATGGTTTTTCTTGTTACAATCATATTTTAGTGAAAGAAGAGCATGTATATAAAATAATATTTACTACCAAATGGGTAACTATGGCTTACCAAAAGATGTCATTTGGATTGTTAAATATAGGTGCAATATTTCAAAAAGCAATGGATATGGCATTTAGAGGTCTAATGTATAAGATTTTCCTTGTATATCTTAATGACATTACTATTTTTCAAAAGACTCCAATTCACTTCAAACACCTTAGAGTTATATTTAAAAGATGTGGAGAAATTGATATTTGTTTGAATCAAAAGAAATGCCTTTTTTTAATTCATGAAGGTAAATTTATTTCTATGTGTGTGTGTGTGTGTGTGTGTGTGTGTCAATGTTCTTATGTGGGAGGACCCTTCTAAAGACCATATTGTTGCATCACCATGTGGTAATAGTAGGGCACCACTATAGAATTTTGTTTTCTCTCTAGTATCCTTTTTCTTTGCATCCATCACAGTAGAACCATTGATTTTTACAATGCTATAATGTAACAATAAAGCCTCCATACAACCTTTATAACTAGTAGTTGGTTTAGTTTGAGCTGCCAATATAGTACATCACCAAACTGGACCATGGATGACTCAATGAATATGCAAATAATCTTAGTGACTTAGCTAGCATGTCCACAAGAAATCCAATAGGATTGGTACATACATGTTGGTGAATAGATTTTTCTTTTAAATTAAAGAAAGAGAATGAGAGATTCTACGCCCAAGTTCATAAGACAAATACAATTTCCCAATAGTTGAGGAATTTTCACATTCACAATTCCTCTCTGAATTTTAGTAAGGTTCAGCTCCACTTTTCAAAAGAAGATTACTTTTAACCCGAAAGTAATAAGGCTTCCCATCTATTATTAGACAGGGAGAACAATCTAATTAATAATAGTATGATAAAAGAAAATGCATACAAAGGAGAGAGCACACAGATTCTCTATCAATCACATTCCACAAAATAAACAAACTTTGAAAGATAATCACCACAAGAAAAGAATTATCTAGCACATAAGGAATCATTGAATAATTCAATACTTATTCAATAATAAATTAATAATGAACTAATTAAAAGTGTACATCTTTGAACATTCAACCATTTCGTTTTAAAAAGAACAATACTGTTTAAATATGATACTGGAAAAAATTAGAAAATTTGCATAAACATAAAGCTTTAAGTAAATCGGTCATAGCATGATATCCATCAAAAACTACCAACCCTTATCATTACTAAGTTTTAAACTTAAATAGCAAGCTATCCAAGAATCTCCCTGAAAACCTGACTCTTGAATAGTTAGAAGTAGTTATGAAAACCAATATTAAAATAGGGTACACAGACCCAGAGTTTAACTGATAAAAACCATAACTAAAAAGTTTTTCAAGAAATTTAATAGAAAACATAAAATAGCCACTAATTAGTCAAGAAATTTCCTCCTCCTCCTCATCTTTAGCATCTTTGGCATCAGCTTGCCTATGCACTAGCTTCCACATCCTAAATGTATTTAAGAATTCAGTCATGACAATCGTGTTCGGATTCTTTATGCTTTGAAGGTAGTTTTTCTAGATGTCTTTTTCCAGCTTCATTTTATTCACAATGTTAAAACTTGATAGTCATAGGGTGCATGTTCCTAACATCACTTCACTCTTGGCCACTTTGGAGAAGTTGAATGATGTGAGATCAATTTTTTCTTTTATAGACTTCATACATTTTTCATGTTTCTTGACCATTGTCTCTACATCAAAGCCTCCTTTTAGGGGATTAGGTAAAGGTGAACCTATGGATTGGAAATCTCTGTCTACCTTATCTAGTAATGCCTTGAAATCACTTTCACATGATTGCATTCTTGAAATCATAGAAGTGTAGCTTGACACTCTCCAGGCAATGTTTTTCCTTAGAATTTGAATTAGACCTACATCTACATGTTGCAATGGGTTCTCTTGGACGAATTTTTTTGGTCTAAACTCTTCTACTTCCACTAGTTGGGACACTATGGCTGATAGTTTTGCAACATCTATTTTCCATGTCCTACATTGAACACATGATTTATCAAGAGCAATAATCTCATGAAAATTCCACATGAGTTTGGAAACTTGACTCGTTACTAGGTTGATCCAACTGGATATTGCAAACATCGTCATTTTTCCTTTTTTCAAATCCTTTAATAGCCACTGATTTTCAAGGGCATTGGAATCAAAGGCAGTTTGTGACTAATTCCTAGGACTTGAGCTATGTTCCTTCAATGAATTTATGTATTCATCCATTGCATTATTCTCAACTTTTAACATTTTCCTCTCAATTCCATCTTTCTGTGATTGCAACACAATTTATTTTGTGGATGCCTCTACCTAGTGCTCCTTTGTCTCATAGTTCATTACCCCTAGATCTATGCATGTAACTTTAAAGTTGCTCAAATTCAATTTGTCAACCCCCTCTTTATGGTTATAAGTGGCTACTTCGGCAATGCTACTTCTAGTTGCACTGTCAAAAGTTATCCTACTAGTGCATTTGGTTCTTTTCACTTTGGGAGCCTTATTAGTGTATTTACTTACAATATCATCAATAGGAAAAGAAATTGGAACTAGACTCTATTTCCTATTCATTGAGGCCACAAGCTAGTTAGGAGTGAAAACATCTCATTGTGACCCAATAGCTCCTTCTGTAGTAGCTATAGTTTGTACCGTTGGAGGAGATGAACCTATGGTCATTTGAATTCTCTGGCTATTATCTACAAGTTCTCCACCTTAGCCTTTATCTTGTTCACTATCAACTTGAATAACTTGGTGAGGGCTTGCTAGAGTTGACATTTTAGTCTTCTTGTTGGAACGAATTTTCTACACATGGAGAGGATTGTGAACTATTTTCTCTAAAAAAATTGAGGACCTTTTGCTACCTACAATGATGAGACCAATATTAAAAATTGAATAAACCCTGACATTAGGACAGGTGCCCTTTTTCAATTTCAAACAAGACTTTGTCTTTTTAAACACATTAGCTCTTTTTTCAAGAATATCATCTTTCTCTTTAGAATCCTAGTCTATGGCAAGGTTGATAGGTTTAATTTCATGGGAAGTTGGAATGTCAGTCCCATCCTCCTCTATGTCTATAATATCTATTCCCAGCTTCAATTGAAAAAGGATAATTTTGGAAAACCTGGACAACCTAAGCTTCTCTTCACTTCTAATTCATCTACACACTCTTCCTAGAAATCTTCCACAGTGGGAACATGTGTAATTTTCATCTGAGTGTCAAACAAGCTATGGATGATTCCTTTGCTGTAAAAGTTTTGCTTAGCTTGATAAATACCAAAACCAAACTTAACTAGATCACAGCTTATACATTTCGCATCTTCCATGCTTCCACATATTATCTTACCTAGTTTAAGAGGGAAAATGATATTACAAGCTTCTTCAACTGAGAATTCATTTATCATAGAGATTAATTGGTGTGCTACTTCTACCAAGATGAAACAATCAAATGAAAACATAGGAAGATGCATAGGTTCTTCATCAAAACCTCCTACTCTCAAATAAGTGAACCTTGGGAATTGAATATGTAGGTTACCAAAAGATTGGACAAGTCTTTGACACTCGGGTGGCAAAATATGTTGCAAAGAACTTTTCATCTTAAAACATAATTTCCTAGAGAAAACATCACGAACCCTTCTAAAATGATCTAGAACTTTATCCTTATGTAACAAAGGATAATAATTGTATATGGTGATATCTTCAGTCCAGGGTTCGTGTGGCAAAGGTTGCGAATCCAGAGTGGTACCTAACATGTACATTAAGTAAGATGACATGAAGAAATATTTCTTCAGATTTAGGGCACCTTTCAACTAATCTTTGAGAGAATTGGCAATTAATTCTACCCAATCTAGAAATTGTAAACCTGCTAACACAATTTGAATATAGAAGTAAATCCAATTTTCAAAAACAAAAACATTAGGGCAACCACAAATTCTGTGTAAAAGAACCATTATGTCTTGAACCTGAGCAGTCATCAGGCTTTTCTTCAAAATCTTAGGTAACCTCAAACAACCCTTATAGAAAGCTTCTGTCCAATTTTTCCCTACTACATTCTTATATTCACTTTCCTTTTAAGAGAATCTAGTTGCAGATAAGGCTAGGGTAAGATCAACAAATTTTTGCTCTTCCAGGTGAAACAAGTTAGACACAGTCTCTCTATTGACATCCAACAAAATAATTCCATCTTTCTTCAATATATGGCCCCTATACAAATTGTACATATATATGCACTCCTGAATTAACTTTGGGCAAGGATAAGCTAGAGGGAAAGTGGAAGCCATGAGAAATTTTTTATCTAACACTTTAGTGGAAAAAGGTTGGGCTAGTCTTTCACACAATCTTTCTGAAACCCCTCCAAAATCAACCCCTAACAAGTCTGTATTAGCTATAATGGGGACCTACAACACAAACTACAAGTGTTTCCAACTATGCGTAATGTAGACTTCATGATTTTAAGAGCTTTATTTTGAATGCAAAAGCACGGAAACAACCACAAATATGATTCATCTCATGGGTGAGAGGAAGAAATAACCAAAAGATGGAAGGATTACCTAGAAGATGACAACCATTTCAACTAAAGAAGGTTGATTTTCTTTGTTTCTCTCCTATGATTGCTTGTTTTGAGAAAAAAAAGAAACTTAATGTCTTTCTTTTTAAACTAGGAAACTTTCCTTTAAATGTATTTTGAAAAGGAGGACATGATCATTAATTGTGTAGAGGATAAAAGTGATTTTGGCATGCCATGAAGGAAAGATGACAGGGTGGAATGGATATTGGCATTAAATTAGGAAGTGAGTACTTTAAATGATTATTCCTCTTTATGCATGCCAAATCTTTGCTTTCACACCCTTAAATAAAAAATTTGGCGTGATTATTAGTGACAATTTTACTTGATTATTAATTTACTGTACTCACTTTTTAGGTCATGATGTCACCCACAACTATGTTAATCATGATGAGGCAACCAGCTATTATGCATCTCATGTGCCATGTGTGCATGTGACATGTCAAGCGGGTCCTCCAAGGAAAGTTATTTCGAGGAATGAAAGAAACATCAAACCTGTTGAATTAGTTCTTTTGGTACAAAAGGTTCAATGTGACCTAGCACTCTTTGAACTTGGTACAAAGGGTACAAAAGGTTGAAGAAGTACAAGAAACTTGTCTATTATATAAAGACACCTTCTGAGCTGCAACAAGATGATATTTTGAAATAAAACACTTTCAATTAAGGCTAGCTGTAAGGGAGAACTTGATCAACAATTTAGCTTGAACAGAAGGTTGGTCAAAAACAAATTTGAATGGATATGAAATGCCAATATAACTTCATTTTTGAATTTGACAACTGAAAAAACCTATGGTTCAAACTAAAAATGTGAAAATAAGAGTAAACCAAAAAATAATGAGTAAAAAATGGTGACTCTAAAAAACATGAACTAACATCGGCTCTATCTGGGAACTAGTTTTCACATGAAAAATAGAGAACGATGATATTTTCATAGTAGACCTAAGGCAAGAAAACAAAACAAAAACAAAGAAAAATAAAAACAAAAGGGAAACAAAGCAAGACCTGAGCTAAATATGTAAAAAGAAGGAGCACTCCTCTAAAATTTGAACAATTTCAAATCCTATCCATTATTAGTATATGACAAGATTTCTCCACTTAGATATGACAATTTCATTGCATTAGGGCCAACTGATTCAATTACCTTGAAAGGATCTTTCCATAATGATTCAAATTTTTTGTGACTTCCTTTCTTCTCAATTTGCTTACCCCACAAAAGAACTTCATCACCAGACATGAACTTTCTCAGCCTTGTATTATAATCAAAGATCTTCTTCACCTTCCTTTGATGATCTATTATCTTGTCTACCATTTTATTCCTCTCTTCCTCTAGTTTTTTCAAGTACATGATTCTTTTCTCCAAAGATGATTGAAAGTAGGCATCTTCTATGACAATTTGTAATTTTGCAACTACAAGATTCAACAACAGAGATATTTGTGCATTAATTTTGTACACTAATTTAAAAGGGGACATACCTATAGATCTCTTAGGAGAAGTCATGTCTGCATAAATCTTACCACAATATGATTTAAAACAAAATCATAGGTTACTTGAGTATTTTCTTTCTTGGTAGGTACAACTTCAACCCACTTAGTAAAATAATTAGTTGTTGTTGAGATGAATATATGCCCTGCACTTGACATCGGATTTATAGGTCCAATGAAATGAATACCCCATTATTTAAAAGGTTCATCAATGACCACTAGCCTGAGGGGTAGTGTTGCCAACTGAGGTTTACCCGTAAACAACTTACACTTTTCACACTCCTTAACATACAAATAAGCATTTCTAAACATGCCAGACCAATAGAAATAATTTCTCAAAATTTTAAAAGTTGTGATAGATGAGGAAAAGTGACCGCTGCACATCTCTTCATGAAATGTTTTAAATAATTTCTTTTGTTGAGTTTCATCAACACACCTCAGATATGTTCCATCTATTCCCTTCTTATATAACACACCCTAAGAAATTTCATACTTTGTAGCCTTTAGCTTGAAATATCTTCTTTCCCTGGTGGACATTTTTTCAGGACAATCTCCATATGTTAAATAGTATGCTACTTGGGAAAACCATGAATCTATGAGACCTACCAAAAAAACTTGGGGCAATTCTTCTTTCTCATTTGTAACAAAAACATTTTCAGCAATTAGTTTACACAAACCCTTCCCTCTCACTAAGTTCATTAGTTTTATATCAATATCATATTCCTATAGCTTAACTACCCAAGTAACCCTTTTATTCAGCCCTACATCTTGCTGAGTTAAGATACTTTTCACAACAAGTTTAGGGACATAAACAACTGAATGGGAATGAAGGATATAATACCTAAATTTTTTAACAACTTTGACCACCATGAAGGCTTGTTTCTCAATGAGTGAATATTTTAACTCATGTTTCTTCAAAGGTACACTCATAAATGCAATAGGAAATTCATTACCTTGATCATTTCTCTATGTTAGGATACTTGACAAAGTATGCTCAAATGCATAAAGATTTATGATAAAGTCTTTTTTAAAGTTAGGAGTAACCAGGGTAGGAGCCAAAGAAATAGATTTCTTAATTTCATCAAATGCTTTCTTACCCTCTACATTTCACTTGAAAATTTCTTTCTCACTCATCATTTTGATTATGTCTTTGGTGAGTTCAGAAAAATCTAGCACGAAAGTCCAAAGGAAGTTAACTTGACTAAAGAAGGATTTGAATCCACTTCTATTCACTAGGAGGCTTAATTGTTGAATTTCCTTTACCCTCTTAGGTTCTATTTGAATTCCTTTCTTTGACACAATGTGGCCTGACAATTTCCCTTCTTCAACAAAGAAAATCAACTTCTTAGGATTTTAGGATATCCCATGTTCTTTGCATCTTTGGAGAACAATAAAAACATCTCTCAAATGGTCTTTCCTTTTTTTAGAGAACATCGTTAAATCATCTAGATAAATCACAATAATTTTATCTCTCAAATCCTTAAAAGAGAAGTTCATTTCTCGCTAAAACATGGCACTAGTGTTAATGAGACCAAAAGGCATCCTATTATAGGTGAATGTACCCTAGGGAGTTATGAAGGTTGTCTAGTGTTGATCGGATTCAACTAAACTTATTTGATTATAATTGGAAAAATCATCAAGCATCCACATCATTTCTGCTCCTGCTAATTTTTGTAACAAATGTTCCATAATGGAAACTACATAGTTTTCCTTGAGGCTAGCTTGATTCAGATTGTGAAAGTCTACACAAATTATTATTTCTCCATTTTTCTTTCGCACTAGTACAATTTTGGCCACTTGGGTAGAATGGTTAATATGATAAATAATCCATGCTTTGAGCATCTTTTCTACCTCTTTGAAAATTGGCTCTAAAACTTTAGGGTTGTAACTTCTCAACTTTTGTCTAAAAGGGACAACTTCTAGTTTCAAAGGAATGGAATGTCTATATTCCCCATTCTTAAATTTTTTTAGGTCATAGTGACCCCAAGCAAAAACATCTTTGAAATCCATTAATAATTATCTAAATCGATTCTTTTCTTCTGAAGAACAGGTTTTCCCAATAGAAATCCATTTCTGATCATTACTATCACCAATGTTAGTCTCATCATATTCTTTACTCACCCCAAGGTCTAGATCTTTCTTTAGTATAAATCCTTCATTTTTTTGTGAAAACATATTTTCAAGGGAATCTAGGCCACAAGGAATCCTATTCCCTTTTAATTGAACCACATCTTGTTCATCAGGGGGAATCGATGGTCCTTCATCCAATATCTTTAGAGATCCCTCAAAATAGGACTCAACAAAACATCCAGCACAAGTTAGTAATTGTTCAATTTGTTCATCATTGTCCAAGGCCTGCCAATGGTTTACATTGTTTGGCACATTTTGGCAATAGATCATTTCAATTCTATACTATTTTTGGTCAAATTTTTGGGTGGGGAAGGAGTAAAGAAACTATCACAGCAAAGGAGTCCACCTTAGAATTCTCACTTCTTGGTATTGCTTTGATATTTAATGCATCAAAGGATTCAATACTATCCCATATTAGATTCTGGTATTGCTTCATACATTCATTTTTTACAGCATATAAACCTCTTACTTGTTCCACTATTGATTTTGCATCTCCTTTCACCACAATTGATCTTATTCCTTTCAACATCCTAGAAGGAGGGCCTCATACTCAGAAGTATTGTTAATATTGTGAAAATCCAATTTGAAAGAATGTGTAAAGATATCTCCTTTAGGAGAGATTAAAACTACATTTGCCCCTAATCTAGTACTAGAGCAACTTCCATCAAATTCCATACTCCATGTTTCATTTTCTTCCAACTGTTCTACCTCTTCTTCAGATTGAATAAAGTAGTTACCAAATTGGCATTCTTGGTGTAAAATATGAGACTTAGGATCATCTGAAGGGAAAACCATGTACTTGTTTTTCTCTTTAGGGGTTAGGTGAACTTTCTTATTCCCTATAGGAATAAATGCCTTAGACCAATCCATCTTTATTTCACCATCCATATCTCTACAAAAATTTCTACTGAGTATCATCCCATAACTTGCTAGCATTTTTGCTACCAATATAGTCAATTTTAACATTTTATCTAGATATTCTACTAAAACTACTTGTGCATCTTTCACTTGGCCTATGAGAGGTACCTGCTTACCATCCATAAAGTAGCACTTCCCATAATTTTCAGTGAGAGTTAGGCCCAAAGCTTTATCAATAGAAGATGGCATTATGCTATCAGATGCACCAAAATCTATAATGCAATTTCTTAGCTTCCTTCCATTGAGTAATAGAGAAATATAAAAAGGTTCAAGTTTTTTGTTTTGTCCATCGGTCTCCAGGATCATAAGATTTCTGAGATTTGTAGCTTGTTCTTGGACATGCTCATTTTTTGGGGCAGGCTTCTCGATAGAGTTAGATGTTTTACCAATGAGTTGTGAATTATTACATGATCTGCCTTTAATAAAATCCACTAGTCTATTTAGTTCTTTAGAATTTATTTTTAAATAATCAACAATAGATATAGTAATAGTGGAAGATTTACAAAATTGAACTATATCAAAAGAAGTAGAAGAACTAGGGTCTACAAGACTTTTCTTAGGGGGAGTAGTTTCAATACCTTTGGTGGGATCTTTAATAGGTTGAGATGAATCTTTCATCTTTGTACCTTGAGGATTTGAGTTGGTCCTAGGATGAAACTTGGAAGCTCTTTATCTTCTGGTTATCATAGAGCATGTAGGGTCATTTGTGGCTAGAAAAAAATCTCCATTTTCATTTGTATTAGATTCATATTCTAGGAAGAAATTATGTGAGGAAATTGCTTCAGGTGAGTTTGTTTCAACTTCAATAACAATTCTATGTTGACCTTTGGTCTCTTTCATTTTTAAATGTTTCAGCCAATTAGTACAAGTTTCACCATCATGATCGGTGGTGAGATGGAAAGAGCACATAACTTATTTATTGGGAGAAGCTTCAATTTTTAGTTTATTCTATGGACTAGGCAACTGATAAGCACTTTTTCCTTGTTGTGTGGAGAAAGTGTTTCATCTACACTAGTTTTGATATTGATTTGGTTAGGTACTAGTTTTGCCTTGCTGCCTTTTCAGTGTAATAACATCATTAACTAACCTCTAGACCACATCATCTATACTTGTGGAAGTTTGAGGATTGGAAGTTTGTACATCTCTTCTCCATTTTCTTGCTATTATCAAATCATCTTCCAGTTAAATGGCTAACCTTTGAGCAATGGCCAGATCAATTGGTACATTTATTCTCATGTGAAAAGAGATGTCAAGAGGCATTGCCCTTATGAAGAATCCCTTCTAATTTTTTGCATTAGATCTTGAGGTTATAGGTATCCTTTCTAGAATTTTACTATAATTAGCCACAAATTCTCTCATGGGCTCATGCATTTCTTTCTTAAGTTGAGACAATTGGATTAGGAGAGAATTCCCATCACTAGGAGTTTTGAAACGTGCTTCAAAGGCATGAGTCATGGTATCCCAATTGGTTATGGAAGCATGGGCGAGGTGATTAAACTAATCAATAGTGGCATTAGTAACTGTTTGAACAAAGAGTCAAACTACAACATCTTTAGTAGGGCTATCTATAGTTCTACAAGCCACTTTGAAAGAGCTTAGATGATCTTCAAGTAGAGCTTTGTCATCTCCACTGAGTTTAGGTAAAAGATCTTTAGCACCTTTGGGCATAGCCCCAAGATTCAATCCAAGTTGGAGTGGTCCATTTTGTTGACCCCAAAAGGCCATAGCAGGAAGGGCAATATTCAGGGGTTGGATGTTTAAAATAGTAGATATAACAATATCAAGAATATAAAGAGCTTGCAAAGAAAGGGGAGGTTGTGATGGTGGTAGGGAAGTAGGCCTACTGACTAACTGTACTTTCTTTTTCCTCTTCTAAGTATGACCAGGTTTGAAATAAATTAATTCAAGAGCTTCAAAGTCATCATCAGTAAGACCTCTTTCCTTATAAGCTCTTGTGAATCGTTTTTTCAGCTAGCTTTCTTGGTCTCTTTATTTAGTTTTGCTCTAGTCTTTGGGCCAATCTATTAACTACTACAAATTCTTGAACCATAGGAACTCCTCTCAACCATTCACCAATCTCTTCTTCCCTTTCAAGAACTCAACCTACTTGAAAATATCAGCTACTCCATTCAAATCAGATATGATATCTTCTTGGGTGTCATAAAATCCAAGGTTGGATTGCAAGACAGGGAAGATATCATAATGAGGGAGTACCATACTAGAGCATAATATCAACTTCTTAAATAGTGAAATACTAGATTTTCTCCAATCGACTCCCCAATAGAGTTGCCAAAAATCTATTGCTGAATAGATTTGTCTTTTAAATTAAAGAAAAAGAATGAGAGATTCTATGCCCAAGCTCATAAGAAAAATACTATTTCCCAACAATTGGAGAATTTTTCACATTCACAATTCCTCTCTGAATTTTAGTAAGGTTCAACTCTCTTATTGGATTTTCAATCAAAACCACTTTTAAAAAGAAAATTACTTTTAACCTAAAAGTAATAAGGCTTACTATCTATCCTTAGATAGGGGGAACAATCTAATTAATAATAGTATGATAAAAGAAAATGCATACAAAGGAGAGAACACACAATTTCTCTATCAATCACATTCTAGAAAATAAATAAACTTTGAAAGATAATTACTGTTTTCACAAAAGTTTGCACCCATGTCCAAAGTTTTTACCTAAGAAAAACTTTGTGAAACATGGAAACAACCTCCAAGCTATGGGACTTGAGCTGTGAGGTTGAGTCTCCAGAGAAGGCTAGCTTCCTTTACTATCAAGGTGCACCTAACTACTCTTGGAGAGGAAAAGGGAGAAGGAATGCATGAAAGCAAATCTACCTACTCTAACCTTAGGAGGTGATGCACCGAAATAGAGTGTTCAAAAAAATCTCTGCCCATACATGCACTATTGAACCATCATGACACTAAAAGATATACACATCCAAACTTGCTTTAATCTAACAATCACATGTAGATTAGAAAATCCAAATGAATGACACAACAAAAGAGAGGATTCACTTATATACCATTCATAGGCCAAAAGAGATACAGTCATGCAAGATTGTAGATCTGTACAATACACCAATGAGAGGCAAATAGTTCTTGCACTTTACATCAATGGTTGGAGGAGATAAGGTAGAATGTCATACAGTTTAGAGGCAAAGGGAATTTATACTAAAGTTGCAGAGCAATATCAGAGAAGTCAGAGAAGAGTCGACCAGGACAAAATCTACAAAAAATTCCTTTATAGCTCAAGAATAACTGAGATATTTCTAACTGAAGTTACCCCACAACCATCGGCATTAAGTCCTATAGAGAATAATCGTGCATATCTAGGGTGAATCTAACCTTGCCACAGACTCAGATACCATGAAATCTGATCTCTTGTTGAAATAGGGCCCTGAGAATACAACAAATGGTGCCATTAAACCATTCTGACTGAGTAGATGAGTAGGATCAGAGGTGGTGGAGTGCACCGTTCACTCAGAAGTGGTTGGAATTGATCATGAGGATCAAATCATGCAACAAAACTCGATCCCCTCCATTCCTAGCTTGTGAATCAGCAAATTCAACAAGTCAACTGAGCTCTGCCACCAGGATGAGCCACATGGACCAATACTCTTTCATTTTTCTACCACCTTGCAAGTCTCCACGTGGTTGACCACATCCAATGTACTAACCATGCCACCTCCTCAAAACCCTGATGGCGATGTTACATAACTGCCAACCCAACTATTAATACTTTACCTAAGCTTGCAAGGACACGTGTCCTTTAGGTGCTTACCCACATTGTTTAAAATCCTCGCATCTTCATAATGTGAGAAAATGCCAATCATTGATCTTCGCAAGATTAACAATCGTGAAAGATCCTTATAATACTGCACTTGCTCCTCAAAATTTCTAGGCCCACAAACCATTCAGCACCCAACTCAACATGACCTGGCACCACCTTGGCATCACCCTACGACCCATGAAACCAACCCAACCCCATAAGGACATGTGGTAGCGAGGCACTTGCCTACATTGCTTAATTTCCTTTCAACTTTATAATATAGGCATGCACCAACCATTGATCCTAGGAGATCTAATGGTGTACATAACATGTGCCCCTTGAACCTATCTTAATATCCATCATGACATCATACGGACATGTGTCACTAGGGCCCTTGCCCGCATTGTCAGAAAGTCTGACAAAAGACAAAATGCGGGAAAGTAGGTGCTAATCAAACTGCCAACTAGACTAACCCTCCTCCTTTCTGTGGCCCACACAAAATGAAAGGACCCATCGATCCACATGTCACAAAGGGGCGTCCTCGCATTATGTAAAGGCCATTTTTTTTGAAAAAATGGGAAATCACCCATCGTAGATTTTTGCAAGATCTGACAGTGGAGAAAGTTGCAGGAAAGCAGAGAGTTTAATCATTTTATTTTTTCTGTATTTCTAGGGCACTCAAATAATATTAAAGATGGAAGGTGACCATTGGTTGGGCTTGCATTTGAATTCAAATTTTGGTGAGGGACAAAAATAGGCAACATTTTTGGCAACTTAGAGGGGAGGCAAGCTAGCTATGCATATGACCAGTGGCCTTATGTATCCATTGGGCTATAGAGTAAAAAAAATGTGGATCTCGTGCATCATGAAACCCTGGAAAACCTGCCCTCTACAACTGAAATCGAAGACTAAAAACCTTCTGCAAAACACATGTGCTCATGCACTTCTTGGAAAGCTAGAAAATAACAAGAAGGAAACTAAGCTACCTATGTACATGAAACCTCAACCTCTATCAGAAACATGATTTGAGATAGATCCCATTGACTGGGATAGGAAAAATTTCACCACCAAGCTTGCTTAATTGAAAAGCATTAGCCTGCTTGCAACTGACAATCACATAGGGACCACTCCATAGTGCATCAAATTTTTAGTGCCTCCTTGGCTTTGCTCTGTCTGTATCCCATTTCAAAATTAAATCACCCTCTATAAAGGTTTTGACCCTAGCCTTCTTGTCAAAGCTCCTTTTCACTTGTTGCTGATGTATTTCTAGGATCTGCATGGCTTGACTTCTTTTTTCTTTCAGCTCCATTAGCTCTACCATTCTTACTGTCATGGCATCATCTTCAATTAGCTCCAGCTGAAGAGCTAGTTCTAGGGATGTGAATTCTAATGAAATTGAAAGCCTTGCCTCTCTGCCATATACCAACATAAATGGTGAAGTTCTTATTGACCTCTTAGGTGTTATTCTATCAGCCCATAGTGCAATCCTCAACTTTTGATGCCAACACCTCTGGTTATCCTCTATATTTATTTTCATAATCCTAATCAAGTTTTTGTTGGATGACTCAGCAAAACCATTGCCTTGAGGATAGTAGTTTGAGGATGTGCTCAAGTAGATATTATGGTCAACTGCCCATGCACAAATATGAGCTCCCACAAAAGATTTTGCATTATCTGAAATAATGGTTGAAGGGGCACCAAACCTGGTCACAATTCTATCAAGGAACTCAACAACTAAAGATTTTGTAATGTCCTTCAATGCAACTGCCTCTGTCCATCTGGTAAAGTAATTTGTAGCAACTAAAATCCATTTGTGAATGGAAATAGAAGGAGGATTGATAGGGCCTATGAAATCCAATCCCCATTGAGCAAAAGGCTAGTCCACCTGAATGGGATGAAAAGGAAGAGCTGCAAGCTTTTGCTTACCAAAAAGGAAAGCACATTTTTCACATTTCCTCACATACCGATGACAATCATGGAACAGGGACAGCCAGTATAACCAGCCCTCATGACCTTCATTGCAGTTGTCCTTGTTGAGAAGTGACCACCATTAGGACCATCATGAAACTCTTTGATCATTCTTTTATCTTGGTCTATGTTAATGCATCTTAATAGGGCTCCATTAAAATATTTCCTGAAAAAGATACCATTAACTATGGCATAAAGAATTGGCTGTAATCTATACTGTCTCCTTTTAGTTCTATCTAATCCTTGAGGATATCAATTGCATAATAATAAATTCTTCATATCATTCATCCAATTCCTTGGGTCATCATTTCTTGTCTCTTGTTACTCTGTTAGTATCATAGCAACTTCCTCATCTGATTCTTGAGATGATATCATCTATTTACACAACCCCCACCCTCTTACCAGCTTGGTGATCTAGATGTCAACATCATATTCCATTACTTTATTAATCCAACCAGCTCTCTTCTCACTAATATCTTTGCTCAAAAGAAAATCCTTCACACTCGCATGGGGTACTAACAGATGAATTTTATTATGAGATAGGAGATGTCTAAATTTCTTTAAATCTTTGATGACTGCAAGGGCTTGCTTTTATACATAGTTGTATTTGTCTTCATAATCTTTAAGAAATTCACTAAAGAAGGCTATGGGCTACTCTTCAGCTTTATCATTTTTTTGAGTCAAGACAACAAAAATGCTTGACTCACCACCTAGGGTATAAAGGATGAAATCCTTTTCAAAATTTGGATTAATGAGAGTAGGGGCTAAGGCTATGGCTAGCTTGATCTCTTCAAACAAAGCCATAAGGGGTTTTACCATGGTAGCAAGATTAGGGATAAATATTCTCACAAAATTTATCCTACCAAGGAGGCTTTGCAACCCTTTCTTATGTTTAGGAAGAGGGAGAGCAAGTATTGCTTTTGTTCTTTTTGGATCAATGGTTAAACCATCCTCAGATACAATGTGTCCTAATAACTTTCTGTGATTGGTAGCAAAGACACACTTGCTTGGGTTAAGGGATACCCCAAACTCTCTACACCTTGAGAACACCTGTCTCAAATGATCAAAATGATCTTCTACATTCTTTGAATACACTGTGATATCATCAAGGTAAACTAATACAAACTTTTCAATCATGTTTTTGAAGGCCATCTCCATTGCCTTCTGAAATGTAGCACCTGCATTGGTTAGCCCAAATAGCATCTTACAATAAGCATAGGTACGCCATTTGGTGGTAAATGCAGTCTTGTACCTATCAGACTCTTTGACCAGCACTTGATTGTAGCCAGAACATCCATCAAGAAACAAAAACCTCTTTGAACCATTGACCTTAGATAAAATCTGCTCCATGGAAGGGAGAGGATGGTGATCATTAAGGGAACCTTGGTTAAGGTACCTAAAGTCCACACATAATCTAATTTCTCCATTCTTCTTCCTAACAAGGACAAGGTTTGCTACCCATGATGAGTGCTTTATGGGGAAAATTATATTGGCCTCAATTAACTTGGATAGCTCCTTTCTCATTAAGGGTTCAATTTTAGGATTCACTGGCCGCTGTTTTTGTCTTACTAGTTTGACATTATCAATTAAATCTATGGTATTCTAAAACAACCTTGGGTCAAAACCCTTTAAATCATCATACGTCTAGGCAAATACATCATTAAATTCTTGACATAGATGAATAAAACTATCTTGCTCAATCTCAAAACATACCTTCCCCATGTTTAAGGATTTTCCATTAGCAATTATGACTGGGGTGTAATCCTCTTTGTCAGTAGTTAGGTTCATGACTCTGCCTCTCGCTTGGTCATCAGGATTGAAAACACTCTCTAAGGTAATGAGACCCTTAGGCAATTTTTTGGAACTAAGGCTAATGATTTGATCACCATATTGATCCTACAGTCTTGACTGGTTTCTATCTGAAAATTTTGCTTCATTCTACAAGAAGCTTACAATTTGTTCATCAGATTCAAACACTTTCCAATGGATGTTGTTGTTAGGGATGGCAAGCCTTACTACCATCCTAATTTTTTGCTTCTTCCTCTCCTCAAGATTTGCTGGCACATCATGAGATGCACCTATTGTTGCAAGCCTATCAGCATGTCTATTTTCTTTTCTAGGGATGCTTTGAATATTAAATACATTGAAACCCTCAAGAAGATCCCATACCCTATGTTTATAAGACTTGAGCAAACTGTTCTTGGTGATATTCTGATTTCTCACTTGATTAACCACCAACTCACTATCTCCATATACACTTAAGGCTTGAATTCCTCTTTTTTGAGTAAGGGGGAGACCCTGAATCAAGGATTCATACTCAGCCACATTATTAGTGCAACTGAACTAGAGCTTAAAGGAGAAGTAGTACCTTACTTCTGCAAGAGAAACCAACATCACACTAGCCCCTGATCCATTCTTATTCCTTGATTCATCAAAGTGCATATTCCATATCCCACTCACATCATCTTTAGTCTCCACAAGATTGGGAACTAGAGTATCCTTCTCTAATATACAATATGTATTGAGGCCTATCTCAAGGGTTTTTGACATAGGATCAAATTGATAAGCATTAGCCCATTCATCTAAGAGAAAGCCAGGTATCTTTGCTAAGGAAGTAGTAGGCTCATTTGCTATGTCATTCTCATCCATTTCTAGGATAGTGCAATTCATGTTGATGAGATTAGGGGTGTAGGTTTTAGTATGATGGAGGGCTTGAGGCTCTACTCTGATTAAAGCTTTGATCCCATACCTCATCCTAAAATACATATATGACCAATCAGAAGATATGTAACCACCTATTTGGGCAGTGAAGTCTCTTGATAGACAGATGGCAAAATGTGGCTTGACTTCAGCAACAAATATATCTTGAGTTACAGTACAACCAGGGCATGCATGTAGGGCCATTTCCACATTCCTAAGGATCCCTACAGTCTTGATAGTACTACCATCCAACTGTAATACATCCTTAACAATGGGTTCATATTTCATTTCCAAAGCATAAGCAACACACCTAGGCATCACTGAACTACTAGCCCATGAATCAATCATGCAATTGTGGAGTAGTTTACCCATTATAATTAGAGAAACATAAAATAGAGGAGGTCTAACCTTTTTACTTCTTTCTTCGTCCCTTGATGGCTATACTAGGCTTGTGGCACTTTCCATGCTAGGTGGTTGATCCTTTGGTTCAATACTTTCCAATTCTTTCTATAGCAACCTCTTTTGCATGGGTATAGTAGCAACAGCATCCCACATGGAAATATTCACATTTGTCTTCTTCATTTGTTCTACCACAATGAATGGCATAGTAGGTGCTCTGGTAGAAGCCTTAGGAGCTGCATTTGTAGGGGGTTGAGGTGGAATAACTTGAGGATCACTTACATCCTTTCTGCTATTGTTTTTCCTTTGATGGTGAAAGCTATTTGATTGATCATTTACTACTTGCTCATGAGGTATTGCATTTGAAGTTGAGGCATGATTGAGAGGAGGAGGGGTAGCATCTTCAATAGCTCTTCTTTTTCTCCTAGTGTTGTGAGCAATGGAATCCTAGTTTACATTACAATGCTCTTTCACTTGATGATTCATAAAGGAGCAATCAGCTTGTCCTTGCATATACAAGGCATCCTTAAATTGGTCCTCCTTGTATGATTGTCCTGCTATAGGCTCTTGGATGGTCAAGGCCAAAAAGGATTCAGCCTTCTGACACATGCAACAAGCATAGGAGTAGTTATAGGAGGGACAAAAATCCTAATCTTGGGCCATGTTGTTTTGAGGAACTATGGCCCTACTTTGGTTTACATTTGAGGTTGGAGCATGGCTATTCTGCCTATTTTGATCAAAAGAATTGTTCCCATAATTATGATTTGGAGACCTACCACTGTTTAGAGTTTGATGTTGCAATTGATGAGCCTTACTACCTTGAGCTTGCTATCTCTCTAAAGTCACCACCTTGTTGCTCACTTTCTGCATCATAGAGAAGCTATCCTCCAGCTTCTTCTCTTGGCCTTGCAATCTTTTATCTATGTTCAGCATCATAGATTGCATCATCTCCTTGATCTCATCTATTCCATTTGAAGATGTGGAAGCTTAAGGGATTAGGGCAAGGGATTGTGATATAGAAGTTGTGGGAAGAGGAGCCATTGCTGGTTGGTGATTTGGAACATCAAGGAAGAACGGCATAAGAGGCCTTGGAGCTAGCTTACCTCTTTGTATTAGGATTTTTTCTGACTTTATTGCTATGTCATAAGCATTAGGAAAGGTATCTCCTCCCATAGTTTGGATTGTAATGGAAATGTCACTGTTAAAAGCTCTGAGGTAATGCAAGAAGGCATTACCAGGGGTAGGTTTTTCTGAAGTAGGTATTCTATACCATGTCTTTTGAAATCTATAGTTGAAATCAGTCATACATTCATGGCGGGCTCTTTTTATAGTAGTCAGTTGTTCTAAAAATGACAAATGGTCACTTTTGTCCTCAAAGTGTTTACATAGTCCCACTCCAAATTCATCCCAATCTGTTATAGAACCATGAGCCAAACCTCTATACCATTGTAGTACTTTTCCTTTCAAGGATGAGGCTAGAAGCCTAATTGCAACATCATCCTCTGTAATACCATGGATATTACAAACATTTGCAACTTCTTGAATGTGTTCTGAGGGAGAGATAGAAGTTTCACCAGTAAATTCTAGTAACTTTTGAGTGGAGCTATTGGTATGTCATGTCTTTGAGCCAATAAAAGAGGACTCCTACCATTAAAGGTGGAAAAAGCATGAGCCCTAGGCTATGCCATATAGACAAGTAATCTATTGATATGTGCTGATGGCAATCTAGACTGAGATCTAACAGCAGGACGAGTAAAGATGGATCTTGTAAGTGTATTTGTTACTATTGCACTCCTAATTGGTGATAATGATACTCTAGTCTTCCTTCTTCTAGGATTTGAAAATGAAAGCTCTTGGTACTGAAATTTACCTCTAGAAGAAGCCCTTGTTTCAGCTTTGGGCATGAATTACAGCAACTTTGGTCTGGAACCAGATGTATTTGAAGCTCAGAGTCACCAAGTACTTCAAGAATGAGCCTCTTGAAGGCTCGAACACCAAAGCCAATACTATCTCCTCAGTATTAATCTTGAAATCTTCCTTTTGACACTTGTAGACTTGGAATTTTCTAAATATTGTCCCACCGGGTGTGCCAAAAACTATTGTCACAAAATTTTGCACCCACGTCCAAAGTTTTTACCTAAGGAAAACCTTGTGAAATATGGAAACAACCTCCAAGCTATGGGACTTGAACTATGAGGTTGAGTCTTCGGAGAAGGCTGGCTTCCTTTACTATCAGGGTGCACCTAACTACTCTTGGAGAGGAAAAGGGATAAGGAATACATGAAATAAAATCTACCTACTCTAACCTAAGGAGATGATGTACCAAAATAGAGTGTTCAAACCAATCTCTACCCATACATGCACTATTGAACCATCATGACACCAAAAGATATACACATCTAGACTTGCTTTAATCTAACAATCACATGCAGATCAAAAAACCCAAATGAATGACACAAGGAAAGAGAGGATTCACTTATATACCATTCATAGGCCAAAAGAGACACAGTCATGCAAGATTGCAGATCTCTACAATACACCAATGAGAGGCAAATAGTTCTTGCACTTTACATCAATGGCTGGAGGAGATAAGGTAGAATGTCATACAGTTCAGAGGCAAAGGGAATTTACACTGAAGTTGCAGAGCAATATTAGAGAATTCAGAGAAGAGTCAACTAGGAAAAAATCTACAAAATTTTCCTTTATAGCTCAGGCATAACTGAGATATTTTTAAGTGAAGTTACCACACAACGAACATCATTAAGTCCTATAGAGAATAATCATGCATATCTAGGGTGAATCCAACCTTGACATAGACTCAAATACCATGAAATTTGATCTCTTTTTGAAACAAGGCCCTGAGAAGACAAAAAATGGCACCATTAAACCATTCTGATCGAGTAGATGGGTAGGATCAAAGGTGGTGGAGTGCATCATTCACTCGGGAGTGGTTGGAATTGATCATGAGGATCAAATCGTGCAACAAAACTTGATCCCCTCCGTTCCTAGCTTGTGAATTAGCAAAGTTAGCAAATCAATTGAGCTCTGCCACCAGGATGAGCCACATGGACCAATGATCTTTCATTTTTCTACCACCCCACAAGTCTCCATGCAGTTGACCACATCTAACTAACTAACCACGCCACCTCCTCAAAACCCTGATTGTGATGTTACATAACTACCAAAGCAACTGTTAATACTTTAGCCGAGCTTGCAATGACATGTGTCCTTAAGGCACTTAGCCACATTGTTTAAAGTCCTCACATCTTCATAATGCAAGAAAGCGCCGATTATTGATCTGTGCAAGATCAATGATCGTGAAAGATCCTTATAATACTGCACTTGCCCCTTGAAATTTTTGGGCCCACGAACCATTCAAAACCCAACTCAGCATGACCTAGCACCACCTTGGCATCACCCTATGGCCCATGAAACCAACCCAACCCCACAAGGACACACAGCAGCAAGACGCTTGCCTGCATTTCTTAATTTCCTTGCAACTTTATAATGCAAGCATGTGCTAGCCATTGATCTTGGCAGATCTAATAGTGTACATAACATGTGCCCCTTGAACCTACATGAATATCCATCGTGATGTCATATGGACATGTGTCACCAGGGTGCTTGCCCGCATTGTCAGAGAGTTTGACAAAAGATAAAATGTGGGAAAGCGGGTGCCAATCGAACTACCAACTAGACTAACCCTCCTCCTTTTTTCGGCCCACAAAAAATGAAAGGACCCACTAATCCACATGTTGGAAAGGGGCTTCCCCAGATTATGTAAAGGCCATTTGTTTGGAAAAGTGGGAAAGTGCCCGTCGTAGATCTGTGCAAGATCTGACGGCGGGGAAAGTTGCAGGAAAAATGATATTAAATAATAAAGTTGCACTAAAATAATATTAAATATGGAAGGTGACCATTGGGTGGGCTTGCATTTGAATTCAAATTTTGGCAAGGGGCAAAAATAAGCAACAATTACCATGAGGAAAGAAATATCCAGCACATAAGGAATCATTCAATAATTCAATACTAAATCAATAATAAACTAATTCAAAGTGTACATCTTTGAACATTCAACCATTTCCTTTCAAAAAGAACAATACTGTTCAGATATGATACTGGAAAAACTTAGAAAATTTGCATAAACATAAAGCTTTAAGTAAATTGGTTACAACATGATATCGATCAAAAAATGCCAACCCTTAGCACTACTGAGTTTCAAACTTAAATAGAAAGGTATCTGAGAATCTACCTAAAAACCTAATTCTTAGATAGTTAGAAGTAGTTATGAAAAACAACATTAAAATAGGGTGTGTAGACCTAGAGTTTAACTGATAAAAACCATAACTAAAAAAAATTCAAGTAATTTAACAAAAAAACATAAAATAACCATTGATTGGTCAAGTAGTTTCCTCATCATCAACATCTTCGACATCTTTGGCATCACCTTGCCTATGCGCCAACTTCCACGTCCTAAATGCATTCATGAATTCAATCATGGTGATTGTGTTTGGATTCTTGATACTTTGAAGGAAACTTTTCCAGATGTCTTTCTCTAGCTTCATTTTATTCACAATGTCCAGATAACTTGATAGTTGTAGGGTGCATGTTCCTAACATCACTTCACTCTTCGCCACTTTGGAGAAATCGAACAATGTGAGATCAATTTTGTCTTTTATAGACTTCATATGTTCTTCATGTTGCTTGATCATTGTCTCTACATCAAAGCCTCCTTATTTAAGGGGATTAGAAAAAGGTGAATCGGTGGATTGGAAATCTCTATCCACCCACTTTAGTAACACCTTGAAATCCCTTTCACATGATTGCATTCTTGAAATCACAGAAGTGTAGATGGACACTCTCTAGGAAATTTTTTTCCTCAAAACCTGAATTAGACCTCCATCTACATGTTGCAACAGGTTCTCTTGGAGGAATTTTTCTGGTCCAAACTCTTCTACTTCCACTAATTGAGACACCATGGCTGATAGTTTTTCAAATTTATTTTTTCATGTCCCAGATTGAATATAGGATTCATCAAGAGCAATCTCTACTAGGGAAACAATCTCATGCCAATTTTGCATGAGTTTGGCAACTTGACTTGTTACTAGACTGATCCAACTAGATACTACGAACATCATTATTTTTCCTTTTTTTCAAATCCTCTAGAACAACTGTTATTTTCAAGGGCATCAGAATCAAAGACATTTTGTGACTAATTCCCAAGAATTGATTTTTGTTCCTTCAATGAATTTATGTATTTAGCCATTGCATTATTTTCAGCTTTTAGCCTTTTCTTCTCAATTCCATGTTTCTATGATTGCAGCACAATTTGTTTTGTGGATGCCTCTACCTAGTGCTCCTTTGTCTCATGGTTCATTACTCCTAGATTTGTGCATGTAACTTCAAAGTTGCTCAAGTCCAATTTTTCAACCCCCTCTTTATGGTTATAAGTGGCTACTACAGCAATGCTCCTCCCAGTTGCAATGTCAAAAGTTATTCTAACAGTGCTTTTGGTTCTATTGTCTTGGGGAGCCTTATTAGTGTATTTACTTACAATATCATCAACAAGGAAAGAAACTGGAACTAGACTCCTTTTCCTATTCACTAAGGCCACAAGCCAATTAGGAGTGACAACATCTCGTTGTGACCTAGTAGCTCCTTCCAGAGTAGCTATAGTTTGTACCCTTGGAGAAGATGAACCTATGGTCATTTGAACTCTCTAGCTACTATATATGAGTTCTCCACCTTGATTTTTATCTTGTTTGCTATCAACTTGAATAACCTAGTGAGAGCTTGCTAGAGTTGACATTTTAGTCTTCCTGTTGGAACGAGGTTTCTACACAAGGAGAGGATTATGAACCTTTTTCTCCAAAATTCTTGATTACCTTCTACCACTTGCAATGGGGAGACCAATATTAGAAATAGAATCAACCCTAACATTAGCACGAGTGCCCTTGTTCAATTTCGACCAAGAGTTTCTCTTTTTAAACACATTAGCTATTTTTTCAAGAATATCATCTTCCTCTTTAAAATCCCAGTCTATGGCATGGCTTATAGGTTCAATTTCCTAGGAAGTTGGAATGTCGGTCCCATCCTTCTCTATGTCTATAATATCTATTCCTAGCTTCAATTGAAAAAGGATAATTTGGGAAATGATAAACTTGGATAACCCTCTTCTCTTCTCTTCTAATTTATTTGCACAATCTTTCTAGAAATTTTTCATAGTGGAAACATGTGTAATTTTCACTTGAGTGTCAAACAAGCTATGGATGATCCCTTTGCTATCAAAGTTTGGCCTAGCTTCATAAGTACCAAAATCAAACTAAACTAGATCAAATCTTATGCATTTGGCATCTTCCATGCTTCCACATAGAAACTTTCCTTGTTTAAGTGGGATATCACAAGCTTCTTCAGCTAAGAATTTATTTATCATAGAGATTAATTGGCATGCTACTTCTGCCAAGATGAAAGAATCAAAGGAAAACCTAGGAAGATGTATAGGTTCCTCATCAAAACCTCCTACTCTCAAATAAGTGAACCTTGGGAATTAAATATATAGGTTACTGAAAGATTGGACAAGTATTTGAGACTTGGGTGACAATCTATGTTGCAAAGAACTTTTCATCTCAAAATATAGTTTCCTAGAATCATCTATGATTTTATCATTATGTAACAAAGGACAATAATTGTATATGGTGATATCATCAGTCCAGGGTTCATGTGGAAAAGGTTGCAAATCCTGAGTGGTACCTAACATGTACATTAAGTAAGATGACATGAACAAATATTTCTTTAGATTTATGGCACCTTTCAATTGATCTCTGAGAGAATTGGCAATTAATTCCACCTAATCTAGAAATTGCGAACCTACTAACACAATTTGAATATAGAAGTACGTCCAATTTTCAAAAATATAGACATCAAGCAAACCACAAATTCTATGTAAAAGAACCATTATGTCTTGAACCTAAGCAGTCATCAAGCTTTTCTTCAAAATGTTAGGTAACCTTGAACCATCCTTATAGAAAGCTTCTGTCCAACTTTTTGCTATGACTTTCTTATATTCACTTTCCTTTTCAAAGAATCTGGCTGTAGATAAGGCCGGGGTAAGATTAGAAAATTGTTGCTCTTCCAAGTGACACAAGCTATACATGGTCTCTCTATTGACATCCAACAAAATACTTCCATCTTTCTTCAAAATATGGACCCTAGACACATTGTACATATGTATGCACTTTTGAATTAACTCTAGGCAAGGATAAGCTAGAGGGAAAGTGGAAGCCATGAGCAAGTTTGTGTCTAACACTGTAGTGGAAAAAGGTTGGGCTAGTCTTTCCCACAATATTTTTGAAACCTCTCCCAAATCAACCCCTAACAAGTTTGTATCAACTATAATTGGGGACCTACACTACAAACTGTGAGTGTTTCCAAATATGTGTAATGTAGACTTCATGATTTTAAGAGCTCTATTTTAAATGCAAAAGCAAGGAAACAACCAAAAATATGATTCACCCCATGGGCAAGAGGAAGAAATAACCAAAAGATGGAAGGATTATGTAGAAGACAACGACCGTTTCAACTAAAGAAGGCTAATTTTCTCCATTTCTCTCCTACGACTGCTCATTTTGAGCAAAATAATGTCTTTCTTTTTAAACTAGGAAACTTTCCTTTAAATGCATTTTGAAAAGGAGGATACGATCATTAATTGTGTAGAGGACAAAAGTGATTTTTGGCATGCCATGAAGGAAAGATGGTAGGGTGGAATGGGTACTGGCATTAAATTAGGAAACAAGTACTTTAAATGATTATTCCTCTTTACACATACCAAATCTTTGCTATCATACCGTTAAATCAAAACTCTAGCACGATTATTAATGACAATTTTGCTTGATTATTAATTGTATGTACTCATTTTTTAGGTCATGACATCATGCACAACTATGTTAATCATGACGAGGCAACCAATTGTTGTACATCTCATGTGCCACGTGTGTATGTGACATGTCAAGTGGGTCCTCCAAGGAAAATGTCTTTCAGGAATGAAAGAAACATTGAACCCATTGAACTAGTTCTTTTGGTACAAAAGGTTCAATACGACTTAGTGCTCTTTGAACTTGGTACAAAGGGTACAAAAGGTTCAAGGAGTACAAGAAACTTGTCTATTATGCCAAGACACCTTCTGAACTACAACAAGATGATGTTTTGAAATAAAATGCTTTCAATTAAAGCTAGCTATAAGGGAGAACTTGGTCAACAATTTAGCTTGAAGGGAAGGTTGGTCAAAAACAAAGTTGAATGGATACGAAAATGCCAATACAACTTCATTTTTGAATTTGACAATTGACAGAACCAATGGTTCAAACTAAAAATGTGAAAATAAGAGTAAACAAAAAAAAAGAGAGTAAAAAATGGCAACTTTGAAAAACATGAACAAACAATACATCATCAAGTTGTGCCTATGATATCTAATGAATCTCTTAAGTTTATAATAAAGGTGCACAAGCATACTCTAACCCCATTCATACACTTTAGAACCCCTCTCCATGTGTCAAACCACATGCATAAGAGGAGTGTAGAAGATGATTCCCTTTGTATCAGACATTATAATTGTGGAAATGGTACAAAGCATGGCCCCCTTGAGCAAAGGAGTCCACCAAAACAAGATGCCCTTTAGGCAAGAGATAATTTTAAGAAACCCCTTGCCAATAAATTTTTAAAAATCTTTGTGAATCCAATATTATTTCAAGGGAAACAAATCAATTTCTATTGACAATGTTTTTTTGAAGTAGGGGAAAATTTAATTTGAATTGGTAGTTTTTTCATGACCATAGTAAAATGTCATAAAATCAAGGCAATTAATGCATTAATTTAGGGGGGGAATATATATAATGTATGAGGTGAATTTTTTTCTTTTGATGTAAAAATATACAACGTATGAGGTGATTTTTCTCTATTTGATAAAAAAAAAATATAACGTATGAGGAAACTATTTTCATTTCAAAGGAAAATACATATAATCTGTTGGCGAATGTCTTGCCTAGATATATTTTTAAAAAAACTAACTTTACTGGAAAACAACCACTTTTTAATATGTGTTATGTGTGATGTTAATTTATGTCAAATAAAAATTAATCAAATATATCATAGTGAATCATGTTCTTGATTAACACCATATGCACTTGATCTAGAAACTAGGATTTACAAGTTTTATAACTTAATCTAAAATATAGATTTAATTCTGATCTAGGCAGTAATTGCATGGTATGTGCTTTAAACCGTTGAAATTCTAAGAAGATTAATGCTTAAACACATGTTTAATTAAATAATAAAAATAATAATAGAATAGAATGAATATAAAGAATTCAAAAGAGATAATAAAGAGATGCAAACACTTTGATAATGGAGTTGGCCCTGGTAGGACTATGTCTTTTGGTCTGCTTCTCAATTTGGGGACCACTTTATTAAATTTCCCAAGACAAATTTGCTTTGTTATAAATTCCAAGCTTTGAGCATTCACAGTCTCTTCTATGCACTTGAAGAAAATACACAATGCCTTTGTGCTTAGAAATTCTCTCACAAGGAAAAAATATTCCTTCCTTTACAAAAATTCTCTCTCTAGAATTTCTCCATGACTATTTTTTTCCCCAAGAACTAATTGCCTTTACAAGAGAGAAATAACCCCCTTTTATACAAGCTTATTTGCCTATTATGGTGAAAAGAATATTATTTTACAAATCTCCCATTTTTACATAACAATCCCTCCTTTACAATAAAATCTTACAAAATAATATACTTTCCAAGGAATGAATGATCTATAATTTCATCATAAATTCCTTCTCCAAATTTATCTAAAAAATTTGTAAATAATTTAAATATTGTTTGTCTCTCCTTAGAAATAGCCTTAATATTTTAAGGATTTGCATCCTTAATTATAGTGAAGATATATTTCAAGAGATCCTACTATTTTATAGGGGTTTATTCGTAAGCCTTTAAACTAGGGATGGTAAACCATATATGTTTTTGAAAAAAATTTGTGGTCATTTTATTAGAAAATATAAACCCACAAAAATAGGGGCCCATGAAAATAGGGAGCTCCTTTTCTTGAGGTCAAAGTGTTTCTATAATTTCTTCCACATTTTATCTCAAATTTTGATGAAATGAACACCATTGGAAAGCTCTCAAAAAAATCTTCACAATGAGACCAATATTGAACCTTTTTGGTGACTTTATTATTTTTCCTTTTATGAGCTCTCTAATTTGCCAATTTCACCAAACCTTTAACTGAGCATAACTTCTGCATATGAGATCCTTTTGACCTCATTCAAGTTATGTCGGGTCCAGTTTTTTGAGCTTTTAAGAATGATGTTGAATTTGAGAGATTTTGAGACTATACATTTTTTAGGCCTTCTAGATCCACTTGGATCATTCCTCCCCATTAAGAAGCTTTTGGACCTCCAAAAGTCTAGTTTTATGTAGAATGGAAGTGAGGGCATGTTTGCCTCACTTGTCTAGTATCACCTATACAACTTACTAGAATTATGAATATCTCACTCATCACAAACATCATGAGAAATGAAATAATACTACTAACACAATAAACCATACATCCACTAGTATTTCTTGTTGCATCCATCAACCACATAGTATTAACTAGTAGAAAAAGAAGTAGCAATACTGAACAAACTAATGAAAAAGAAAAAGTATCAGCATGTTGGGCCTTCGAAATAGGAACACCATTAGAAAATAAATTATTCAAACCCTCTTTTACCATCATTGGTTGAAGACTTGATTATGCTTGCAACTAATCTTTACTAGCTACTACATACATGAGAGACAGTTTACTACTTGCATTTACAATCTTTTCAACTGCCCTGTGTTTACAATTCATCCTTCATTCTTCATGTGATGAGCTTTTATAATGTACTCAATTCCATCCTTGTTGTTAGATTATGGTGACATAATGTACATACATGGTAGCCAACATATTATGGCCGACATATGGCCGACATGTTATAACCCTAAAGCGGTTTAATACTTGTATAAAAAGGGCTTAGGGTTGGGTATTTTTCATAATGCTGTGATACGAAATTGGTTCTTGTGGTGGTATTGAGCTATAAGGGATTACGGATTGTAAATCAGGTTGTAATCACTGGATTTTAATAAGATTAGACTTGCTGTTTGGTGGACGTAGCCCAGGGATTGGGTGAACCACGTTAAATCTTGGTGCCTTGTGTTCATTTCTGTGTGTTCTATTATTTTTTGTTATTGGTTATATTTGCATGTAGTTTTTATTTCTGTCCATGGTTTATCCTAACACTTGTGATATATATTATGCTCCATGTACAAGATAGCTTTTCTATCATATAAGTATGGCCTACCTAATCCCACATATGTCAAGTGGAACCACATCAAAATCAACCTCATCTATGTTCTTCGATGTAATTGCAAATCTTAACCTACATTTTTTAGTTATTTGTAATATGTTATCATTGCACACCCAATGTAATGGATAAGGCCTCTTATGTGGCTTAGTTTCTAATCCCAACTGTTTAATAACTTCTTCTAAAATCAAATTAACTTGGGATCCACTATCTATCAATGTGTCAATTTTAGTGTTCTTAGAAATCAGCCTTATATGAAAAAGTTCACACCTTTTACTATCTTCAGAAACATTAGTTGAAGAACTATGACCAATGAAAGCTTTACCTTTCATACACACAACTAATATCTTGGTTTCATCATCAAAATCTGATCCAAGATCTTGAACAATAGCTATAGTATTTTTCTTTCCTTTATGATCCTTCTTAAACCACTTTAGTTTCAACTCTAGATGCAGTTTCCAACACTTTGAATCTACATGCCCTTTCTTCTGATAATGTGAATAGGTAGGTTTTTCACATTCCTCTTTCCTCATAGTGGCTACTTTCTTACCCATCTTGTTGCTTTCAAGAGGAACAAATTCCTTCGTTGAGCTGGAACTTGTGTTTCCTCCACCTGCTTCAATATGGATTGCTTGAACACATACTTCATCAAATTTAGAAGGAAAATAACATCAATATTGTATGCTTTAAATATGAATGCATTCAACCTATATGCTTTAACAAAGTATCTTGTGTGCAAAGAGGAATTCCAAGAGTAAGTGTCTTCTTTCTAATCATTTGTGTATACTCTTGCACAAATTGTCCTTTACCTTGTTTGATATCTTTCCAATTTATAATGTTTTGTTGCATATAACCCAAAGGATAAAACTATATTTTCAAAGAAAAAGTAAATTCATACCAAGATGAAATGATTTTACCATGTGTAGCAAGATCATCCTAAATCTTACTCTCCCACTAGACTAATGTAGTACCTCCCATTCTGAGAGTAGCTAGCTAGATTTTGGAAGAATCGTCCAAAATATTTTGAACCTTGTAATACACTTCAATCTGCTTAAGCTAGTTATCTAGTCTTTTTGCATCCAATTCACCACTATATACAAGCAAACCAAAATTCACATCAAGTTTTAACAACGGTGTATTCACATGTTTCCTTTTAGAAGAAGTAGACAACTTAGAAGAAGAGGAGGATGACTAAGATGAAGAAGATGGGGATGGAGGTTCAGGAGGGTCACCACCATCTCCTACTCCTTTTCCTTTGTCATATTTTGACAAATATTTAGCTTCTTCCTTCTTCCTAGCCTTGTTCACCTTTCTCAACTTTCATTTGTGCCTCTCTTGGAGAAAAATGTCCACCAAAGCCCTCAACTCAACAAAATATCACTCAAAGGCTTCTGCATTGAGCTTAGGATGGCTTGGTTCAAATGCCATTACTTGCAAAAAAGTTCTTTTCCAATCTCTAGATTGAACTTTGCAAGTTCACCTTCTCCTTGTTTCAACTTCAACCTAGTTAACATTCACCACCTACAATTTCTTAGCAAAACAGGCTCAGATACCAAACTTGATTTGTAAACGAGGATTACAAATTTTATAACTTAATCCAAATTATAAATTTAATCCCTGATCTAGGTAGTAATTGTGTGGTATGTGCTTTAAACCATTGAAATTCCAAGAAGATTAATGCATAAACACTTAAGTTACCATGTGTTTAATTACATAATAGAGAAAATAAAGAATATAAAGAATTAGAAAGAGACAATAAAGAGACACAAACACTTTGATAACAAAGTTTTCCTTGGCAGGACTATGTCTCTGGGTCTACTTCTCAATCTGGGGACCACTTTATTAAATTTGCCAAGAAAAATTTGCTTTGTTACAAATTCCAAGCTTCAATAATTCACAGTCTCTTCTATGCACTTGAAGACAATACACAATGCTTTCATGCTTACAAATTCTCTCACAAGGAAAAATTATTTCTGCCTTTATAAAAATTCTCTCTCCAGAATTTCTCCAAGACAATTTTTTCCCCAAGGACTAATTGTCTTTACAAGAGAGAAATAACCCCCTTTTATACAAGCTTATTTGCCTATTATTGTGAAAACTATAATATTATAGAAATCTCCCATTTTTACATAACAATCTCTCCATTACAATAAAATCTTACAAAATAATATACTTTCTAGGGAATTTGATCATAAATTCCTTCTTAGAATTTATCTAAAAAATTTGTAAAGAATTTAAATATTGTATTTCAAGAGATCTTGTTATTTTATAAGGGGTTATTCATAAGCCTTTAAACTAGGGATGGTAAACCTATATGTTTTTAAAAAAATGTTGTGGTCATTTTGCTAGAAAATATAAACCCACAAAAATAGGGGCCCAAGAAAATAGGGAGCTCCTTTTCTTGAGGTCAAAGTATTTTTGTAATATCTTCCACATTTTATCTCAAATTTTGATGAAATGAACACCATTGGAAAGCTCTCAAATAAATCTTCGCAATGAGACCAATATTGACCCTTTTTGGTGACTTTATTTTTTACCTTTTTTCAGCCCTCTGATTTGTCAATTTCACCAAATCTTTAACTCAGCATGACTTCTGCATATGAGATCCTTTTGACCTCGTTCAAGTTACATTGGGTCCAATTTTTTTGAGCTCTTTGGAATGATATGAATTTGAGAGATTTTAAGACTGTAAAATTTTTAGGCCTTCTGGATCCACTTGTATTAGCATCTAACATCCATCTATCACCTGATGATTATATATCAAGGTTTGAAGTCTTATTTTGGGCCAAATGTTTTGAATGAAACCTCAATCTTCTTCTAGTCTCTAGAACTATGATGCATCTCCCTCTACCCAATTCCACTTTCAATAGATATTAAATAAATTTATTTGCATTATCAATGACATTCCCTCTTCCATTTTCTCCCCACACATCACCTATTTTTTATATTGAAGATATTATAATCCTACATTAATGGGAAACATTTTCAATGATTTAATCATTTAAATCATTTGAAGTGGAAGAACATAGGGTTAGGGAAGAAATATCTAGGAAGTTGAGGTTATCTATAGACAATCAACCTTCTTTATTCCTCATTGCTCAATTTATCTTTAGTAGTCACTGATCTCATAGAAGTCGCTAGACTAGTAGATAAATTCTATTTAGGACACTAGTTGACATAAAATTAGTGTTATTTAGTTCATTTCTCTCTAGGTAATTGTTGACATAGAATTTTGCACCTGTGCTTGAGGTATGACTCTCAAGCAATCTCGTGTAACATGGAAACAACCTCCAAGTGTGGGACTTACATTCTGAGGTTGAATCTTCAGAGAAGGTCATCTTCCTTAAAATTAGGATGTACCTAAATACAACACTTTTGAGGGAAAGAGAGAAGGATTGTGGAAATTAAAATATTGAAAGGGAAAGGTGATGCACCAGATTGAAATTTGGTTACTATGTTTGCCTATAATTGCACTAAACATCAAAGAAAGACCAAACTACATAGTTCTAAACTCTAATCTATATCCAAAGAACTTGTATGAAAGTTAAAAATAATGAAGTGTTTCAAGAAAACAAGTTCACAAGACAACATTCAGTAGCATATTAAACACAACATGCAACTAAGAACATTGAAAAAACATCCAAGACAAGGGAAAAATCTGTACAAGATAGCTAAATGGGAGAACAGGTAAAATATGTATTTCATTAATGAAAGTCAAATGAATATAATTGTAGAGCATAATGCTACTGTAAAAATATAATAGAGAAGGACCCCAAAAATATGTACAAAGCTACCTTTTAAAGAGATCAAGCATAACTTAGTTACAACAATATAGTTCAAACCCCCACTAATTGGAGTTAAAATTACAACAAGAAAATCAAGAAATATCAAATGAAATCTGATCTTGTGTGTGCATTTGATTCATGAAGTGATAGGAAACAACCAAAAACGAAGAACTCTACAAAAAGAATACAAAGCCCAAGTAAAATAAATTAGAAAAAATATGATTTCCATGTGTATTTGATCCATGAAATGTTGATGGAAAAATGGGCCAATAAATGCTCCTGTAGTAAATAAAAGCATGTTCATACCCTCTACAAGTGGTAATATAGGAAGGAAAACCACTTACATCAAGTGACAAAGCCCACAAAATGCATTTTGGCAATAAATATTCAGCTCTCGGGTCACATCATAGTTAGTAGGAAAAAATAACTTAGGCACAAAATCACATGAATTTTTTAGCCTGCACACGATTGCAACATATATTTCCTTCTTGCACAAAAGACACAATGTCACATAGAGCATGAAAACACACCATGGCACAAGGTCGCGGCATGAAAACATCCATTGGAATAAAGACTCACGATGTCCTACAAGCACAAAAAAATCATTGGGCACAAGAGCACAAGATGAATTTCCTTCTCTCTAACCTCACCTACGATGTCACACAAAGAATAAAAATGCACTAGAGAAAGATCACATCATCAAACTTCTATCTAGAAAAAATACCTTTGATCATGCGTAAGTATGAACATACACTAGCACAAGATTGCAAGAAGACTTATGTTTCTTCTTATAGGCCTCAGAATCTACAAAAAGTACAAAAATACACTACAACACAAGATTGCAGCATGAAAACATCCTGCAACACATAACACGTGATGGCATGTAGTGCAAGATTGCAACCTGCTCAAGATCATGACATCAAATGAGCAAAAAAGTGTTCCTTCAATAAGCCAACTCATTTGATGAAGTTCCTTTGATGCAAAAAACTTCAAAATAGTTTTCCCCTACACACATCACAACAAATGGTTCTTTCTCTTCAAACTATCACGTGATCCTGCATTGGCATGAAAATATACAACAATTTTGACCTACGAATGTTAAATGACAAAAAATGGACTCATTCAACAAGAAACTCATTTCACCAAATCCTATGATGCACAAAAATCCACAATGTTTTCATGCACCCAAGAATGCTTAAAAATGCATAACTTTTCTTGGGCGAAAACTGTAGAACTTATCCCATGTAAGATGTCTCTAATTAGTTATTTGTAATGGGATAAATGGTGACAAAAATGTTAACAGTAATTTGATTTTCTTATTTTTGTAAATTACGATCGATACTTCCATTTGACTTACATATTAATTGGAGGAGCCCAAGAAGGTCTTTTTAGGCCCCTTCTCTTATGAAACCCTCCAATCAAATTTCATTGCTCGGGTAGTCCATTCATACTTGAGGCCATTAAAATGGTGTTAGGCTAAAAGTTTCTATAAATGAAGGTAAGCATCATACAAAGAATGATATTATGTCATGATTTTAGGCATCAATCCTTGACCTTAGGAGAGAAAAGGTGGACATTCTGATGCTTTTGAGGAACGCCTTCAAAGAAGACTGCCTAAGCAATGACATTGAGGTTTCCATCTTTGTAGAAATAGGGGTGGGGATCCATTGGGAAAGTGTAATCCCCAAACTTCTCTGCCTAGACTAGAATGTGGCCATGAAACCTTTTTTGCTGGGCTTGAATGATTAATAGTTGAACTACCATAGGAAATGGATGCAGATTGCCAAGGATTTTCGATGCAAATAGTTTTTTTCTAAATGAAGTGGAGGAGGATCAATACGGATTTCTTCAAGAATTCTCAAACTTAATCTTATTTGGATAATTTTAGGTAGATGCAAGAGAAAATCACTAGGGTTTCCTGGGGCTTATCACCCTTAGTCGACATTTTTTGTTTCTTTTTTGCTATTACAAATTACAATCATTGTACAAACCTTTGGTTGTAGGTTGTAATATTTGAAAAGTACTAATTAAAATTTTGTAAATTTTTTTCAAATTTTGTTTTATTTATTTGTTGCTTCTTAAATGTTTTGACTTTAAAAGCTTAATATTTACTATAATATTGTAACATTTACTATAATATCAAGATAAATTACCCTACTCACTTTACATATATAAAAATTAATATCCAAAAGATGCCTTCCTTTGTTGGATTAAAAAAAACTAAAGGTTCAAGGTGTGTTCCAAGCCAAAGTTGAGAACAACAATTAGGTTTTCATACTCCAAATATGTGACACAACTAAAGTTGAGAACGAGAATTGAGTTTTCATACTCCTCCAAAAATGTGACACATATCAAATTTAATTTAGATTAATTATAAACTTGGAGTCCATTGTCTATTGAGTGACTTTATACTCATGCCCAACAACTATTAGAACACCATAGATCAAAAACATACATTATATTTCAAGTTACAAGGAAAATAAAAACCAAAATTTGTAAAAACACTTCCAAAATCTTGATATGGGTCCAATGTTCACTAATGATAATGACATGTAACTAATAACATGATAAATTTTAGAGGTATACATGACATCTAAATGGACTATAGTTAACCAACTAGGCAATAGTTGACCATCATTTCGATCAACATAAATCAATGATGAGATGTATTTTGGACTAATTTGGTAAACTCTTAACTCTTTTTGCAAATAGCTCATGAAAAGAAGAGACATGTCATTTATTAAAAAGTGATGAAAATTTAATATCATGACTATAAAATAATTTAATTTACATAATCATAAAAATAATATTTGTTGAAGTTGATTAGCTGATAGAGTTGGTGTCTTATAAAGCAGATTTTAAAGAAGCACTATGCATATTATAAGTCATTTTTCGCAAATGCATTATTAATCTATTTTATCTATTAATAAATTATATATAAAGATTGCATGTTATATTAAAATATAAATATCATAAATATCTAATTTATAGAGGTGAAATATGCTAATTAATGTTCAATTTAATTTTTATTAAATCTAAACACAAATGAAATCATTTAAAAGAATAAATTTTAACTTTGTAGTGTTAAAATTTGTAATAGTTTTTCATTCATATATATATATATAATATTTAATAACTATTAAATTAAAATATTATAATTTATTTTTAGAATGTTAATTATTCATAGAATACATTTATATTAATGTTTGACAATACTAAATAAATTATTAACTAAAAAATATATACATTGTTATCTTTAAAACTTATCAAAAATTTTGAATTTAAATTTTCATCTTTTAAGTATATTATAATTTTAATTATACAATAGTATATCTATTGAATTTATTATTATATAAATTATTGAATTTTAAATGAAATGATATTTTGTTTATTTCTTTATATTCTCTTTAATTATTTAATTGTTACCTTATAATAATACCATTCCTACTATACCTAATTAAGTCATATGTAATATTATAATAATAATCAACCAAACTTATTCCTCTATAATTATTACCCTTAAAATAAGTTCTATTACACCTCATTAAATTATGTTTAATATTATAGTTAAAATTTAGTTACAACTAAGGTAAACACTTGTCACTATGTGACATTTTTTTTTAAATTAATAATTATCAATTTGAATTATCCTTAATTTGAAATTAGATAATAATTTTTTGTATTAGATATTTTATTTGACATGTATCATATTAAGTTTTAACACTCTTCTAAAAATGTGACACATATCATATTTAATTTAAACTAATTGTAATTGTGGGGCTTGTTATCTATTAAACAACTTTATAGTGAGGCCTGACAATCATAAGATCATCATAGATCAATGACGTATGATGTATTTTAGACCGCAAGGGAATAAAAACTAAAATTCACAATATACTTTAAGAACCTTGAGACATGTCTAGTGTCCATTGATCACTAATGATGATGATGTGTAACTAATGATATGGAAAATGTCTAGCAATGAGGTGGCATGCCAACCACCATTAGATGAGCATAGATCAACAACTCGAGATATACTTTGGGTCGATT
The DNA here is from genome assembly GCA_028749045.1 of Cupressus sempervirens. NCBI lineage: Eukaryota > Viridiplantae > Streptophyta > Pinopsida > Cupressales > Cupressaceae > Cupressus > Cupressus sempervirens. The sequence goes on along the minus strand of CM053787.1, from coordinate 401,774,786 downwards.
TGGGAAATACTCAACATTTTTGGAAAATGTCATCAGAAAGAAAACATGTGTAATAGATGTGCCTTCAAAAAGAAGCTACCAAATATGTTGCATGTTTCTACAAGTTGTACTTAGTGACAAAAATTAAAATCCACACTTTGTGTAAAATTGTACATGTGTTTTCAATCAAAGTGTTTATGTTCTATCTAGTAATAAGTATTGGATATCATAAAGGGGTTACAATTTATGGCTTCAAGGTTGAAGAATAAAACATAGTCTCTTATTAGCTCTTTCTCACTCTGAATCTTTTAGTTCTCAAATTGAAATTCCAAATAACATCCTGAACACTACTATGTGCCCTTTTATCTCGTCAATTCTTACCACATGATTTATTGTATTATAGATTGCAGAACTTAGGGTTTAATTTTGAATTGCTCATGTAAGTGTAAAATGTTATATCCTAGCAAACTTTCTAAGTAGAATAACAGAATTAATTTCAATTATTAAATGAGTACATGATAGCCAAAACAATTAGAGTTTTTTTTTTAAATTATGTTTGTAAAGTAAAATTTGTAACTAGGTATAGTTATTTGAAATTTTCAATGAGTACATACCACAATGGTGAAAACATACACAAGGAGTGAAATACAAAAATAGGAAAAGCAATAATAGAATTCCAAAAACTAGTTAAAATGTCAAGTTTCACTAATAAATTCCATGATATTTATTATTCTATTATTTATGGGAAGAAGAGTATCATAGAAATTAGATTTTCACTTGAAAATAAGTGGAAAGATCCAATCAATGAGAAAATATTTTGTCCATTCAACATCATGATATAGTGAAAGACAAATAAAATTACATTGTGGGTTACCAGATTGGTCCACATGGCCTTACCTCATGTATTCCCTTGTCAAAAAAATTTCATGGTATGTTCCAAAAACTATGATGAGAATAGAAAAATGATTGTTAGTAAAAATAGATAGGAGATAATTTTGTTGATAACAAAGAGTGAATTTTCTAATCTATTGGACCTAGGGTCTGAAGCACATACTCAAGCATGCACATTGACCTAGGAAACCTAGCAGAAAAATATGAGAACATATCATTAGAGAAAAAATATTTGTATATCAAATGAAGAAAAAGTAATTACAAATTGGATCATGGTCATAAGCATTCTTATAATTATGATATTTTTGTGTAATGACTTCATGATAGTATATCCTTGTTAGTATTTTGTTTGGGATTGGAAAGTAACGATGAAGTGGGTGCCAAGATTCTGGAAATAATTTTTAATATTCATTATAAATCAAGATGAGTAAGATGTAATTCTATTGAGAACATAGTTCATTACATAAAAGAAAAATCATAATTATTAAAAGAGTTCCACACACAACATTTAAATTCACAACCCACTTGTGTTATCTTATGTTATCAAAGCATCCTCAAATATTTCAAACAAACAAGCTTCTAATTCAAGTTCAAAATTCAATCTATGAATGGACACCCCTAATAAGGACAAGTGATGATAGAATAAACTAAAACCATTTTGTATACTTCTTGAAAACCATGTAACATATAATTGCAAGCACTTCAATGCCTAGATTGTTTGTGCCTTGTATAGATTGTGTTAGTAACCAATATGAGCATGCTTTTAAAATTTGGAGTTTGTGTTTTTGAACCACTTTGAACTTTAGTTCAAAGTAGTTCAAAATGGTTCAATGGTTCAGATAACCCATTCTGCAAGTTCAATACAATCGAAGTAAAACTTCAAGTTCAGAGTTTTTGAACCACTTCGAACTGAAGTTCGAAGTAGTTCAAAGTGGTTCGATAGTTCAAAACAATTTGAAATGCAGAATGGCTAGCTCAGGAAAGTTTAGAATTTTGCCAAAATTCATAATTTAGTTTCAGTTAGCCCAACAATTTTAGAAGATGTGAGGTGCAGAGTTTTTGAACCACTTCGAACTGAGGTTCGAAGTAGTTCAATGATTTAGTAGTTCAACACATAGATTCAAAATCAAGGCTCAGGCTCAAAATTGTCAGCGCCAATGATTTAGAGCAGAGGTATAAGGATCATTTAATTGAGCTACAATATTGGATATGATGAAATGCCAAGCCCGATTTTCTTCTCATATGTGAATACTCTACATTTTCAAAGTAATGCTTCATGTTTTTGTTGAGAAAGTAGTGGCAATCCACATTTTCACTTGACAAAAGTTTAAAGGAACGGTAACCAAGTTGTAAAGAAAACAGCTCTCATTCCATGTAGAATTCTCATAAAAGCTTGATACAAGTCTGATGAAGGAAACATTCTATATCTTGTCAGTGTTTTCATCTACTTCTATAATAGATAATCATGTCAGTGTTATATTCAAAGAGTTTGAAAAGATCAAACCAAGCCATAATTTGGAGGTGATTGAGCCATGTCCAAGGATGCACGTGGTCTTCTCATTTAAATGTTCATGGCAGAGACAGAGCATCAGTATATAATGCATGGATACCCGATATCTACCTTCATCGGCAGCGGCTACATTATGAATAGCATGAGTGCACAGATTTGAGTTTGGGCCACAAAGCCGATACCCGGGTCATATTTATGGGCTCATGTACATCCAAAGTGATTTCCAAAATGCTATAAGATTGATTGGGCAACAAGATTTATTGCAGAAAAATAATACTATTAACAGGGAGACATGTTCAAAATGGTGTCCAATGATCAGTGGCTAGGAATTTTAATTCAGCAAGTCGGATTTTCTGACAGTCATATAGACCCTCAAAGAGTGACCCATAACTTTTGACTCAGACATTATTTTCAAAATCGCCTTGGTGAGAATGTGGAGAACTAGAATTCTGATAACATATCCAAAATTTAGAATGATCCAATGGTGAGATAATTAGTTATGCTTCCCGTACGAAGACATTTTTTTGCTGACAGAGTTATTTTAAATCCGCCCAGCATCAAGAATATTTTTATATTGGGATAATGTAATCATGTGCCACTTGTATAAGTCTCATTTAATATGTCAAATTATCCTTATAAAACTTTTTGCATCAATGTTTTATAAGGTTATTAAAATATTAATGAGAGAACATAAGAAGAGGAAGGTGGATAGTCAAATTCCAAGAATCAGTTATGCAAACTGAAAATACACATCAACCAGCTATTTATGAAGGTATTTTCAAACCATAAAGGGTTCCAGTTTCTGCTGGGTTTTGTAGACTTTGGGCTGCAGAACAGAGGAGTTGGATCGAAAGTTTCATTTGCTGGGAGAGAAAGAGTAAAGTTTTGTTTAGTTTTCCAAACTGTGAGCTGGAAAACAGGGGATATTTTGATTTTGAATGTATGCAGGGAGAGGGAATTCAGGTTTCCTTTCAGTTAGTGATGTAGATTTATGATGTAATGAGAACTTTTTTGTTTCAGCATTTTTAGAGGAGGGAGACTCAGAAGATAATTGCATACCAGAACTTTGAGTCCGGGCAATTTTCTTTCCACTGAGTGTTATCTTTGTATGACTTTCAATTTTCTCTAAATTGCATTTATGTCATAAATTCTAAATATATTTGATTTCAAAGTGTTCTAAAAGCTCTATTTCTTTACTTTCTCAGATTTCATTCTATTTTGTAATGTTGCATGCAAATGAACTTTGTGTCATGTGTTAATACTTTCTTGTAGTCTTTTATGTTCTGTATCTACATTGTATTTACAGGTAGATGTTTGATATCCTTTCGTGCTTTCTAGTAAAAGCACCCACATTTAACTCATTGAACATCTTGTACGGAGAGCTGTACTCGATAAAAATTCAGAGGAAGGTTATCAACCCCATGATAACCTCTCCAACTATTGGTGTTAGTTTGTTCTTTTACTTGGGCATTTAGGGTCATATTTGCATGTATTTCTTCAAAGGAAAATCTGTTCATTAACATATTGCATTAAACTCAAATGTCAAAAGCAAAAGAAAATGATATTTCCTTCCTCGCTTTTCCCATGTGGAGGGTTCACATTTGATAAAAAATTATTCAAAGTGGCACATAAGTTTTTAACAATTTTTAAATTTGATGTTAAATAGTCATTGGAAGTATGATCCAGTAAACACATTTGGTTCAAAGATTATATAGAATGGGAACTCTAAAACCAAATGTCAATGTGAGAGTATACCACTGATTGAATGATTTAATTTAACATGCACTCTTGGATGACAATTAAAAAAGAGATGGATAATACACCACTAAAACCAATATTTAATACATAAATTATCAACACAAGTTCTAACATTGCACAAACAAAAAGGAAAAGTGCAGCCTAGAACATCCTATAATTTCTACCAGAAAGTGGATTGTCTAGCTAAAAAATCTATTCCAAATAGAATATATGAAGACTATGAAGGTGATAATTGGTCTCCAAGAAACATTACTAATTTTTGGTCAATGAGGAAGAATCTAAATGAGCTACAGACATCTAAAAATATTTATGATGCCAATGAGGACACGATATTTAGCTAATTGTGAGAAAATGAGAATCCAAATAAAGAACATCACATCAATAATGAGGATGAAGATAATCAATATGAGGCTTCTCTAAATCCTAGATCCATTGGTTCCCCTCACTAAACTACTAAAATCTCTTCATTATTTTCTCTATTCAATATGGAGACAAGGAAAACTTATGGAAAATAAGAAGAGATGATACAAAAATTAGGTTATTAATATGATGGTGGGTTGTGTCCAACAAGTGAAGGATTTTGGTTACTAGTTTCCATACCAAATCCACCAAAACATGATGGTAGATTAGTTCTTGGAGGTGAATCATCAAGTTCATAAAACAAAGATAGAACTAGAATCCTTGTAGTTGTACCTTCATTTGTCTCATCTTCAATTTTAACTCCACCTATTCCAAACACTCAAATTCAATTAGAACCAAGTGGCACTGCCATTGGTGGGATGACATGGGTAGTTCTAGTGGTTCAAAAAGGACATTATGAGTGGACTTAAAGAAAATAGGGGATCGTAGTCAATAATGCAATGTAAAAAATCAAAAGTTTATGAAAACAATACCAACAATGAGTTTAGTGATTCCCATTGCTAATCTAATCACAATGGTGAGTGCAACTAGACTAATTGTTAGTACTAAGTCAATAATGAGTATTAAAATTGCCACTAGTAAAATTTCTTCAAGACAAAACCCTTAGAATAGTCCAAAACCTCCACTTGTTAGTGGTAGTGGGTCAAGATTAGGAATGGGAAAGCTGGTTTCTAATCCTCATAGTATAATTATTAGAATCTTTGGCATCAGTGTAGGAAAGTACATCACTACAAATGCTCTTTCACCTTTCTAACATCAAATTGTTTCAGCAAACCCATATTTTTGTTACAATGATTTTGTAACTAATTATGAACAAATAAAAAGAAAGAATAGACAAAATAATTAGGTATTGTAGAGGGATGAAATTGCCACAACTTTTGGTGCATAACCTACATTGAGTAGGGTATTTTCCACATATGACCAAAATAAATAAATGATGAATTGTATCATTATTGTGCCTCTACAGGGAGATAATAATCCACGAGAAAGTTAAATAGATTCATCAGAGTTTCATGTTGGTAACCTATAAATGGATTTCTCCAAAGTAATAAATGTGGACAAAGTCAATCTGGAAAAAAAGACCAACAATGTGGTCTACAATTCACTATTCAAGATGGAGGGAGAAAAGAATGAATAAGGTAATTGAAAAGTTACAAGACTTGGAAACTCAAAACGAAAACAAGAGAGTAGTAGATAAAAGGTGAAAAGAATTAGAGAAAAGGATAAAAAATGTTTCCTCTCACGAAGAAATTGTACAATGAGAAAATGTAGAGGCAAAACTAAAACAGTTGAGGAAATAATTGAAAGAAAGCAATAAAAAACTTAGTGATATAAATATGGAGGTAGAACTCAAAATGTTGAGGGTAAAATTGGAATAAAGCAATAAAAAACTTGAGGATGAAAAATCCTCCTTACTAAGTATATTTAAAAAGGTGGATCCCATGACATAGGAAAGCAATATATAAAATAAGGAATTGGAGAATGACAGGGAAAAAACAAAAAAGTGGGAAGAGAAAGCAAAGGCAATAAAGAAACATGGTGAAAATTAGTTGTCACAATTGATGGAAGAATTTTACAAGGAAAATAAAACAATCACAACCTAACAAAAAAATTGAAATGACTCAATTGAAAAAATTAAAAATACATTTGAGTAAATTAAAGAAAATATTTGGATGGAAATTAAGGCAAATGGTGATGGGTTTGAATTGCATGAAAGTGTTAGAGTTGTTCGTGGGAAGATCAAAGAGAAAGTTGAGAAGAATGCACCTCTTTTTCAAATGGAGAATACTGCAAGATGAATTTTAAACCAAATTAAAACAAAAAATGATAGGAATTTCACAAACAAAGAAACTCATGACCATGTTTGTGCAACAATAAATACAGCAACTATCATTTGATAATTTTAGAAAATAAGGGAAGGGGAGGAAGATTTGAACTCAATTGGTAGAAATTTTTCTAAGATGAATAAAAAAGAAACGAAAATGATAATTCTTGTTTTTTTGAATCCCTATCCTACTAACCCACCAATGGAATTTGTTGGAAGGGAAGCTTGTCTAAAATAGTTGGAGGACACAATTAAGTTTTAAGTAGGCAAGTTTCCTCAAGACACAACTCTTGAAGGGATTGTGATCTACATTAAACCATTGGAAAATCTGAATGCAGTATTGGATGGAGCATTGCTTTCAAGTAAATCTTCCAAATATGGATCTTTAACAAAGCTGCAAGTCCTTTATTATAACATAAGAAGTGTTGAAATTCCAGCAGAAGTAGTATAGAGCACCCTAAAAAATTGGCAAAATCATCTCATAATTGATTTATCATAGTAAGTGAAACTACTTTTATTATTTATTCATCTGTATAGTCTATATTTTATTTCTATTTATGATGACTTGAATTGAGTCTAACGTTTATAATTTATTTCTTGAACATGATAAATGTAGTATAATCCAGATGCTAATTTGTTGGACATGCTTGTCAAATTCAAAATGTCTATGATAATAAATTTAATGTTACTCTTCCCATGAGGCAAATTGACTTGAAGTTTTTGTTGTTCCCTTCTTTCTATAAAAGGGAACTTAGAGTCAAATCCTAACTCTAGGGTTATGATTATGAGCTTGAGTATTGAAATTTGACATTTGTAAAATGAATTCATTGAATTGTATCAATTATCATATGTTTAAATAAAGTAATGAGAATTAATATCAATTGTATCAAATGAATTACTATATCTTCAAAATATTAATCAAAATCTTCAAGGATTGTACTCTAATAATGTATCATATGAGCTTCATAATGCAAATAAAAATTAATATTAATAGTAAAAGTTGAATGATTGATGGCATCAAGTATAAGTATCTTTTATATATTATAATATGTTATAATTTATTATGCATGATGAGATACATAGAAAATGTCTGGAATCGACAAAGTAGATTATAGTGATAAGCTCAATAAATATCTAAAGGCTAAGATATGTTGCTTCTACAACTATTAGAGTTGTCATATCATCTTATTATTTCAATCTTTTGATTCCTCACAATAAATTTTGGAGCATCCTTCATTATTCACTATGTTTTCTTCAGTCTACAAACCTATTCTTAACTACATCTCAAGATTCTCCAATTCAACTAGTTCAACATTACCAATACCAGTACCATTATTTGAGTTACTAATAGTGATATCATTATTTTTGGAACTTCTAATTTGGTTTGAAATATTTCCTAGCCCTCTTCTTAAACATTTCTTTCTCCACACATTCAGTTCCCTTTCATAAGGAAAATTATGGACTTCATACCTCAATGTATATAGCCTTTCGAAATCATCCAAGTTCTTGCCTAGTATGTTTCTTGTCTTTGATTTTAGAAAGCCTAAAGAATTGAACAATGTCTCGTCCTCCAATAACACCAATATCATGGTCAAACATAAATCAACAAGCTTAAAAAATTCAGGCATTGAATCCATCAACATTTTACTCTGAACTAGATTTCTCCAAAGTTTGGTTATCATCCCTTCTCTAGGATTCCACACAAGTTCATATTATTCCTTCATTGTATGTGAAAAATTATTTGATTACTCTCTCAAATGAGATTCATCTAAAATTCTATTTACAATCACCCCATTGATTACTTTGGTTTTGTAAAATTGATCTATCAAAGTCAATAGCTTATCTTTAAAATATTTCAAAATTTTGAGACTCCAATAATAGTGAAATACAATAGACATGGTATCAAGTAGATTGACTTAAGGAAATCTTTATAATCTACAGGGAAAGATCATAAGAAATTGTAACGCCCCACCAAGGGATCCAAAAGAATTAACCTAAAGTTTCACTAAGTTTGCTAAACATTTTTTTTTTTTTTTTTTTAAAGTAAGAAAGTATGACATACACATCAAACAAATAGTAGCGGAAGCAATAACATGTAATCATCGACAAACATACAATGCAAGATACATTTCTTAAAGATCCCAAGACGTTGAGTCACGTTTAAATTTAATTAATTATAAGTCTAACAACCAACACATACATATAAAAGAATAATCAGAAACTCCAATGTCCATAATATACATTTGTTCTGAATGCTCCTTGGAAAATTAATTCGGAATGCTCATTCATCCACTGTACATGTCACAGGGTATGAAAGGCTTAAAAGAATATACATATGTAAAGATCATGATACAACATCCTCAAATCCATGATACAAAGTACAGTAAAAATATATGAAACTATTCACCATACATGATACATCCATACATCCATAATGATAAAACATCTATCATAAACTCTAACCATCCATCATAATAATCCAAGAACATAGTGAAGGTAAAAGCCAATCACGAAAACTTCAGCCACGGTGACCACGGAACGGATCTCAATGGTAAGAGTAAAAGCACTACCACCTGACCGCGTGGAACCTAAATGGTCCACTCCCACCGCGCTAAGGAGATAGTCTCAAGTCCCAAATAGGATAACAAAACCTATAATCATAAATACTCTCTAAGTCCAGGAAATCCTATAAGTATGCTAACTCAAGGGTTCCTAAAAAGATCGACATCTAAATCCCAGAGGTACCACAAGACACGTAGGAAACCTAATATGCAAGCGGGAAAGTGTCATCGCACAAGTCATGTAGAAGTTACCCGAGCAATCCCTTAGGAATCCTGGGTCCCTACTGATCATGCGGCCACTAGTATCCTCTCGTACTGACGAGGCATACTATGGAATGCAAGGTCGTAACCAAGCGTCCTCTCTACCCCATCCTAGTCTATACTAGCACTCATGGCATGGGAGAGAACATACAATTATCTTGTTAGGTTCATTTTCTCTCATTTAGTGTAAATGTTTTCACTTATTAAAAATGACTTACAATGGGTTTCTCAAGGCAGCCTCTTAGGGCTCCGACCCCCATTGCAAGCCACTTCCCGACTCTACACATAGATAACCTACCCTAGCTCATGAACTCATAAATCAAAGAATCATAATAAAACCATCTCAGTCCTATGCGAGCAACTGAAAATATCATAAAAAGATAATCCACAAAATATATCAGTTCTTCATGAGCAACAGATAACATCAAATAGTAATCAAGTAATCAAGACAGTTCTCTATCAGCAACTGAAGGCATCAATGATAAGTCACAAAATCCAATGGTTCTCTAATGAGCAACCAGAAAGTAATACAAGTATAACTGATCGAGACTCAAAAATGGTTAAGTTAGGTATTCTCAAATACATACATCTCAGCTTCACACAAGGAATTGGAAAGCAATCACAAACAGTAAACACAATCATGTCATAGAGCACTTCATCACATTACCATGGTCAGGTTAAGAAAGATCGAGACCAAATCATCAAGACATCACATTCACAAACCCCGAGCCTCTGGTAACAACCTGAACTGGTCAACGCTAAACCACCCCCAAAAACATTCAAAGTACAAAGACAACATCAAAGTCTCAGAGATTGGATCTGAAAGTATATTATTTAAGTTAAGGTAAGGTTTGTGTTTTAGTTTAATGTCGAATTCAAGTAACAAAGTTTTCACAACTACCCTTTTTCGAATAACCCATTTCTATAATAACTTTCATTAAATCAATATCCAAATTTATAATTTAGTCAAATAAAATTCATTATTAATTAACTTAATTAAACTAATTTTAATTAAATTAATCAATATTCATTAGATCTAATTACTTATTTTAATCCTACTACTAATTGTTAATTTATTAATATTTAAACAAAATCATTAATAAATTAAAATCTACAACTATATCTATACAATTAATATTTATTTATTAAATATTTAAAAAGTTTAATATATTATAAAAATTGAATATATTATAATTTTTATTATTTAAAAAATTTTAATTAAATAAAATTCATTTTTTTAATAATTAAAAAAAAATTATAAAAAAAAAATTTTAAAAAAAATGAAATCCCAAAACGTTTATAGCCCATCGGCTTTGGCCGCAGGCCTGCGGTCGCAGGGCCTGCGACGGCAGGTACTCTGTACCTGCCGTCGCAGTACCTATGATGCAAGTACTGTCGGCCTGCACCGACAGTGGGGGCGGGTACGAGGTACTTCCCTCCCCCCACTAATATTAATATATACTCTTTTTTTTTTATATATATATTTTTTTTTATATATGATTTTATTTTATTCTAAATAAAATAAGTTTTTATTAAAAATTAATTTTGTTTAATTTTTAATACAAAACAATTTCTTCCAAAGGATAATTATGTAAAATATAAATATATATATATATATATATATATATATATATATATATATATATATATATATATTTTTTAAATTTTATTTATCTAAAACTTTTCAATTTCATTAAAACAAAACCCTTATCAAATTAGATCTAAATTTCTGAATCAAGAAAATAATGGTTCTAATTAATTCATCCAGTCTTCATGGATACAGAAATTATTGACGAATAATTTAATAACTTCACAATATTGAAAGCTTAAAACTTTCATCACAGAGAATTCAGATCTACAAACCCCAGACACGAAGAAGGCAGGAAGGGATAATTGCAAATTTAATGGATAAAAAAAAAACAAGACCCTACCTGATCCTGATGCTATTATGCAACCTCCAGAAAACTGTATGCGAATTCGCTCCTCTCAATAACCTTCCCCTTCAAGACTTTCTTCGTATCAGCCTTCTGAAATTTGCTTCCAAAAATTGTCTTCATCCAAAAATTCTCGTCCAAATTCGTATCTTCCAAAAATGAACCCCCAAAGTTGTGATAAGCAAATTCTCCTCAATTCGGGGCACTAATTGTGCGTTTACCTGAGAAGACTCTTTGCACAACTCAGTTAACTCAAATTAACTTTTATTATCTTTTCTAATTCTTTTGCATTCAACTTTCATGCACATTAAGTTGAATGGTTAAATAACTTTATTTAAAATTTCACTTGACTTCAATTCTTAATTAATTTATTACTTTAAATCTTATGTGCACTTTTAAGAAATTAAAATAACATTATTAATTTTTATAATTTAATCTTTTAATTTAATTCTTATATTTAACTCATGTTTAGATCATGCGATCTAGAATTCTTAATAAACTTAATATCTTTCAACTTTTAATTTATTTTAGAACTTAATTGATAACATATTTAATTAATTTAAATAACAATAATATTTAGCATTTATTTAAAAATGAACTCCAAATATATTATTATTAAATTAAATAAATGTTATCCTGTTCTAAATATATCTTAAACTTTAATTTCCAACTTTAATTCTTTTATTTAATTAATTAATTAATTAATTAAATATAAAGATATCATAATTAATTCCTTATTAAATTAAATCATTAATTAGTCTTTTTAATTAGACTTAATTAATAGAAAAATACACCAAGGACTCATAAAGCAACATACGAAAACCCATCATAGAAAAAATACATACCAAATCAAACACAAGGGTTATAATCACCAAATTACATCATTTGATGCATTCGGAGAGTACTTAACTCAGATACTTGTCCTAATTATCAATTAGGACAATTGGCTAAAGGGTTTAGGATTTGGACTTAAGAGTTTATCTCCCCTCTCTTACCATTGAGACAGTGCGATAGGGTACGCTCATCCTGACAATTCAGGGAAGTCGATACCCGGTACCTGCAACCTGCATAAAATCCACGCATGTACAAACACAATATTCTAAGCTAAACAGGCAATCGCAGGAAGTGGTGCATCGTGTAGATCCCGACTAGCAGGTGACTACGACTCCCTTCCTTAACCATATCAGAAACACCATACATAAATAAAACAACACGCACACCATACACATGCAGTATGGGGTAAGTATCCATAAGAGGCACATGAAATAATAAGCCATCTAACTAATCATCATCGATAACTAAAACCATTGAATAATCATCATACATGCACGAAATATAGAGTACCAAGTAATCTCATCATATAATAAACTGAGTGTAAACATCATCTGATAATCTCTAAAATAATAATACTACTCAATCAAACATAATTGGCCTAAAAGAGTTTGGCAATCATATCATAAATGTAGCTCGAAAAATGTAAACTAGGGGCAGGCACTACAGAAATTTTCTTCACAGAATTAGTTATAGATTCAACAATCTTGGAGTAAACTTTCTTTGTGATACTTATTTTTTTCTTCCTTGGCCTATTTCTTGGTTCCTTGCACTTGACCATATTATAGTACTACATTGGTATCTCAACACCATGTATATTGGCACATAACTCCTTGTTTGCACCAATCTATTAAAAAATATCATGATTATCCACATTTATGAGTTCCATTCACCCAATTTGTTTTGCATCATCACAAAATGATGGTGGATGTCAATAGGGATTATCGAGGGTAACACATGTCATTCTACATAGTGTATTATACTCTGCAATATACATATCTCTTTACTGGGTCTTTTTCATTATCTTCCTCATTTCCTTGAGCATGGGGAGAAGAGTTTCTAAAGTAAAGTGTGTCTCTACATTACCTAACATTTGAAGTAGCTCATGATATATTGGTATACCATCCTTGTTAGGATATGAGTCTAGTGGACCAAGAAATGATAGATATTTAGAAAAAACTTGATGCACTCATCCACCCAAAAAGATGTATTTGGTATCATTATTCTTAAGAAGGTTATTCCCATCAATTAGCCCTTCGATAAAGTGTTGAAAATTCCTAAATTTTTTTTGACTTCAAAAAAGGGGTTGGTAGATCTCTTTGATTAAAACTTCAATTTTGTTTACAAGAGGATAGTTGTTGGCAATTTCAAAAGCTAGATTCATTTTGTGGGCCATGCATTGAATACCAACAATGTAAGGTGCACAAATATTCTCTCTTTGTGACAAGATCATTCTTGTTCCCTTGTGTTACTGAAGCTCCATTTGCTCCAACACGTACCAACTTTTTGACAATTTTTGTGTCATCTATACCTCCATATTCAATGAGATAACTCTTTACTAGTTCAGATATGTTTTTCGCTATTGCATTATCCTTTATTTTAACAACAATAAGTAGATATGGTTGGCAAACAAAATTTTGTGCAATATAAACATGCATGCATGCCCAGGAAGTATTATCTATTATTGTAACCTCATCTAAAGACAATACAAAAAAAAAAAAAAAAAAATCTTTGATTTTTGGCCTTTACATCTTCTTTTTCAACCTCACCAAGACAACTTTCCCATTCTCATTAGTTTCTTACTGACCAATGACTCTTCAGATAGTTACCAAATTTTAGAAAATGTAAAAAAGCACATAGTGATGGGTAGTTTGTCATATCATGTCATTTTCTCAGAATATAAAAGACAACACTTAATTGAAGAGATTCCCCCATTTTTCTATGTTTGTTTCTTTTCTAAGAAAATTTTTAATTGAGCCTTTTACTTTAGCAAGATTTGTCAGTATTTTCTCCTAAAATTCAAATATTTATGCATTCCTAACATGTTGGTATTCCTCCTTGGTTTTCCATCTTATCATTGATTATACTACTCCGTCTATTATTTTCTTCTTATAAAATTTAACTATATGTTTCTCTATGGTATTAATTTTTAGATGCAATCTCTTTTCCATTTTGTTTATCCTTGTACATATCTTAAATTTTCATTTAATCAAAGGCTCACCTTCAATTCAATTGCCCACAAGTTCAAAGAATGGGTACTTTGAATCCCATTGTATTTGAAAATTATTAATCATCTTCCAATATTTTTTAAATTTTGGATCACTTTTTTATTTGTATTTACTTTTTCCCTTCCATGTCCATGCACCATCATCATTTATGATATTTGATTATATCATTCTAACTACTTGGGGTATTTACCTAAAAATTCCTCTTCAAATTCATTGTGATCAAAGATATCAAGTTCACCAAATTCTTCAATATGTGGCATTGGTTAAGAATCTTGTGGTTGCTAATCTTGAAAATGCACTTGTGATGATATAGCTTCCTTTTTTTGGTCAAAAACTTTTTCCACCACTAAAATGTGATTATAAGATTTCACATTTTGTTGGCCTTTCTTGGTTATCTCCAAATGCAAGACTCTTACCCTTGCTCAAGTTTGACGTGTCCAACACAATATAGGTTGCAAAAAATAGATATCAACTTGTTATAGAATTGACAATAGACTATTACATATATTTACCTAAATATGATTCATTGGTTGTATGACCTACAATATAAAATATAGATTTCATCATGTTTGAGGTCTCCCATGTAACTATTGACCACTAACTTGTACCCACAAGATAAGAATAAATTGAAAATTGTAGACATATAGAGGTCTAAGTCACTCACATACTCATCAATTGTAGTCACCACTTGCCAATGCTCTCGTAGTTTAAGACTTTGCTATCAATTAGAATTGAGAGAACCAATTAACCTAAATTGTGTAAACTAACACTAATAGATTAATGCATTTATAACAATCTTTTTCTGGTGAATTCAGAAGGAAGATTATAGCATATACAAATATTTGGCAAAACACACAAAATAATAACACATATTATAATATTTTGAGGAAATTATGAATCGTCCAATATATTGCCATGAATTATAGAGTTCGCAAAAATGACATTGGTTTGTGATACATGTCTGCAAAATGACAAAAAAGTTTTGTCCCTTTAAATAAAACCTTTTAAAACTATGGGAGAATTCAGGCCATCTTAAAATTTCCCTTCAAAAAATATAGATAAATATTTTTAATTTTTCATGTGTAAAAAAAAATCTAATTGGTTATATTGTATTATTGGTTTGTGACACATGTCCACAAAATGATAGGCAATTTTTTTCCCTCTAAATAAAATTGTATAAAACTATGGGAGAATCTAGCTTATCCTGAAATTTCCCTTTCAAAATTGTAGACAAGTATTTTTATTTTTATTTTTGGCAAAAAATAAATCTAATTGGCTATATCATGTTAGAAACAAATTCAATTGCATAAATTGTTAGGTAACATTACCAGGCGCATGGCCCAATTTTTTATAAAGTTTGGGTGACATACCCCTCCGCATATGTTCAATTTATTCACCAAATCCCACTATGGCGACATGCAAAATTCACCAATTGATGAATATTTTCCACTAATATTACCCCTACTTTAGACTCACCTGATCGAGTCTCTCTCTATCTATGTATGGAATCCCCATTTCATACTCAATATATCTATTAATCTTCTCTAGAGAATAGTTGAATTATGGTCAAACTATCAGATGTAGGGTCTGGTAAACATCCTCCAAGGTAACTGCCATCTCTCCAACATGCAAATAGAATGAACATGTGTCCTCATCCAATCTCTACATCAGTGCTAGTAGCATGGCTCTACAAAAATGAATATGAGGCAACCAAGCTACCCAGTAGAGGCTAATGTCTCTCATGATCTACATCTTAGTGCTCCTAGATCTCCTTTGTGATCTCAAATATAGATCATCACATTTGACATATAGTCCTCCCTCATTATCCATGAGTCTTCCAATGGAAAAATGGTGGATCCCAACCTGTATATCACATAAAATAGAAATCTTAATTTTAAATTCTATATTTTGACCTATTTCAAGTTTAGGTCAACTTCTTAGGAAGAGGTTGACTAATAGGGAAGAGGTCAAATTCCTTGGAACAAGTAAACTTCCTGACCTAGACATTAAAAACTAGTCCCTAAAACATATAGAAAAAATTCCTAAACTTATAGAAAATATGCAAATGGAAGGAGATCACAAGGAAATGGGATCGAGAATCAAGGAATATCTCCTCTAACTTTGCACCATCTATAACTATCTATTAGAGGACATCCATCTACATCAGTGATAGTTCCTCCTTCATTGACATCTTTCTCCTTCTTCTCCTTCAACTTCAAGAAAATATTCCAAATGAGCTTCAAAAAAGGTAACTTTACTTTGTATATGTCCTTAATTAGGTTACTTTTTGAGTTTTTTTTCAAAGGTTAACTTATCACTATTAGATGTTAATACATTTCTTCACTCTTTTGATCATATCTTGAGTTTGGTAGCTCCAATTTGGCATTGTTACAAGTGTCAAAATCATGATTTAATTTCCTTTTTATCAGAGTATCTTTAAAAACATTTTGTATCCATCTAGAATGATTTTTAAGTCTACTTGTGTACACATCTCATTTTCATTTTTCTATGGTAAACATGATTCCTTGTTTCACCTTTTCTGAATGAGCAAGATGAAACATTGGGGCATATATCTACCCATGAACTTCATCATCTTTCTCTAGTAGGTCCTATGAACTTCTTTTATCATCACTAACATGTATTTTTATAGGATGTGATTACTAATATTTTCTTACAAGAGCTATGCATGTGGATTTAGTTATATCCTTTTTCAGTTATATATGGTTTTCTTACTTTAGCTTGTATATACTAGTGTCATATACTGATAAAGTTAGGGCTAAATGTTAGGAATAGATAATACTGAGAAGGGGGGTTGTGAATCAGTATTTTCAATCTTTTTAACCATAACTGAATCTTATTAATTACTTTTCCATATACATGAGAAAGAATACTAACAATGCTAAACAAAATAAGCAACCATACAAGAAGAGAACTCATAACACCATATTTGATTCTTTCAAAATAGAATCAATCACCTTTTCCACCTTCTTGGAGTCCTTTATTATCTGACTAGTTTTGACTTCTCTCATTTTCTTAGCATATGTCCCCCATCTAGGACATTCAAAATCAACTTATGAGTGAAGGATTATATGTGCATATCCTTCAACCAATTCCTCACTCATTTCATAGCCCATAGGTTCAATGAATTTGACTCAAGGAATTACAACTTCCATATGAGTGAAATATGTCTCACCATGAAGCACAATTCATCGTTGTATTTTTCCACTAGCACAGGAGGTATCATATACCTTTGCTTCATTTCTTCTTGGAAATATTTCATCATTCGTCAATGTCATTGTCTCTGACTACTTCAGGTCTTGATCTATATGTCCAAGTGATTGTCTACATTGCACACTCACTTCCATCCCAATTCATGATACCAGGAAACTTCTTAGATGCATAGAAGAATATGTGTGTTAGTAGGGATTCAAACCTAAAGATTGTGCTCCTAGATTTTTTGATTCTTGATATATTGTCCAATAGCTATGTTCGAATAATGTCACATAAATTAACATCTTCACCTTTTACTGCTAGCTAGGTTGGATGAAGAAATCTTGTAGGGACTAAATCTATCTTAGATCCATGATTGAATTTGTATTCCAAAATTTTGCAAATTAGTCTTACTCCTTCATCTTGAATTTTCTTGACCTTCATGTTTCTTCCATTGAAACATGTGTTGAGATTTGCCTCTACTATCTTGTTCACATTCTTAATGTTTACTAGATTATTTCCTTCTTTACTCAGACTTGTGACATTGTGAATTAGGTCATTATCAATACATATGATAGATTCTCCCAACCATAAGAGATCATCATGTACTCTACTTAGAACTATCCATGTCTATTCATGATTGTCAAAGTCCATGTAGAACATATGCTTAACTAGGTTAAGTTTCCCTAGTAAATATCCATATTCAAGTTTCAGTGACAAGTCAATTTTGCACATCTTCTCCCATTTGTTATGAATTTCTATGTCACCTATGCTTTCAATTTTGTAGTGGATATAACCTCTTATATCCTCAATGTGAAGAACATTTTTTGGAACTTGCAAAAATGCTCCAATTGGGTCATCAAGCAAAGAAACAAATGGATGTTTCTTTAAATTGTATCTAGGTCTATTGCTAACATTAAAAACTTCTTATCTTGCCATTTCTGAAAGATCATGCTCAACAAATTCAAAAAATACCTTAATTTTGTGTATTAGCATTTTTGGTGACTTTGCGCAACTACAAGCCTCTTTAACTTTTCAAATCTTTCTTTGATCTTGCACTCAAACTTCACACAAATAAATGATGTATGCAAATCAATTTGCATCCTTTAAATCTTTCGTAATCTATACTTTGCATTAAATGCATATCTACCACTAGTTAAGTATATTGTTTCTATATAACAAAAAGGTTATTCTTCTTATATAGCCTTATTCTAACCATATTAATCAATGCACACTTTACTGTAGACTCCTTTCAATGTCTAGATCATATTGTTAACTGTGCAACCTCTGATATTCTTCCTAACATTTGTTATCAATAACTGACACTCTATTTTCACTAAGAATGCTTAATTCTAGTGAGATGAGTCATAGATAATAAGTGACTTCATTATCTTGATAGGTACATCTTCTAGAGTTGTATGAGAACTTTCAGGTTCCTTTCGTTTTATAAATGTTTCCTTTAGTTCTTATGTCTACTCCTTCATTTCTTCCTTCAAACTATCATCTTTCCTTCTATTATTCCTTCTATAATTCTGATTCCTTTTTAGGTCTCTTCTATCCATTCTACAAAAAAATTTTGTGTGCCCAAAATTATTACATAATTGGTATACAGGTACATTTCTCTTTTGTTCACTTTTCTGGTCATCAGGTGCTCTACAATTCCTTGCAATGTGTCAAAGATTGTTGCATTTGTAACAAACAAGTTGTCTTCTTTCTCCACTTTCATTGTTGTGAGATCTTCTTTTGCTTCCTGCATGGTTAGTGTTCCTAAACATTCTACTGTTTTCTTTACTACTATCAAATTTAGGTTTTTTACAATCTACTACATAATGCCCATATCCATGACAATTATGGCAATAAAAATTAGAGATAGGTTTGAAAGACTTATCTTTGCAATCATCTTCAATTTCATCGCACCAGGCATGAGATTCCTTTCTTCTGTTATCCATATCTTGATCAGATTCTTTAGGTTTCTCAAAGTAAATAACATTCTCTTTGGATGTATCATTTGTTTTGCTCAAATCCTTCTTGACTTTAGGAGTATCAAGTTCTTCTCTCTCAATAGGTTTCTTGGCAGATTGTTCAAAGAAGAATCCAAGTCTAGTCTTGTCATAACTAGGTCTTTGTACACACATTTGTTCTTTAATCTTTTCATTGTTGGTATATAATTTCTCAAGTTATTGTTTGGTTTTCACCAACTCACCTTTCAGAATAATGTTGTATTTCTCTAATTCTTCATGCTCTAACTTGATAGATTCCAATTCAGATGTTACCTTACTTAACTGGGATCTTATATCTACATTTTTAGCTTTAGTTTCAGAGTCAATCTTTCCTCCATTTTTCTTAATACTTAGCTTAAGTTCAACTATCTTTAACTCATGTTTTAGGATCGCATTTTCTTTCTTCAAATCTTCAATATCATCATCTTTGGTTTTCTTCCTAGGTCCTTTTTGTTTGAGGTCATTTATCTTGTCCTTTAATTCACTAATGTACGCTTTTGCATCTTTGTATCTATCTTTAAGACTATCTCTTTCATCCGTAAGTAGATCAATCTATTCAAGAGCTTCTTCAAGATTCTTCTTTAATTTTTCCATATCCATAGGGATCTTATTCAATCTGTTAAGCTTCTTCTGAATAAGTAGGCTCTAATACCAATTGTTGGAAATAGATAATACTGAGAGGGGAGGGTGAATCAATATTTTCAATCTTTTTACCCACAACTGAATCTTATTAATTAATTTTTAATATACATGAGAAAGAATACTAATAGTGCTAAACAAAATAAACAACCATACAAGAAGAGAACTCATAACACCATATTTGTTAACTAGGGAAACCCTAGCCAAGAGAAAACCTTGGTGGGGATGGTACCCACAAGATGATTCACTATATAAAGTAATTGGTTAAGGATGTTGACTTTGTTAGGAGTCTCGAGTCCCTACTAGGAGACTTTGGCCTTGTTAGAAGCCTCAACCCTTTTAGGAGTTGTTGGATCATATACAAATGTGTGCAAGAAGAGCCCACTACCCTAACATGCAACTATACAATAAGTTCTTCAAGAGAATAAATATACAATATTGGATTATTTGTTCTACTTTGCAAACCTTCTGATTTTCACTTCTTCATAAGAAGAATGAATGCACACATATCAATTTGCATCATATCTCACATAGCATTGCTTCACATCACAACTCATAACATCACACTCACTTGTTATTCTTATTTCACAAGAATATTTCAACTTCACAATTAGATTACTTCACATTAACTTCACAAATGATTTATTTACTTATACCAAACATAGTGGTAAATTCTTCCTTTAGTCGGCTCCCATAACATCCTTAGAGTTGGCTCACAGAGAAATAATAATTAAAATAATTAATCAAGTCGATTAATACATTTTGTTGATATGCTCTATTTTGTGATGTAACATCACTACATCACTAATTCCTTCATAACTTGAACTTGGTTGGTTGTACGGACATGCGCACTAGTATATGTCATTAGTATGATGTCATACATCTCTAGTTAACTATGCAAGATAATATTCTAAGGGAATATTTTGCTATCATCAAATCTGTCATGCTATTGTAGTGTTGTCTAATACTTAGACAATTTTCCTTCACAAATAAACATGACTAATCTGCAAAATAAATATGTTGCCATAAATAAAAACCATATTACTTACCTTATTTGATTTATTGGACATATTTCCAACAAAATTTACCATCTTCAATTTGAACAACTTCAACTTATGACATTTTAGCTCCTCTTTATTGTGTTTGCATTATGAAATTGCACTTGAAGCACACACTTTCCTCTTTCTTTCTATCTCTTCTAGGAGAAACTGAGGTAGGATCGAACACATCCTCCATGATATCCATTTTGTCACTCATGGGATGAGGTAGGATCTGATTTCTATGCATCCTCCTTTTTCTATGCCCCATTTTCTTATTCTGATTTTGATTTATCAATCGTTGATACACACTACACCAAGGCCTTCTATAGTTCCAAAATCTTGGGTTACAAATTATAGACCCTAGCCTCCTAGGGAATTGGTTGGCCCATGGAGACTTGTTCTAGAGTAGGTCAACCCAAGTTGAATTGTAACATTGTGGTTGGGTAATTTTGGTACTGATCCTATTTCAAATTTTAGTTAATTCTTTCTTACTATAGTCAGCTCCTCTTGTCATAATTTTGGAAATTTACTACAAAAGGATATCAAAGGCCACATTTGCACATGATGGAAATAAAGAACAAGCATAGTGGATGTCACAATTTGACATAAAGAAATTTCAAGGTGGAAGCTAAGGGTTGAATCTGACTCTTTCACTGTAAAGTGACATCTTCATCAACATTCTTTCAATTCAAGCACTCAATCATTACATGACACCATGGAGATGCAAGTGGATCATGAAGATGGGTAGAGTTCTTTAGTCTTTGGGGCTTAGTATGCTTTATATGTTATGTTAGATATTATCTATGTTTCTTAATATTTTAAACATATTCGCATTTACATGCTAGGGTTTCACTCATATAGTAGATTCTTAGCATTTTCTAGCTCTTTTACATTCTAGATCTACCATCTAGGATTCACAAACCTTACACAATATTCTTTTTAATGATTATCTATGGAGGTGGAAATCAAAAAAATTGGGGGTTGACTAAGGAAAACCCCTTCATAGACACATAGACACATCGATTTTTTTATAGACTTGTAAGTTATTAAATTTGCAACCATGGATATAGAAAATACTTGGTAAGAACTTTTTGAATAAGTTGGGTCAACTTTTCTATTTTGTCCCAGGAACATGTCCATCTTCTTGTAACGTATTTGCATACTTTACCACTAGGTCAATGTCTTCTTGGAGCTCTAAGAAAAACTATACTTTCTATGTTTTTGTTTATTATCATAGATTTTTAGTTGAAAGTTCAATCATAGTCTCAAATCTATAATTTTGAGAGCAAAAAAGGCACAATTCCTTTCATATTTTGAGGTACATACTTTATCATTCATTCCATCTTTTAGTGTACACCTATTTTCATATTTTAACTAGAAGTATTGCATATATTTAGTGTTGATACTACCACATCTTAGTATATTGAGATGCAAGGGGAGGGGGTGAATCAATATACTCACCAGTTTAAACTTTTCACTCTCAATCACACATCACACTTGTCTACAAGTTTGTGTTAACTAAAACTTAACTGATCAGGACTAAGAAAATACAAAAGGTCATAAAATATCAACACATAATATTTATCTCATGGAAATCTGGCTAGGGTTAAACCCATAGTGTGTTGGTCGATCCTAACAAAGCTTTTACTCTCCTGAAGTGTATTGGTCAAGTACCTATTTTTGTTAGAAGATTACAAAGATGATGTTAGATGCCACCCTATCAAGGGATTTTGATCAGACCTATTAAAGTCTTGCCTTGTTAGGTGAACCTAGTTAAAGGCTTCTAAACACAAGTTAATTTGTTACCTATTAAGTGATATAGTACAAAGAATCATTAGGGTCCACCCTTAAAACAATTTACTATTACAAAGGTTAGTAAACAACAGGGAATGATCTAACAATGTAGATGTTGGCTATTTTTTGGCCTGCT
This sequence comes from Cupressus sempervirens, assembly GCA_028749045.1. Taxonomy (NCBI): domain Eukaryota; kingdom Viridiplantae; phylum Streptophyta; class Pinopsida; order Cupressales; family Cupressaceae; genus Cupressus; species Cupressus sempervirens. Next base: position 401,751,769 of record CM053787.1, on the reverse strand, counting down.
TCAACCTATCACATATAACCAATCTAAGAGATCTTCAATGGGCTAGATTATTTGGTGGGTTAACATGTCAGTTTGTGTTTGACCTTTTGTGTTATCCACAATGTTCTTTGGCAGAATGGCTTGATCTATTCTTCTCTTGAGTGGCTTGGCTACTAGCTTAGTCTATTCTTTGGCTAAGTAGCTTTGTCAATTCTATTATAGAATAGCTCGGTAGTGTTGACCAAGTTGCATGCTATCTCATTGCACTATTTTGCAAGGGTCATTTGGTAGGCCTATGAAATAGAGAAAGTGTTTTTTGTTTCTTTCATCGTGCATTGGGAATTGTGTCAACCATCAGATTAAAAGGTTTCTTCATTAATAGTTGTGTTTTAATCATTCATTGGGAGATTTTTGTAACATATGGGCCATCCATTTCAAATGGAAAGATCTACATCAATGTGTTGGTATGTTTACCATTGCACCAAAAGCTTGAGCTATCAATGAACATCACAAACACCAGACTTACCTAGATCTAAAAGAGGCAATTAAGCCATATTGTGAACCCCAAAGGAGGTGCTAACCACCAAGTAAATAATCTCCCCCTTAGCACCAACTGAGGGTTCTATACTGATGGAATGAAGAAGACCTCTCGAGATTCAAACCCATAACCCAAGGCTTTAATACCAATTGTTGGTATGTTTACCATTGTGCCAAAAGCTTGAGCTATCAACAAATGTCACAAACACTAGACTTACCCAGATCCATGAGAGGCAGTTAAGTCATGTCGTGAACCTTGAAGGAGATGGTGATCACCAAGTCAACACAATGATCCACCAATTTTGGGGTAGATTTGATCTTTTCCACACAAGTCAACTATACAAGTGTATGTGGGTGGGTTTAGACATCGTGTTATCCCTTCTCACATTTTTTGACAGTGGCACAAATTGACTTCTTATAGCCATGACACATTACAAGGGCTATTCATTTAATGTAGAATGGCTTCTTGAGCCTTGTGATGATGACACCAATGTATCTCCATCCCTCTTTAATGTTTGTAAGGATATTATTAAAACCTGTCCTACCTTTACCTGCCTATTTGGATATTTGCTAGGTACATTTATTTAGGTTTTTTCATGTCACTTCTATAGCCAAGTTGCACTTCAAAGATTGGATTTCTTCTGATATCCATTATTGTTCGTGCAACTCTTAATGCTAGTTGTTGGTGTTTGAACTTCAATGTAAATGTATTAGTTATGCCTGATCTATAAAGGCAAGTTTGTAAAAAGTTTTAAGGGTTCTGTTTCTTGGTTATTTTTTAGAAATTTTTCTCTGCAACTGTAACTTTATCTTGTCATGCATCAATAAAATATTTTTTTTTTAATCTTTTCTCCCATTTAGTTATTTGTGCATATTGTTGTCCTATTTATAAATGTTTCATTTATATTCTTTAAGTTTATGTGTTTTGTTAATCTAGTTTATGAATATTGTATTGTGAATCTTGTTTCCTTGCAACACCTTATTGGCTTTAACCTACATATGATTGCTTAAAGAATAGATTAGAGTGAGATCTATGTAAGTTTGAGTGCTTTTTGTTGTTATTTGCACCTACTGATAGGGAAGAATCAAACAATCTATTTTGGTGCATCAATGTATTTACTTCAACATTTTAAATTGTGTATCCTTCTCCCTTTCCCTTCCAAGTCTTAGTTTAGGTGTACCTTGATAGTGAAGAAGTTGACCTTCTCCAAAGATTCAATCTTTAATTTCAAGTCCCACACTTGGATGTTGTTTCCATGTTGCACAAGGTCTCTTGAGGGCCATACCTCAAGCAATGGTGGATACTTTTTTATCAACAATTTTTGGGATGGCTAGAGGGACTACATTCAAGCTTACTAAGAACTCTACAGGTTTTTTGGTGTCAATTAAAGGACTTCAACTTCTATGCTGATAGGATAGTGATGCTCTTAGCATTTTTAACCTTCAAGGGGTTTACATTCAAACACTTGGCGACTCCATCTCTAAATTTTGGTTTTCAGATCGTATTTCTTGCAATTCATGCCCATAATTCAAACAAGGGCATATTCTAGAGGTATTTTTTAGTCTACTAAACTCTCTCTTTCAAATCCTAGATGAAAAAGAAAAATACTTTCTCTATCACTAGTTAGGAGTTCAAATGTAACACATAGATCTTCTAGATCTCTTTCTACTCGTCCAATTGATAGATAACAACCTAGGACACCATCTTTTCATTTGAATAGATCATTATTTCACATGGCCCTCCCTAGAAATCAGGTTTTTTCTACCTTTAATTGTGGCAACCCTTTCATATTGGCTCAAAGGCATGATATACCTATAGTTGCACTTAAAAGTGTAGTAGACTTCACTAGTGAAACATTTTTTCCCCCCATAAAGCATATTTAATAAATTTCAAATGTCTACATATTCATGGTATCATAAAGGATGTTGTTGTTTTTAGACTTTTACTTCCATCATTAAAAGGAAAGGCTTTACAATGATACAAAGGATTACCACACAACTTAGTCCATAACTGAGACAAGTTAGATGAAAGACTGCAAATATTTTGAAGATAAAAGTGACAATTTTTTACTTTTTGGAGCAACTTGACTACAATTAAAAGAGCACCCCATGAATGCATGAATGATTTTAACTATAGATTTTAGAAAACATGGGATAGAGTGAAGCCTCTTCCTTGTAATGCTTTATTGAATTATCTCAAAGCTTTTGATAGTAAAATTGCATCGGCATTACAGACAATGGGAGGAGATACTCTACTAGCTACATATGACTTTTCTATAAGAGTAGAATAAAATTTGATTCAAAGTGGGATATTAGCTCCAAGGCCCCCAATGCCTTTATTTCCAAATGTTCCTACACATCAACCTATGGTAGCTCTTATTCCTATTATAACTATGAGCCAACCTCTTACTACCACTCCTTCAACTTCTACATCTTCTAATGGGATAGATAGAGTTGATGCCATGTTTTAGGTTTTGATGCAAAATATAGATTAAAAAATTCATGATCATGACTCCAACTTGGCTAAGAAGTTTCAAGATCAAAGATTGGAGATGCAAAGCATTAGGCATGAGGTTGATCTTGGATTAAAAAATGTGAAGCAAGATGTTATCCAACAAGATTTATTAATGAAAACCCTTGGGAATGAGGTGATAACTCTCAAAGGAAAATGAGTTCAAAGTACTGGGCCCTCTCAGCATTATAATAAGAAATTATAATTAAATAGGCTGGTATATCAAGTGAAAAATTCATGGAGCCTGAATAAATCTTTCAATAATTCACACCATACATCCTCACATCATACCAAGGAACTTGTTTATCAAAGCAATCTTGCTCAAGATCAAGGAGGATATATGTCTAACTATCAATCCAATAATCAAGGTAAATTGTCTTAGGCTTTGAGCATACAAGAGGAACCAACAACTTTGGGACAATAGTATAATACAAATCAGCCCAATGTTGGATATCAGGGTTAGGTGCACAAAGGTGCTTCTTATGCTATTTTTGGTAAGGAGGATTTTGTGGTAGAAATCAAGAGATCAATAGTGTGTAGCCATACATGTCATGAACCCAAGGATAGTAAACATGGAAGCTGCCCCAATTCAAAGTTAAAATAAGGAGCAAAGTCACAAGAAATTAGAGGAGTCTAAGGCTGCTCATGTATCAATGAATAATGGATCATCATATTCAACCATCCATACACAACCCTTCAAGGAGGAAAATCAAAGCAAGAAATAAAGCCACCTCCCTTTTATATCTCTTTAATCATAGGAGATAAAGTAGTTCATAATTGTATGATAGACTTTAGTGCTAGTACCTCAGTCATACCTAAGAGGATTGCTAATCAACTATGCATAAAGTATGAGCCTATGAATAGAGGGGTTACCCAATTAGATGGCACTTCTTGTAGAACAATAGGGACATTCAAATATTTAAAAGTGACCCTACATGCATGTCCTGGCTACATTATTTTGAAAGATATATCTTTTATAGACCTCCCTACACAGTCTACCATTTTTTTATCTAGATATTTCACTACTAAAATAAGTGGTGGGTCTATTGTTGCTAATTGGTCCCACATATTTTTTTAGAACTAGATATGGCACAAAGACCTCCATTATAGGAGAGTCATTTTACACTACTCATATAGAGCGTTACATAATTAGTCCTAAAAAAATGAATTATATTATCTTTAATGAGAAGGAAGACTACTTGGATCTATTCAGGCATAGCAATGAGGCTGAGCCAAGAATCTATGTTATCCATGATGAATATGATGTCATTCCAAATCTGATCCAAGGTGTAAAAGAGCATCAAGGGAAAAAAATTGTTGAGAGGATGAGATGACATCTGACCTTTTCAACGAAGTCCCTACCTTTATTGTTGATAATGAAGAGGTTCTACCTAGGCCAATATTAGGTGAGGTTTTTGAGAAACAAGAACAAATGGATCAACTAGAATGAATATGGTTCTCTGTAATGTTCCCCATCTTTTGGGCCCTCAATGGAGTTCTTAGTTTTTTATTCTTTGAATGCTAAGTGGAGAAATAAGGAAAGATAAATTAAATTAAAGTCAATAAATAAATAAATCTAAAGGTGACTTTATATTTAATTAATTTAATTTTATAGAAAGACAACTAATTATTGTATTGGAAAGTGGGAAGCTTCTATAGAGTGCATTTTCTAGAAGGACAACTAATTATTGTATTGGAAAGGGGGAAGCTTCTAGAGAGTTCAATTAAATAGTATTTTATTTCCTTCTAGAAGGGTGAAGGAAAAGAATAAATAGAGGTGAGAGCTTCATTGTTAGGCATCTGATTATTGTCAATTGCATTTGATATAAACTTGTGAGAAGAAACTAAGGGTTTTTTTATTTTAGTTAGCCATCGAAGAGCATCAATTCTTCAATGTTGCAACCATTTGAGGTGGTAAAATATCCACTGAATTTTCCATTTAGGAGAGCTTTATTCTAGAGTTCTATTTATGCTTAAATTGGAGAATACATTTATTACTGGCTACTACAGTGTCGTGCTACAATATTTATGCCTGATTCTAATATCAACTTTCATCTCCATGTGTGGGCATCACTATTATTAGGTTCCTCTTGCAACTATTAGTAGTTTGCATTATAATCTTAGGCAATAATTTTGTTATTGTAAGTGATAACTCAGTATCAGATTTGGCATTGTTGTAGTCATTATTGTAAGCCCATTTGTCTTGGAAAATTCATAGCAACATTATACATGGGAATGAATTCAAATAAGGGGATATATGTTGCATGCCATTTGTTTGATGAAATATCCATCTAATAGCATATATGATCAGCATAATAGTTGTATGCCAATTGTTTGTCAAAATGTCAGTTGGCTGTAGGTATGCATTCCATATCTAGTCTCCATGTATGTGCATTGAAAATACCAAAAAGAACTGCACTTACATATTAGTTCATTGTAAGAGGTATTGTAATATCATTTGTGAACATTCTAAATTTCTTAGCATCATTCAAACTATATTAAACAATCTGAAACACAAAAAAAAAAGAAAAAAAAAAGAGAAAGGCACCATGCAAGTGTCTGAAAATATTCCTTGAGCTAAAATCAGTCAGTTTGGGCAAGGGATATTACAATGGTATCAGAGCTTTCTTGCAAAGTGTTTAACAAAATGTCAAAAAAATGATTTTGAGAAGGATTAGGTGTTTCATGAAGTTATAATTAGTTGGGGTTATTACATTCTCTTAAGATGTTGATGAGGATATTTTGGTCTTCAAGGACATGAAAGATGATTTAATTCATCAAAATGAGTGGTATGATCAAATAGGAGGGTCATCTTTTATATCAGATTCATTTGGAATGTTGTATTGCAACCAACTGGGTAATGGTGGGAGGATGATTGTTGAACATGTCAAGAATTTGAAGATAAAAAAAAAAGGGAAGTTATTTCAACAATCCACTCAATGGCTTTGTTTATTTTTATTTTGTAAATACTTGTATATGGTAGAGTAGATGTTTTTAACCTTTCAAGAAGTATGTGTGCATATTTGTCTAAAGTTGTCCAGAGCTCCTTAGAGCCTTTTTTGCATTTTTGTTTGTTGCAGATTCTTGTGAAGTTATAGGTGGGCTAACGTGTCATTCATTGTTGATGACTCTATACCCAATGGATTTCTTAAGGCTATTGATCTATGCTTAGCAGTAAATCACCCCCTCTAAGTAACCAAGAATGTGGGCTATTTTTTCACCCATTCAACTCATCACATATAACTAATCTAAGAAATCTTCAATGGGTCAGATTCTTTGGTGAGTTAACACATCAATTGGTAGTTGATCTTTTGTATTATCTACATTGTTATTTTTCCAAATGGCTCAATCTTTTCCTCTCTCGAGTGGTTCATGAGCAACTAGCTCAGTATGTTCTTTGGCTGAGTAGCTCAGTCTATTCTATTATCAAGAAGATCAGTAGTGTTGACCAATTTACATGTTATGCCATGGCACTATTTCACAAAGGTCATTTTGGTTGGCTTGCAAAATAGAAAAAGTGTTTGTTGTTTCTTCCATTGTGCATTGGGAAATGTCTCGACAGTCAGATTAAAAGATTTCTTCATCAATAATTATGTTTTAATCAGTCATTAGGAATTTTTCTAGCATCTAGACTATCCATTTCAAATGGAAAAATCTACATCAATGGTCCAACACTTTTGGGGAAGATCTGATCATTTCCATGCATGTCAACTATACAAGTGTATGCATGTGAGTTAAGACTTTTTGTTATCCCTTCCCACATTTTTTAATAGTGGTGAAAATTGACTTCTTGTGGCCATGACATGTTACACAAATTGTTCATTTAATGCATAATGGCTTCTTAAGCCTAGTAATGACAACACCAATGCATCTCCATGCCTCTTTAATGCTTGTAAGGATCAAATATGTCAGATTTATCCTTCTATTTTGTTGGGTGCATTGATTTGGGTTTTTTCCTGTCACTTCTATAGGAAAGTTTCACTTTAAAAATTAGATTTATTCTAATATCCATTATTGCTCTCTACAACTCTTAACTCTAGTTGTTGGGGTTTGAACTTCCATGTAAATGTCTAAGTTATGTCTAATCTAGAAAGACAAGTTTGTAAATAGTTTTAAGGGTTCTTTTTTTTTTTGGTTCCTTTGTAGAAATATTTGCTATACAACTGTAACTTTTTCTTGCCATGCATCAATAAAATCTTTTTTTATTTTTATTTTCTCCCATTTAGTTATTTGTGCTAATTTCTTTCCCATTTCTAAATATATTTTTTATGTTCTTTAAGTTTATGTGTTTTGTTATTGTAGTATATGAATGTTGTATTGTGGATCTTTTTTCCTTGCAACACCTCATTGGCTTTAACCTACACGTGATTCCTTAAAGGATAGATTAGAGTGAGATCTATATAAGTTTGAGTACTTATTGTTATTATGTGCACCCATAGATAGGGAAGAATCAAACAATCTATTTTGGTGCATCATTGTATTTACTTTCAACATTTTAAATTATGTATCCTTCTCCTTTTCCCTTCCAAGTCTTAGTTTAGGTGCCCCCTGATAGTGTGGAAGTCGTCTTTCTCTAGAGATTCAATCTTTGATATCAAGTCCCATACTTAGAGGTTATTTCAATGTTACACAAGGTTTCTTGAGGTTCATACCTCAAAGAAGGGTGCAGACTTGTGTTTCAATAGTAGCTACTACACTTAGCTGGAAATAGATCCTTCTTTAGCTCTCTTGACCCATTTAGAACTATGCTCTACCTTCTCTTGACTTTGCAACCTCAAAATTTGATCACTTATTCAGTTGGCTCACCTTGTAATACCCCACTTATCCCAAAATTAGTAGGGTTATGAAGATAGTATAAGTACATTTGAACTAGGTTGGGAGACAAGGTTACTTCTCGTACTCCTTGATTTAACAACTTCAAAAATTCATACATAGGTGAAACTATAAGATAACATTTTACATTCTTAATACAAAACAATGGTACCTATCTAATTAAAAATTGGTAATTAACTAGGTTCTTATGATATAATATGTTTATACTTATCATACACATATTTTCTTTTTTATGATGTTAGATATTTATCTTCATTAGACACTTGATCATGTTCTATATAATGTCTTTTGAAGATTCAGTATATGGTTGAATTGGATCATGATTTATATGCTCATTATTTGTGCTTTCAATACTTTGTTTATAATTTTATGATTATTATTTTTCCTAAGCTAACCCGGCTAACCTATGATGCCTTATATATGTGTGCTTTTATTGTGCTTTGTGTCTCTTTTGAATGAGAGGAGGCATTTGTAGTCACTTCTTCAAGATATCCACACAATGTCACACTCTTCCTTCCTTGTCACACTCTTCCTTCCTTATCTTTTACTACTTGTGTGCTTGTGTGTGTGTGTGTGTGTGTGTGTGTGTGTGTGTGTGTGTGTGTGTGTGTGTGTGTGTGTGTGTGTGTTTGTGTTGTATCTTATTAATTGGTGATGTAGATGTGTGAAAATACCAAGCATCAACAAAATCTAACTACACAAGTTTGAGCATAGCTCAAAATCCTTGAACCAGTTGTTCTTAAAGGAGATGGAACCATGAAACATATAGGAATCCTTATATCCTTAGAAATCTAATAGGAAGTCAATCACCTAGTTTAGGGATTATATTTTTATCATTTTTTTATGGTTTGTTCAGTGGATTCTAGTGTTTGGAATTACGTGTTCATGATCTACATATTTTTATTTTCGCAAAAATTGTCTATGATATTTATTTGGTATATTTATATAAGCATATTTAGGTGCACACATATATACCTATATAAATATACATCATTATGTACTTAATGTATTTAAGTATTTGTATATGTTATAAATCGTTTGTGAGTGATTTATCAATACACTTAGATATTAAGAGAAAATTATTAGAATATAAAAATAAAGAAATTTAAAAGGATAAAATAAAAAGCATAAGTATTTAGAAGAGAATTAATAACATGTATTCAAGAGCAAAAGGTAATAGGTGTTATCCATGTGGAAGAATATGAGACCAAAACATAAATACAATAATAGGCATAAAAAAGGGATTTAAAGCACCAGAGAGGGTATTTACATCATTTTTGGACCATTTATTATTTATATAGCCCTAAAATAGCCTTAATTTACTCCTAATATGCCAAAACAACTTGTAAAATAGAAGTTAATTACATAAACTAAGGTGATTGTAGATTTTGGAATTACTTTTATTTTAAAGGGTGGTGTATTTTTAGCTAAAGGGATATGAAAGCTAAATAATAACATATATATGTGGTTTAAGATGTAAATATGAAAGGGGAGGATGGTTGAAGGGTAGAAGAGAGATTTTTTGTACTTTTATGAATTTTTTTATGGAGAAAAATTAATGATATGTGAGGGAGAGTTTGAGTATAATTCTTTAAGGATTTATAAGTTCCTTTCCTTTTTGGAGAGATGTCCATATTTGAGAATTTAAAGGGTTGAGAGAGGGATCTATTGTTGTATGATTTACTTTTCTTCTATGGATATTTGTGAATGTGGAGAGGGTTTGAATGATGCATCTCAAGTGGATTTATTTTATGCTATTTGTTTCCTTGCTCCTGCTTCTGTTGAATCTTCGTAGGACTTAAGGTGTGGATTGAACTTATTAATTGCATTATTTATCTGAGTAAATATAGATCTATTTATATATTTTCTTGATGTACTATAACTATATATTTAATTCCTAGAGTTTTTTAGATGTTTTTAGTTTCTATTTGTGAAAATTGCTATGTATTTAGCCACTACTTTTTGGAGATTTATTATTTCTCTTAGAGGTTTTTGATCACTCAAGTCATGGAATATTGTATTATGATATCTTTCACTTGTTATTATCCATGGTTTCTTCTATATGCTACATGTTTCTATTATATGCTTTAGAATTATATGTGCTTGATTTGAGGGTTTTTAACTAGTTTGACCTCCTACTTGAGTTTTTATGCTCTCATTTGTTGTTTAAGACACTAGAGGCATGTCCAATTTTTTTGTTTTGTTTTTTTGGAAAAACTGGACAAGCCATTGAATATATTTATAAAATAAAACTGAATCAAGAGCTCAACTAGGAAAGAATTAGTAAGAAAACCCAAAATCTTTGCTAAATCAAAAGATTAAATCATCAATATATAAAAAATTACCAAATCGATGGAATAAAAGTTCCCTATTTACAAGTTGGAGCCGGTACTTCCTCCAAGACCAAAATCAAGCAAAGATCGAGAAGTTAACAACATTTCAAAAAAATTGATAAATTGATAAAATGTCCAATTGTTATGTGATGTATAAAATTTATACTTAGGATTGAAAAGTCTTGTAAGGACATATTATTAGATTCTTTGTGCTTTATAATTATTTATGCATTTTGATGCTTGTATGATGGGTTGGGGTCTCAGTTGAACAAGGGGTATGACACCATAGGAATTTTATTCCCTAAGTCTTCTATGATTTTGGTTTTGGATTTTTGAGTATGGTAGAGGCCCTAAATGAGTGGATCACCATACATGCTAGGGCTCGGAAGTGGCCCCCAAAAGATCCTATATTTTAGAGACCAGGGCCTTGTGTAGGCTAGCTATACATGTGGATTTTTATAATCAAGTGGAAATATTAATAAAATTAATGGTTATTGGGGGTTTGGGAATTCACAATAATTAAGATAATAAGGATTTATTGTTGGAGTACTTGGAGAGAATATTTTATATGTAGTAGGATAGTCTTTGACGCAAGGGAATGGTCCCAACACTATAGGTATGTACATATCTTGTTGGAGTTTTTGGGGAAAAGATGTTTTGTGTGGTAGGATGGTCTTTGGCTCAAGGGAAAGATCTCAATACTAGACGAGTGTATGACGACACTCACCTAGATGTGGTTAAACCCCTAACTCTTGTTTTGCCTCTAGTTGTCCATTTTCTTTATGATTTCATTTTGGGCATTATGCTTTATGTGGCCTTATGTGACCTTTGTACTTTGATTTTGGGGTATAAGCCTTAGATTACCATAGTACCTATGTCAATCATGGTCTTATCTCCTAGATTAGGGGATTGGACCATTTATGGCTCCATATGGTTGGGTGGTAAAATATTTTTGAGGTACTGATCGAGTTTTCATGGATGGCTTTATATGGATACTTGTTGAGAAGTTTTTGAACAGTGATTCTTGAAGTCTATTTGTTGTATTTCCTTGGAATATATCTATGTAATATTGAAATATAAAATATTTAAGAAATAACAAGTTGCATCTATATATGTATCATAAAATAAAATTATATGTAATAAGGGCATCTCTAGGAGAAATAAAGGGAAATGTGAACATATTGTATCATTTCAAAAGATGAATGAAGTTATGATGATGCCATAACATTTTATATTTTGTAGTTAGATGAATGTATGATGAAATAAATAAACATGTACTCTTCATAATGTTATTAGTGAATAGAAGGTGATTTTGTGTACATGTATGGTTGATGATTTACATCTTTTTAATGTACCTTTATTGCATGTTAAGTAGATACAATTGATTGTAACGACTAGGACATTAGTTCCTAAATTGTAAAGGGATATTAGGATGGATAATGTATTAAATAATAATAGCTACATCACTACTAGATGGATTAACTCAAGTGGTAAGGATGACATGTTAGAATGTAAATTAAGTGATGTTGTTTAAGTATGACATTAGGGAACCTATTAGGACTTTGCATCTATGATTAAGTGAACTTAGCAAGAAAAAGATGTAAGGAAAAAATATTCACCAAACTTTGAATCAATTTGTCTTATCATTTTGGGTTCCTTGGTTGGGCATTACATTTGGTATCATAGCCCTATATTGCTACATTGGGATCTCTAGAATCTATTATGCTTAGGAAAAGAAAGAGAAAGGAAAAACATGAAACTATATAGAGTCTATTTCCTACTAATATCTAGGAAGCCTCCTAAGGCATGAGAGGGAGGAGGGAGTAAAGATCTTCTTGAATTTTCAACAAGAAAATTCTCAAGGTGAGCAAGTAAAAAAAATCACAATCATAAGGGCCTAACTATAAGAAAATAATTCAAAACTAGGGGATAGGTGTGAAATAAGAATTTTTAGGATAAATACTTTATCCTAGTGATGACAACAAGAGGAGAGTTTACAAGGAACTCTAGAAAAATTATACTTCACTAGCACATGTCCTGAGTATTGGGAAAATCCCAATCAATCAATCAATGAATACCTCACCTTTCACTATTCAAGGTGAATTTACGTTTAAAACATTAATATTTGGAATGATAGGACAAGAAAACTTAGATAAAAATGTCTCTACAATATTCCACAATTGTTCAAACTACTAAATAACCAAAGTTTAAACACTTTTCTAGACTCATTTTGGAACATAAAATATCTTGGTATGGAACTCATAGGACACTGTACCTTCCTTGTAAGTGATTATGATACATGGATTCTGAGTATACTTAATTAAGAAAACAAGGTAATATTTCTTAATGGACAATCATCATTTATACTTACATAAAATTCAAGAGATGATAAGACTATAAGTTTTTTAGAACCATTTATTGTAAGACCACTAGTTTTTAAGTGTAGAAAAATGATTATAAAAGATATCTTAAGGTATGCATATGTTTTATCCCTATTTCAACTTATATTGAAAATATGCTTATAGCAATTCTTAACAAGAAGAGTTGTAGATAGATTATATCCTTATTTAGGCCAAGAAGATTGACAAACAATTAGGCCAAATACATATTTTATTTATTTCCCAAAAATGATATAAAGGATCAAAAATTTGGAGTAATGTAGAACAAGAAGTTGCTAAAAGATCATTTCATGAGTTCCTCTCTCTTCCTATTACATATAAAACAATCACCCCAGTCTAAGGAAGGATTGAATAATGGTATAACTCTAATATAGTATGAGTATTATTCTTGTTAGTATATTAGTGGTAAGAAATGAATCTTAAAAACAAACAAATTCCTACACGTAAATAAGAAGTAAATTCTATGGAAGGTAACATTTGATACTAGAAAACTATAAGTAAAATTTTCATGAAAATAGATTGCATGATGAATCCCACCAAGGGGTTTATGACATTTAACAAACAAAAAAGATAAAAGAAATAACTCCTTATCTATTTAAAACCTAGGATATATATGTGAACATAACCACTTTGAAACTATCTGTGATTTCCTCCTTCAATGGTAAAGAGTATATTTTACTAGATGAATTAATTCTCTATTTAATTATTTGCAGTAGTACATGACTAGCATAAAATCATAATTATAGTCGGCAACTATCACATCTACTTTTGAAAAGAAGTTAAGGTCTTGAAGTTCACTTAAGGAAATCATATATATATATATATATATATATATATATATATATATATATATATATATATATATATATATATATATATATATATATATATATATATATATATATATATATATATATATATATATATATATATATATATATATATATATATATATATATATATATATATATATATATATATATATATATATATATATATAGGAACACAAGATTAAGATTCTTCGTCATAGCAATCAATACCTATGAATTTTCTCTTTCATATTTTTGAATGATAGAGATTAGGAAACATAAAAGTCTCTAAAGTAATTTTGTTAATGCATGAACTAGAATTTCAGATATTACTAAGAAGGAAGGATTTTCCATTAGGTCTAGTGAAGGAAATAAAAACCCTAGAATCTAATTAGGTAAATTTGACAACTAAATCATGGAAATAAATATGGTTATCAACATGTATTTGAGAATCCTTATAAGAAATGTTGACTCCTATTAAAGGATTGCATTTTCATAAGGTAGATTTTCATGAAGCTTGATAAAAATATCATGATGACTTCTAAGAGATAGTCAAATTTTAGGGGTAGAGGATATAATACCCCACTTATCTCAACATTAGTAGGGTTTTGAAGATAGTATGAGTACACTTGGACTAGGTTGGGAGATAAGGTTACTTCTAGTACTCCTTGATTTAATAACATGAAAAATTCATGCATAGATAAAACTATAAGATAACATCGTACATTCTTAACACAAAAGAATGGTACCTATCTACTTGAAAACTGGTAATCAACTAGGTTCTTATCATATAATATGTTTATACTTATCATACACATCCTTTCTTTGTTATGATGTTAGATATTTCTTTGTATGATACACTTGATCAAGTTCTATATAATGTCTTTAGAATATTGGGTATATGGCTCAATTGTATCATGCTTTATATGTTCATTATTTGTGCTTTCAAAACCTTGTTTATAATATTCTAATTGTTATTTGTTCTTAAGCTAACTCAACTAATCCATGATGTCTTATATATGTGCGTGTTTACTCTTCTTGGTCCATCTTCTAGATGAAGTGAGGTAGTCGTAGTCACTTCTTAAGGAGATCTACATGATGTTGCACTCATCCTTCCTTATCTTTCACTACTTGTATATATGTATATATTTTTTATCTTGTCAATTGATGATGTTGTTGTGTACAAGTACCAGACACTGACTTCACCTCGCTACATAGGTCTAAATGTTCCTCAAAATCCTCTAATTGATTGTTGTTAAAGGAGATGCAACCATGATCCACATAGGAATCCTTATATCCTAACTGTTAGAAAGGTTAATCTTCCCTTGGATGTATTTAATTAGGATATTCCAAGGATCCCTAAATGTAGTTTGTCCTATTATACACATGTGGAGGACAGGTCATTATTTGTCCTTTATTCCACATGTGAGGACAACTCATTTTTTATAATTCCTTTATTAAGGAATTTAGTTTATCCTCCTTGAGAGGATTGTGACACTTTGCACACACCTATTATGAATGTGGCATTCATAGAAATCGGAGTTACACATGCGAACACATCCAACTCCTTTCTCGTCTCTTTAAAAGAGATTCTCCTCCTTCGTTCTTCTTTACACATCAATTTGATGTTATTCTATTGAGCTATTTTTCTCCAACATTCTCTCTCTCTCTCTTCTCTAGGCATTTGCCTTCATTCATAATACTCACAAGGGGTTTTCTTTGCTTTCCCCTTATAAATCCTTGTCTCCATTGTTGAACCATCTTGGTGTATGCTCTTGGATTTTGCTTATCTCATGGTAACATTGTTTCACACTTAACTTCTTGGATTGTTTCTCGTTCCTTGCTCTATCTTGTCGTTTCTTACATGGTATCAGAGCTTGGCTACTAATCCTCGTTTTAAGTTTTGTGTTGAAGGTTGCCATTCATTGGAGCACACCTTATTTGGAGACGTTATTGAGAGAAGAAGTTTGTGTTGTGGTTTTTTGCTCATTCTAACATCTTTTCTATGCAGGTTTTTATTGTATCATTTTTTATTATTGTTTACTAACCCTCTTTGGAAGGCTTGCCGCCAAAGGATTCTCCGTTCAAAAAAAAATTCAAATTTTTTTGCTCTTGTTTTGGAAGGCGTGCCGCCAAAACAAGAAGCACTTCTTACATAGCACTCATTTATTATATTTGTGCAATACTTTAATATTTATTTTTTATGTATGTAAAAGAATTTTTTAAAATTTATTTTTTAATATTTAAAAAAAAAATTCCCTAATAATAATATTATTATAGGGATATTTAGGATTTATTATTTTTATAGTCTTCTTTCAAATTTTTTTAAATTTATTTTTTTATCTATTTCTTTGAAATTTAAAACAACAAATCTTATTAATACTTTTAATCAATCAAGAATATTATTTTATCATATATATATATATATATATATATATATATAATTTAAATTTAATATATGAGTTTTAATTTTTCTTGATATCTTTGTTTTTTCCATTGTGGAAACTTCCCTCTCGAATTGATTTGCAGAGATTCTTTTGCAATTTTTTTTAGTAACTTCTGTGGGCTTCTTTGTTTATTTACCTTTCTTCATTTGTCATTGCATGCAGGCTTCTTCCCACCCTTGCATCTCTCTGTGTCTTCATTAGTTTCCCATTTTCTATTTGTGTCTCTCTGCGGGCTTCTTTTGGTCTGTGTTCTCCTTCATTTTTTTACCATTTGCGAGTGAGGCAGGATTCAGCATTTTCTTAGAGCGTCTGTGAGCAGAGTGGGAGCATCTCACATGTCTAAAATTGCCATCCGCCATTTTTAACTTCCTCCATCTTTTGCCCCAGATTCATTTATTTTTCTCAAGTCATTTTTTAGGGTTTTACGTTTTTTTTTTAACGTAGCGTTTAAATCTTTCCTTATCTCATTCCATTCGAGGTTGTTTACTTTTGAGGTCATTTGTTTTTAGCATCAAGCCTGCTTCGATTTTGGGAGAAAACCCCGACGTTCGACCTTCCTCCCTACAAGAAAAATCTTGTCATTTTTGGCCGAATCTTCCTTTTTTTTTGTTGTTCAACCCTAGAAACTATTGTAAGTGTTCATGCGTTTCTCCTTGCGCTTGCACTAGGGTTTAAACATATCAAATTTTTGGTTGCTGTTGCATTTGTTTGG
Source organism: Cupressus sempervirens (assembly GCA_028749045.1). Lineage (NCBI taxonomy): Eukaryota > Viridiplantae > Streptophyta > Pinopsida > Cupressales > Cupressaceae > Cupressus > Cupressus sempervirens. The sequence goes on along the minus strand of CM053787.1, from coordinate 401,735,208 downwards.
ATTATTTTATTTTTTTGTCCTTAAGCTAAGTTTATCTAGTTATTTATTAGGTTTTGTTTGATTTTTTTTAAATCTTTTGGTTTTATTAATAAGTTTTTTAATTAAACATTCAAATTTTATTTTATTTTTTGAAAGTTTGGTTTCATTTTATACTCTTTCATTATAATTTCAGGCTTTTATTATAAGATTTTATTAAGGTTATTATTTTGGTCATAATAGAAAGTTATAAAATTAATTTATAACTTCAAAATTTGACCACGTATAAGTTTGTTTTCATCATTTTACATCCAGGAATCCTAAATATAGAGAGTTGGATTCGTTTGTCTATCATCCATTTTAGGCTATAATCATTTAATTATTCTAAAACATCTCTGAATTATTCTTTTTGTTTCAGACTAATCATTTTTCTAACGTTTCTCTGCAGGGCTGTACTATTATTTTTCTTCAGAATCTTAATCATAGTCTTTTCTGCAAGTTTTTTTTAATTCCAGTTTTTTTTCAATCATATTTCTATTAGGGGGGACATTTTTTTTTCCATAGAAATGTCAACCTTAATTCCAGAAATAAAACTTAATCATACTAATTATCATTCCTGGAAAACTCACATTACGTTCATTTTTCGTTTTAAACACCTCTTCGAGATAGCCACGGATCCTTCTCTTGAACCTGGTTCAGCGGCTACTCAAGATGAAAAAGATACTTGGAAACTTAAAAATGAAGAATCTTTAGGATTAATTGGTATTTCCATTATTCCAGATTTATATGTGTTAATTGCTCACTGTTCTAAAGCTCATGATGCCTGGTCAATTTTTCAAACCAAGTATGATAGTGGAGATGAATACCGCAAAATACAGTTGCAGGATCAACTTGAAGATCTCAGGTATACAGATTTTAAGACTATGGATGAATTTTTGTTGAAATTCAATTCTATTAAAAGCCAAATTATTGCTTTAGGTGTTCAGTTAGATGACATTCGTTTAATTCATCTTATTCTTAAAAAGTGTCTTCCTAGACAGTTTCAACAGTTTATAACTAATGTTCATGCACAACTTGCTATTCCTACTTTAACTACTCAGCTAACTTATGTTATTTTTCAAACTTTATTAAGACAGGAAGAAGCTAAGTTAATTCAGTTTGGTACCCTTAAATCAAATGAACATGCATTCATGTCTCGAAATTCAAATAATAATAATTTTCATTCAAATAATAATAATAATAATAATAATAACAAACACTATACTAATACTTTTAATAATTTCAATAATAAATCTCACACCAAATATAACAATAATAACAATAACTATAACAATCATCATAATAACAATCGCAATAATAATAATCAAAGGAATCATACAAATTCCAAACCTCATTGTTCTTATTGTGGCAAAGATGGACATGTTGTCAATAACTGTTTTAAAAAGAAAAATGATAAAAAAACTATGAACAACAGTAACCATAATCAAAAATCAAATCATAAAAAGGGTAACTCTAATGGTTCCACTTCTCGTCATGCTTTTACTTGTAGCTTTAATATTTGTAGACCTTTACAGTGGATTGTTGATAGTGGTGCATTACAACATGTAACTTCTCATAAAGAAATTTTTGATTCTCTGCAACCTGATATTGCTAACATTCCTATTCAGTTAGCTAATAATCAGACTTGTAAAGTTGAAGGTTTAGGTGATGTAACTATTCCTAATGGTAAATTGCATGATGTATTCTATGTACCTGATCTAAAAACTAATTTGCTTTCTGTTTCACAGTTATGTCAGGACTATAAAGTTGAATTCTATAAAGATACATGTTATGTCATAGATCCTCAAACTAAACAAGTTATTGCTCATGCTAAAATGGATAATAACAATTTGTTTAAATTCCATGAATTTTCTAGTTCACGATATTCTTTACATACTTCTATTGATTTCAATATATGGCATGAAAGACTTGGCCATTTAAATTCGGATTATATTACTTTAATGCAAAAAATAAATATGGTTGATGGCTTGCCTCACATTATTCCTTCTAGGATTTCTTGTACTAGTTGTCTAAGTGGTAAAATGCATAGGGAGCCCTTTCCAAGTGGTAAATCATGGCAGGCAACTCATAAGTTGCATCTTGTCCATAGTGACCTTTTGGGCCCCATGGAGAATAACTCCATCCAAGGTTCTCAGTATGCACTTACCTTTGTTGATGATTTTTCTAAACGAACTTGGATCTATTTTTTGCATAGCAATAGCAAGGATCAAGTTCTTGATATATTCATTGAATTTTAGTTATATGTTGAAAGGCAGTCTGGTTTTAAACTTAAAATTCTCAGAACTGATAATGGAAAGGAATATGTGAATAATGCTTTTCACTCTTATTTGAAATCATGTGGAATTAAACACGAGCTTACTATTCCTTATACACCACAGCAAAATGGTGTGGCAGAAAGAAAGCATCGGACCATTGTTGAAATGGCTAGATGCATGCTACATGCTAAGAATTTGCATTATAAATTTTGGGCTGAAGCCATGTTTTGTGAAACTTATATTCTTAATAGGACTCCTACCAAAGCTCTCAAGGATATTACTCCAGAAGAAGCTTGGTCTGGTAGGAAACTTGATTTACATCATTTGAGGATTTTTGGATCTGTTGCTTATGTTCATACTCCTAAACAGAAAAGGCATAAATTAGATGCTAAGTCTTCTCCTTATATGTTTGTTGGTTAAGATGAAAACACTAAGGGTTATCGTGTTTATGATTCCACTACTAACAAAGTTCAAGTTGCTAGAGATATTTGCATTGCAGAAAATGGTGTCCATGACTATTCTACTACACATGATGCAGAATTCAATGGCACTAAAATTGTGCTGGTGGAGGACCAACCTCCTCTTAACCCTACTCCTCCTCTTAACCCTACAACTCAAGCACCGCCTATTATTTTTTCTTCTACTACTAATGATATTCAAGTAGATACTCATGATGCTTTTATTGATAATGATTCTTCTTCTAGTGATAATTCCATTACAACTAAATGTAAACCTAAATGGGCTCAAAACTTAATCAATGAAAGTGATGACTACATTTCTAGATTTGGTGGAATTAAACATATAAGGATTAATTATTGTAATTATGCTTTGATGACTACTATTATGAATTCTAACGATCCTAAGTCTTTTGATCAAGCTAACTTTCAACCTCATTGGCAAAAGGCCATGCAAGAGGAATATGACTCTTTAATTGCTAATCAAACTTGGGACTTAGTCAATTTACCTCATGGAAAGAATATAGTTTCATGTAAATGGTTATACAAAACAAAATTGAATGCTAATAATGAAATTAGTAAATTTAAGGCTAGATTAGTTGCTAGAGGTTTTTCACAAATAGAAGGATTAGATTATAATGAAACTTTTGCTCCTGTTGCTAAAATGCCTACTATTAAATTAGTTCTTGCGTTAGCATCTAAAACGAATTGGCCTATTCATCAAATGGATGTTAAAAGTGCCTTCTTAAATGGTGATTTATATGAAGAAATCTATATGGCTCAACCTCCTGGATTTGTTAAGAAAGGTAGTGAAAATCTAGTTTGCAAATTTAAAAAATCCATTTATGGTCTTAAACAATCACCTAGAGAATGGTATTCTAAAATTAATTCTTTCTTTATTTCTCAAGGCTTTTCTAGAAGTAAGAATGATCCTAATTTGTATATTAAACATACTGAAGATGATATTATAATTGTTATTATTTATGTAGATGATCTAATTCTAACTTCTAGTTCAGATGCTTTAATTTCTGATATTAAGTTTCAAATTAAACAGAAATTCCAGATGACTGATTTAGGTATTTTACATTACTTCTTAGGTATGCAAATTTTCCAAACTCCTCAAGGTATCTTTCTTTCTCAAAGCAAGTATGCTCATGATCTTTTAGAAAAATTTAAGATGAATGATTCTAACCATGTTTCAATTCCATGTGAATTAGGAACTAAATTAATGGCTGATATGAATACTCCTTTTGTAGATGAAACTTTGTATAGGCAATTGGTAGGAGGTTTAAATTGTTTAACTCTTACTAGACCTGATATTGCTTATAGTGTTGGTTTAGTTTCTAGATTTATGTCTAAACCTCAACAAACTCACTTTAAAGTTGCTAAAAGAATCTTAAGGTACATTAAAGGAACTATTAATACAGGATTATTCTATGATGCCAATTCTAAATTTATTTTACATGGCTATACTGATTCTGATCTAGGTGGAGATCCCAATGATGGGAAATCCACTTGTGGCTATTGTTTCTTTGTTGGTTCAAGTGCAATTTCTTGGAAAAGTAAAAAAGAACACTCTATTTCCCTTTGCTCAACTGAAGCTAAATACAAAGGTTGTACCAATGTAACTAAGGAAGCTTTATGGATTAGAAGATTTCTTGACGATTTGGGTCTATCTCAACAAACACCTACCCCTCTACATTGTGACAATCAAAGTGCTATTGCTTTGGCAAAGAATCTAGTTTTTCATGCAAGGACCAAACATATTTCACTTCAACATCACTTCATTCGAGAACAAGTTGAAGACAAGAAAGTTACTCTTCTTTATTGTAAAGGTGAACATCAAGTGGTTGATATTTTGACAAAACCACTTTCTAAAGAGAGATTTCAATTTCATTGTAAAAATTTGGGTTTGCAATCCTTTGATGTAAACTCCCCAAGTAAAGATAAAGGGGGGATGTTAGAAAGGTTAATCTTCCCTTGGATGTATTTAATTGGGATATTCCAAGGATCCCTAAATGTAGTTTGTCCTATTATACACATGTGGAGGACATGTCATTATTTTTCCTTTATTCCACATGTGAGAACAACTCATTTTTTATAATTCCTTTATTAAGGAATTTAGTTTATCCTCCTTAAGAGGATTGTGACACTTTGCACACACCTATTATGAATGTGGCATTCATAGAAATGGGAGTTACACATGCCAACACATGCAACTCCTTTCCCATATCTTTAAAAGAGATGCTCCTCCTTCTTGCTTCTTTACACATCAATTTGATGTTATTGTATTGAGCTATTTTGCTCCAACATTCTCTCTCTCTCTTCTCTAGGAATTTTCCTTCATTCATAATACTCACAAGGGGTTTTCCTTGCTTTCCCCTTATAAATCCTTGTCTCCATTGTTGAACCATCTTGGTGTATGCTCTTGGATTCTGCTTATCTCATGGTAACATTGTTTCACACTTAACTTCTTGGATTGTTTCTCGTTCCTTGCTCTATCTTGTCGTTTCTTACTCTTACAAATCTAATACGATGTCAGTCACCTTGTTCGAGATTATGTTTTTATCAAAAAAAAATTGGTTTGATCAGTGGATTATAGTGTTTAGAATTATTTGTTCATGATCTCAATATTTATATTTTTGTATAAGTAGTTTATGATTTTTTTGGTATATTTATATAAGCATATATGTGTACACAGATATATGCCTATATAAATATACATTCGTACATAGTCAATGTATTTAAGTATTTGTATTTCAATGATTTATTAATACACTTAGTTATAAGAAAAAATTATTAGAATAAAAAAATTAAAAGGGATAAAATAAAAAGCATAATTATTTAGAAGAGGAGTAATAACATGCATTCAAGATAAAAAGGAAATAGGAGTTATCCATGTGGAAGAATATGAGACCAAAACATAAATACAATGATGAGCATAAACAAATGGGTTATAAATCATCGGAGAGAAAATTTACATTATTTTTCAACCATTTATTCATTATATAACCTAAAACATCCTCAATTTACCCCTAATATACCTAAACAACTAGTAAAATAATAGTTAATTACATAAACTAAGGCGATTTCAGATTTTGTAATTACTTTTATTTTAAAGGGTGGTGTCTTTTTAGCTAAAGGGGTATGAAATCTATTCAAAAACATATATATGTGGTTTAAAATGTAAATATTAATGGGGAGGATGGCTGAAAGATAGAAGAGAGATTGGTATACTTTTTATGAATATTTTAGGGAGAAAAAATAATGATATGTGAGGGAGAGTTTGCGAGTATAATTCTTTAAGGATTTATCAGTTTCTTTCCTTTTTGGAGAGAGATTTATATATGAGAATTTAAAGGGTTGAGAAAATGATTTATTACTGTGTGATTTACTTTTCTTCTATGGATTTTTTTTTTAAGTGGTGAGGGTTTGAATGATGCATCTCAAGTGGGTTTATTTTACTCTATTTGTCTCCTTGATCCTACTTTTGTTGAATCTTCATAAGACTTAAGGTATGGATTAAACTTATTAATTGCATTATTTATCTTATTAAATATAGATCTATTTATATTTTATATTTATGTACTATAATTGTATATTTAATTCCTAAATTTATTTAGATGTTTTCAATTTCTATTTGTGAAAATTGCTATGTATTTTTCTATGGTATTTAGCCACTAGTTTTTGGAGATATATTATTTTCTCTTAAAGGGTTGTTGGTCACTCAAGTCATGGAATATTTTATTGTGATATATTTCATGATTTATTATCCATGGTTTCTTGTGTATGCTACATATTTCTATTATATGTTGTGGAATTATATATGCTTGATTTGATGGTTTTTTTCTAGTTTGACCTCCTACTTGAGTTTTCATGCTCCCAATTGTTGTTTAAGACACCAGAGGCATGTCAAATTGCTATGTGATTTATAAAATGTATGCTTAGCATTGAAGATTTTTATAAGAACATATTATTAGACTATCTGTGCTTTATAATTATTTATTTATTGTGATGTGTGTATGATGAGTTAGGGTCTTGGTTGAACTAGGGGTATGGAACTCTAGGAATTTTGTTTCCTAAAGTCTTTTATGATTTTGCTTTTGGATTTTTTAGTAGGGTAGAGGCCATGTTGTGATGTGGAGCCTAATCAAACTCAAAGGTTTACTCAGCACAGTTTCCCTCCAGATTATTTCTACAAGGGTTTGGAGGCAGCACCCCTAAGACGGGGTCAAGGGGCAGTGCCCCAGGTGCACTCCCTATCATAGTATAGGGTGGGGTCGAGGGACAATGCCTCCATGAGGGTTTCTGGGGGTAGCCCCCCCAAAGCCAAAAATGACCTGATATTGTAAAAAGCGTCAACTACTATTTTCTATTATTCTAGCCCTAATTTTGTAAGTGGCAAAAAGCTTGTATGAAAAGGCTTAGGGTTAGGAATTTTCATAAGGGTGTCATGTGAAAATTGGTTCTTGCGGCGATATTGAGTTGTAAGGGATTATGAATTGTAATTAGGTTGTAATCACTAGATCATAATAATATTGGACTTGCTATTGGTGGACATAGCAAAGGGATTGGATGAACCACATTAAATCTTGGTGTCTTGTGTTCTCTTATGTGAGATCTATTATTTTCTGATATTGGTTATATTTGCATATAACTGTTATTTCTATTTGAGGTTAATCCTAACAAGCCCTAGGTGAGAGGCTCACCATAGGTGTTGGGGCTCAAAAGTGGCCACTAGAGGATCTTATGTGTTAGAGACTAGGGCCCTTTGTCAGCTAGCTCTACATGTGGGTTTTTATAATCAAGTGGAAATATTAACAAAATGAATGGTTACATGGGTTTGGGAATTCACACAAATTAAGATAATAAGAAAGAGAAGATTTTCTTTGTAGTAGGATAGTCTTTGCTTTAGGGAAATGATCCCAGCATTGCAAGACTATACATATCCTATTGGAGTACTCAAGGGGAGTACTCAGGGAGAAGATGTTATGTGCAACATGATGTTATTTGGCTCAAGGGAAGAATACCAACACTATAGGAATGTATGATGAAGCTCACCTAGATGTGGTTGAACCCCTAACTCTCTTTTTGTATATAGTTGTCCATTTGCTTTGTGATTTCATTTTGGGCATTATGCTTTATGTGGCCGTATGTTACCCTTGTACTTTGATTTTGTGGTATAAGCCTTAGATTACCATAGAACCTGTGTGGATCATAGTCTTATCTCCTAGCTTGGAGGAGTGGACCATTTATGGATTTGTGTTGCTAGGTTGTAAAATATTTTTGAGGTATTGATTGATTTTTCATGGATGGCTTTGAAAGGATCCTTGTTGAGAAGTTGTTGAAGATTGATTCTTGAAGTCTATTTGTTGCATTTCCTTGGAAGAAATATATATAGTATTGTAATGTAATATATTTAAAAAAGAACAAGTCATATGTATATATATATATATATATATATATATATCATGAAATAAAAATATATGTAATACAGATCTATCAAGGAGAAAAAAAGGTAAATGTGAACATATTGTATTATTTCAAAAGATGGATGAAGTTATGATGATGTCATAATATTATATATTTTTGTATTTAGATGAATATATGAAAATGAAATAAAGAACCATGTACTTTTCATAATGTTATTAGTGAATAGAAGGTGATTTATTTTATATGTATTGTTGATGGTTTCAATATATGTCATGTATCTTTATTGCATGTTAAGTAGATACATTTGGTTGTAAGGAGTAGGAAATTAGTTCCTAATTGTAAAGGCATGTTAGGATGAATAATGTATTAAATCATAAGTAGATGTAACACTAATGTATGGATTAACTTAAGTAGTAAGGATAAAATGTTAGAAAGAAAATTAAGTAATGTCTTTTATGGGTGACATTAGGGAACCTGTTAGGAATCTACATCTAGAATTAAGTGAACTTAGCAAGAAAAAGATGTGAAAAAAATTTAATCATCAAAATTTGAATTAATTTATCTTATCCTTTTGGATTCCCTGGTGGGGCATTGCACACATTTCTCTTGTGCATGAATATGCTTGTGTTGTTTGGGCTTATTGTCTTCTCCTTATCACATTAACTCCTAAGTGGTGACTTCTCTCTATTACTTTTCTTCACACCTTGAGATGACATTTAGCTCAACTCTTCTGGCTCTCTGGCTAATCACATAGCAATCTAACCTTTCTCTTTTATTTTGCCTCTTTTTATAATTCCTTCTTCTTTTCTTGGAATCCCTAATCTATAGGTTCAAAATTTGAATTCTCACCCTTATTACTAGCTTGACTTCCCATTGCAGCAATCTACCACTCTTGTTAGATGTAGCATGTTCATACTGGAGTCATGGGTTTCATGTGTCCTTGATGACTTGCACTTGTTAGAAAGAATTTGAATTTGAATTTTTTGACTACTATGTGATATGTTAACCCATCACCATTAAGTTCAATGATGAGTGCACTCCTACCTTTTTCATGATGTTGCAGTCATGTATTTTGCTCCATGTTTTCCTTGTTGACCTAGTCAAACCATCTTGTATGATCACCGGTCGATCTTCTTTCCTTTCCACTTTGGCATCCTTCCACTCACATGGACTTGTTGATGGAGTTTGTTTTTCATCCTACCAAAGAGTAATAATTGTCACCAGACCCGAATGTTCAACCAATATCACTTGAAAGAGTGGGAAGAAAAAACTTTCCACTCCCAAGCTACTTGTAGATCAAGTCTCGATCATGGAAGAATAAGAAAAGTTGGATGAGGAGATGATTGATTTACTATAAGGTGGGTTGAAGCTTCATCATTTTCCTATGTATCTTGGTTATATAATGAATCATTAGAATTGGGTTGGGTAAATGTCTCAGGATAGAATTAGGGGAATGCAAGGAAAGAAAATAACAAAAATAAAAGATCCTATAGAGTTAGAAATATAATCTACCTATAGTCTACTTTTGTACCATTGTCATCAACAATACATGCTTGATAATGGGATAACTTAGATACACGCTCGATCAATTAATCTAATATATAGAAGTGTAGTAAATGAAACTAGTGTTGAAGTAAACAAAATCATTTAATTTTTTCTAAGGCAAGGAAGACAATAATAATAATAAATAGAGACATCTCACTATTTTATGAGGAAAATGAATCCAATGGCAAGCACTCCAAGATTCTTTTACTCAAAACATAATTTGCAAATACTAGCATCCATTGGGTCAAACAACAAATATTTTAGAAAATATAATTGATGAAGGTTGCTCCCCTTAATACCATAAACTCATAATAGAAACAAAGAAACAACAGTAATTGCGAGAACAAAATATGGGCTTCTTATTATCACTACAAATGCAGAATTACAAAATTCACGATAACAATATGCTAACCCACATGGGTGCCTTCTGTAGACACCTAAATCCTTTAGAAACTAAAGTATTTTTATTTTTTGAAAAAAATCCTAATGACATCATCATTTATTAATTAATTAATTATTTTATTTATTTATTTATTTTTATGCCATTAAATGCCTTTATCTTAATTAAAAATATTTAATTAAGGAATCCCTCCCAAAAATGTTTGAATCTTATTTAAACATTATTTCTTTATTTATTAATTATTTAATTAATAAATTGACCAAAAAACCCAAAATAAATAAATAAATAAAATTTTGCCCAAAACTTGGCCAATTTCCTTAAGACCACTAACCTCTTCCAAAATCTTCTAATCCTTCTTTAATTTTGATTAAAGGATAATCCCATCATTTCTTACCCCTAATCCCAACTCAAAATATTTAATTAAGATTAAATATTAATCCTCATGTTTATTTAAAAAGTTTTAATAAATATCTCCTCAACCCAAACCCTTGAAATAAATAAAACTTTATTTATTTCCTAAAATCTAATTTATCCTCATCCTAAGAAGTTGTAGACTCTTCTAGAAAGTCTTCATCCTCATCCTAGGAAGTTCTAGACTATTCTAGAAAGTCTTTATCCTCATCCAAAGTCTAGACTCTTCTAGAAGATGTCTTTAAACCTAATCCTAATCCCCTCCTAACCTTGTCACATTCCCTAAACATGGGTTAAGACTTACTAACCCAAGCCAAAGTTAACAAATATCTCCTCCTTCACCCACCCTCATTAAATGTCATCCACTTGCCTATCCCTAAGCTAATCCTAAACCATCCTAATCCATCCTCTAATCATTTGCACAATCCTAAGCAAGCTTAAAACCTTCCTAATCAAGCCCAAGTCAAAATTCCTCTCATCTCCCTCAAAATATCGCAACCATAAAACTTTATGAAGCCCACTAGGCCATAAATGACTCTTCCAAGCCCTTTCATTGCTCTTACAAGCCATTATGAGGGTCTTTATGAAGATTTTATCCCTTGAGCCTCCTTTTTTGACTCATCCTTCCCCTTTCCTCCATCCTCTCACCTTGTGACATGTGTCACTCCCTGATTGGCTGTAAGGAAGCACAATCCATGTGCTCTCCTCTCATGCAATCTGAGCCCTCCATGAGCTTTTCCCCATCCTTGCATCTTAGCACTCAATCCCTCAAGCCTCTTGCCTATAAATTGGATCCTTCCCCTTTGCAAAACAACACAATCCATGAAGTAAAGTCATAATGCCATTTTAAGAAGCCATTTTACATCAAAACCATACACTCACCCAAATTCCAACTCCATTTGAAGCCCTTTTTGAAGCATAAGCTTGAGCATACATCCTATATATTTAACAAAGCCACTCAACAAGAGAGCTTCTTATTAAGAGAGCCCATTAATGGCTCATATTCTCAATTGAGAGCTCATCTTAGTCTATCTTGAAGTTTATGAATTTTGTTTAGTTTGTAGAAGCTTTATTTAAATTTGTTTTCTATTAGCATACTAACATTGCTCATATACACCTTCATTACTGTAACTTGCAAGACAAAGTTGTGAACTATCACCTAGAGCTATCTTAGACAATGTTTGGGCATTTCTTAAATAGGTAATTTTATGTAGCTTAGGAAGGTTCTAGACACTCAAACTTAGTACCCAAGGCTGACAGAACCTAGCAATACATATAAAGTCAGCCAAATATATCTTTGACATTTGTTTTGGATGTTTTGATTGGCCCAACTTTGAAAGGCCATAACTCTCAAACTGTTCCTTTGATTGGCTATTATAACCACATTTTAGAAACCCAAACTCTTGATCTACAAGCTAATATTTGCACAAGCACCCATTTGTCGAGTTTTCATACCTCATTTGGGCACTTTAAGGCCTCCAACAGTGAGCCTAAAGTTTATATACCAAATTTGCAAACCAAAAATCCACAATAAATCCATGAATATGCATTGTACGACACTAAGCCTCAACTGGTAGGCTGATATATCCAAGATGAATATCCACCTACAAGATTTGGACATTTTGAGCTCATATGTCAAACTTACTTAAAATAGTAAGTTCCCAAAAATAGTAACCCCTATCTATTAGTCCTTATTAAAATAGAAAAGACTAAAAGTGAAAATATTTTTGAGTGATGCAAGATTTCCCTCACACCCAAGATGCTCCTACATCAATAATATTGCTTATATGCATTAAAGTAGTGTTACAATAGTAAGTATGATAAACCATCAACATTACCGATCCTAGAATAGTCTTATTTATAGGTGAGTATTTGCATGTTGGGAAAAAAACCAAATTTCTTCCCTAACTAACTTGCCTACCACCTTTATTGATAAAATCTAGTCATATCTTCATGCAGAAACATTTGCAAAACAAGAAAGTTACACTCGAAAACCATGAAAAGAGGGTAGAAAGAAGCATGGAAATAGAAAGAGGAGATTTATCAAGGAACATATGATCCTAACAATAATCTTTACAATCTTTTTTTGTCAAATCTCTATGAGTTATCTCCTCGAGAAGTCTATTGATTAATAAGAGCACTCCACTTCTCTAACAATATTAAGTTCACCAATTATGTGGGGAAATGATCAAGCAAAAAAGAGTTATCTAACATCATTAACTGCCTATTTCTTTGTCAATATGTATGCCAGCCAATGATGATGGTGAATGGTTAGCTTCAAAAGGAATTCCATTGCATCCATCCACATCATGGAAGGACTTGATTTCTAAGACATCTGGGCTCATATTCTTGAATGTCAACTACAAAAAAATGCAAGCTCACCTGGTTAGGTCATAGGGAAGAAGGAAACATAGACTTGGAACTATACTTAGTATACTTGTGGAGCTTCTAAAAGAAATTGAAGCTCCTTTTTGAGTAGGTACTAAATTAAACCAAAAGGATCCCCCAATGCTAAAAATATTGCTTGTAATGGTGTCCTTGTTGTGTATCCTTCTTTGTCATGATACAAGGTGTATTAGATATAGAAGGGGGGCCTCATCAACCTAGGAAGATAAATATTTCAAACATTCTATCTTATATTTCCAATCGTGAAATCACCCTTTCATCTGCTAACTCGTTGCTTCCAAGGCATTTGTTGCTCGAAACCCTCAAGTTTTGGGTGGACAATTATTCCTTCCACCATTAGGATCTCGGGACCTAGCTGCCCTAGAACCCTTGGGGAATTATCTTCCCATCTTTGCTCAAAGATGCCTATCTTACAAGGCAACATCCATCTTCTATAATTTACACTAGTTCTTGTCCCACCATGATACCCAAACCATTTCGTTGGTCCTCCAAAGACAGTGCTCATTAGCACCTACAAAACTGAACATGCATTAATATCATGATGATTTTTCAAAATATCCTATTTTTAATAGACCTAAAATTTAGGGTTTCTTGGACCTTATGCCCTCTCGCCCCTTTGGAGGATGATCATGCCATATGAGAAGGGACATAAAACTTGGAAACTAAAACAAGTAAAGTAACTTCTTGTAAAAGACAACAATAGTATCTAGAAGCCATACCTTGGAAGCATGAAAACTACCTCTCATGGGTTGTAGGGGACTAAATTCCCAAATCTTGAGAACTTGCAATATTAGTACTTGCAAGCACAAAAATGGATAGCTTCAAATTAGCAAACTATCAATTATTTATTCTTCATCAGAAACCAACATTACGTCACCTAGACAAGAACTCTAATGACGTGGCTTATAATGTTGAGTTATGCAATTGATAAGACCATACTTAATATTTTCTCACATGACACATGGGATCAATAAATCTTGACTACTTTTGGATGTGATAGAAATTTAAATTGGAAATACCAACCAACTTGTTATCAATGATGCAAGGAACTCAACCCAAGGATCGAGATTGCATCTTGGTAGACAATTAAAGGAAATAACCATCATTTATAATCACCAAAGAATATGGACATAACCACCAACAAGCCATCATTAACCCACTGGGACTGAGGTTGCATATGTGTTTATAATAGTCACAACATATCTGACTCTCTCTAACCTTTAGAGAAAAAGCCACAAACCAAACACCCATGAAAGCATGCCTACAACTCTTTGGCCAAGCTAAACAAACCAACTTGACTTGTGGGATCCTACCTCACACCAAAAAAGGACATAAAAAATATGCCAAAGGTAACCTAGATGGGGAAACACTCCTTTGCCAAGAAAAATGCCTGGAAAATCTAAAAGAAGTGAACTTGCACCAATAAAATAAAACAACCCAAAGAAAAAGGAAAATCAAAGAACCAAACACACCTTCCCATGACGGAATGTACTTTGCACTATGAGCTTAAATCGCCATCTATTGGCCAAAATATAGACTACTGAGTCCATTCCATTGGAGGAATCACAATGTGGTGGAAAAAGCAACCCGACCACAAAACCACAACAACAACATGATGAAGAAGAAAAGAAGGATGGACCACATGAAAAACTAGAGAAGACATGGTTTGCAAATAAAAAGCAAAGCCAAGGAAGAAAAACCAACCTAGAATACAAAAATGTAGTAATGTTGTAATGTTAGGGCCTGCCTTCATCTGAACATGAACAAGAACTAACCTAACCCAACCCAAAAAGACACTTAGAACTTGAGTAATGATCACTTGCAAGTGGGGTGGAAACCCAAATAAAGACTTCTTCTTGCTAAGAAAATTTTTGAGTATTGAACAAAGTGACAATTAATCCCTTTAGATGTTTTAAATAACCTATCAATCATGGTGATTAAAAAGGTGTATTATTTGCACTTGTCCTTCGTTAATAAAAATTTTCACATGTCCAACTCAGGCCCATGAAGGCATGTAGGAGCAAGTTCCTATCAAATTTAGAAATTTCTTTCTCATAGACCATGAACCCCCTTGGTGCAAGGTTGGGGACTTTCACCTTCTTCCTCTACACAAAAAGGACCAAAAAACTTGATAAGGATGCGTGGACCAAACACCAAAACCAAATCAAACAAAAAGAGGCTTTCCTCTAGTGAGGCAAGCAAAAGTGAAAAGAGGGGACCTAGCTTTTTTCTCACAACAAGCAGGGATGGGTATATAGGGCATAACATGACTTCACTTAGTATACATTATCTAAGTGGATCACCTTTTTCATTTGCTATTCTAAGCTTGCACCTCTTCTCTTCTCTTATCACCCTTATCAATGTAGAATTGCACATTAGTTTGCCTTTCTAGTTGTTTCTCCCTACTAGTTTTAGTTCTTTCATCTATCTTGATATTAATAATAGCACCTTAGATAATTGAGTCTATCAGTCAATCTTCGAGTTTTAGGATCGTTATACCAATAATCTCCTTGTTTGGCATTGATGGAATCACTTAGACATTATCATACATTGTTTTGGTACCTTTCCTTTTCTTTCTTTCTTTTTCAACATCTCCCCCTAAGATAATGCACCCATAAGCTTTTATTGTTCTTCCTACAACTCCTCTCAACTTCTCCCCTTTGACATCAATGTCAAAGGTGACCATCTTCTCTCTTCTCCTTTACTTTTGACTGCTCCCCCTATGGAGTTGTACATTCCTCTTATAAATCCACCATAATAATTTTCCATTTCTTGATCATGGATTTATGCATGCCTATCTTCCCTTTAGGTTGGATAGGGGAAAGACCCCTAACCTTTCTCTTAGATACTCGAAGGTATACTTTTGAAAAGACTTTAAGAATATATTGACAAGTTTCTCCTTGGTTGGTATATATTACAACTTGGCCTCTTTTTCTTGTACTTTTCCCTTAAAAGATGGTACATGATGGATATGTGCTTTGTCTTTGACTATGTTATCATATTCTTAGATATGTTAATTGCACTAGTGTTATCATAATTGACAATTACCAGCTCCTCCATTTTCTCTTGAATTCCTTCAACAAGTTGTTTGATCCAAACAACTTGAGTAAAATTTATTTCCATGGTAGCATATTTTGCTTCAACTATTGACTATGGTATGCAATTCTACTTCTTGCTAGCCCATGCAACCACTCTTCCTCCAAGAAAGAATGCACCACCATTTGTTCTCTTTCTACCATCTACATTCCTCACCCAATCAACATCAATGAAGACATTAAGCTCAAATTTCCCCTTACAAGGATACCATAAGCCATACTCTTCAGTACCCTTTAGATATATAAAGATCCTCTTCACAACTACTATGTGTTATTCCTTAATTTGGGTTGGCATCAATTCTGGCTACTATTCCAACCGCTTGTGCTATGCCCATTTTGCTATGCATGACATATTGTGGTTTACCAATTATGGATCGGTAAAGTCTTTCATTCACTTCAAAGCTTTCATCCTCCTTTGAGAGTTTGCAACTGATCACCATTAGAGTACCCACCCATTTCACTTCTTCCATACCAAACATATTCATTATTTCCTTCACACATTTTTATGCCTGATGAAGATCCCTCCTTTTAATTAGGATACTTCAAGTTTGATGAAGAAGTCAATTTCTCTGATCATGGGCATTTCAAATTCTCTCCTCGTGGCTTTGAAGAATTCAGAACTAGCTTATCATCTCCTCTAAAGATGATATCATTAACAAATATTTTTCAATCAACAATCTTATGTTTGTCTTTTGCTTCATGCATAAATTGTAGTTATCACTTATTCTTAAAAATCTAATATTTGTTAAGTATGAGTGCAATCTCTCATACCATTCTTTGGGTTCTTTTTTCAATCCATGGAGTGTTTTTCTCATTCTACATACTTGTTTTTTTCCTTGATAATATTCTCGAACCCCACAAGTTGCTCAATATACACTTCCTGCTCCAGAAATCTATTTAGGAATGCAAACTTTAAGTCCATCTGATATACTTTGAAGTTCTTATAGTCTATAAATTCTAGGAGTATTCTAAAAAATTCCAATTTGGCTACTAGTGCAAAGGTTTCTCTATAGTCTATTCCTTCTTCTTGTGCATGGCCTTTGTAGACAAGTCTAGCCTTATTTCAGACTACCTCTCTATCTTCATTTATCTTGTTTCAGAACACCCATTTTATTCTAATGGTGTTCTTATCTTCTGGTTAGGTAACCAAGGTCCATGTATCATTCTTCACGATTTCATTGATTTCCTCCTCCATGATATTTCTCTAGTCTTTTTCTTTCATAGCTTCCCTTGTAGTTGTAAAACCCCACCAAGTAACCCAAAATAAATTAACCTAAAGTTTCACTAAGTTTGCCAAAGATTTTTTCTTTAAGATTAAACAACAAGAGATAATATAGTGGAAGCAATAACTCACATACATACAACCATCCAAAATAGATTACATCTCTTAAAGGTTCCATGACGATGAATCACATGGCTAAGTTTATTAATATTAAATCTAACACATAAAAAATCCACATCATAGATACCACAAGTATGAATCCAATAATATACAATTACTTAAGATGCCTCATGGCATAGCCAGAATGCATAATTATCCATTGTACATATCACAAGGTATGAAAAGCTCAAAGAATATACATCATGAATAAAATAAATCATCTCATAAGATCTCTGATAATCAAGTACAATACAATAGAATATAATCATCCAAAAGAAACACAAGATCAAAAAGAAAGGAATAACTACACAAGTAGATCTAGCATTGACATCCAGCTATTGGATCTCGATGGTATAAGAAAAACTACCACCCAACCTCATGGAACCTAAATGGCCCACTCCCACTATGTTGAGGAGATAGTCTCAAGTCCCAAACATATATCAATCCACAAGTCATAATCAACATCTAGGTCAAGGAAATACCTGATAGAAAACTATCTCAAAGGGTACCAAGACACCAGTATCATCTAATCCCAGAGGCAACAAAGACACATAGGAAATCTACTATGTAAGTGGATAAGTGTCATCACATGAGCCAACTCTAAGGTTACCCTAGAAGCCTCTCTAGACTCTAGCCCCCCAGTGTGTCTATGTGGCATTAGTCTTCTTTTATATAGACAAGGCATAGTAACAAGGCAAGGTCACAACCAAGCATCATCTCTACTCTCATCCTAGCCTATACTAGCACTCAAGGCATGGGTGAGGAAAAAAATTGTCTCTTATTATTTCATTTCACTCTCATTTAATGAAATGTTATCACTTATTAAAACAACTTACAATGGGTTACCCAGGTAGCCTCTTTAGGGCTTCAGCCTCCATTGCAAGCCACTTCACAATGTACAAATAGATTACCTACCCTAAGCTCATGAAAAGTACAACTCATAAAATCACAATTTTCACCTCAATCCTATGTAAGCAACTAGAAAGCACCAAAAGATAATTGATCAAAAACTCAAAGGTTACAACAAGAAAGTCACAATAATCACCTAAGTTCTTTACAAGAAACTAGAAAGAGCCAGAAGATAACTGATAAAAAACTCATTGGTTACACCAGAAAATCACACCATTCACCTCAGTCCTAAAAAAGTAACTAGAAAGCACTAACAAGCAACTAATCAAAACTAATCATAGAAAATACATGAATACATCACCATGGTCAGGTATAAAAAGATCATGACCAACTAATAACCACAACATCATCACAGAACAAAACTCACCAAGCCTCTAGTAAACATCTTGACTGGTC
Source organism: Cupressus sempervirens (assembly GCA_028749045.1). Classification (NCBI taxonomy): domain Eukaryota; kingdom Viridiplantae; phylum Streptophyta; class Pinopsida; order Cupressales; family Cupressaceae; genus Cupressus; species Cupressus sempervirens. The sequence goes on along the minus strand of CM053787.1, from coordinate 401,716,486 downwards.
AACGTACTAAGTCAAACCTGAACCCCAACCCAGTAAACCAAACATCATGTCAAATATCTAAAAAATGTAGTTTCCTAGTTCATCTAGTTTTGAAAATACAAAGGTTCAATTTTTACAATTGGTTTTCAAGTTCTCATTCTTCATTAAAAGTATACCCTTAAAAGTTATTTACTAATAATTTACAATTTCCTCATCTATAGATAATAAAAATTATTTAATTAAATCAATATTAGATTTAAAATAAATAATTCAATTATAACTTGTTGAATTAAAACAAAAATCAATTTCCAAATCTTGTAATTAATTAAACTAAGTATTTTTTTAATAAATATTATTAAAATTAAATAACCATTATTAATTAGTAAAATAATAACTCTTAATTATTAATAAAATAATATTAATTTATTCATAGTAATAATTACTATTTAATAATATAATAATAATTATAACATTGTTAATATCATTTAACATTAATTTAATTAATTAATAATAAAATAAAATAAATTTTAAAAAATTACCATCAAAAGAATTTAAGGCTCGTTGGCCATCGTAGTAGTAGCAACTATAACTGCTAAGGCAACCTTAGCTGCCACAATAGCTATGGTTGCTATCGATAGCCTTCGCAACTAGCAGTAGTTGTAACATGGGAGGGGGGACGAGGGATGTCATGACCCCCGATTCCCTTTTTCCATTTAATTTTTTTATATATAAACAAAAACATAAAACATTCTCCCTATTCACATTCTATACCGATAATAAATATTTTTTGAGTTTTATTATATTGTAAAAATTATAATAGTAAATTATTGTGATAATTTCTATTTATATATATATATATATATAAACAAATTTTCCAGCATAAATCTAATTGGAAAATGAATACAAAACTTCCAAATTTGTAAATCTAGATCCTGATATTCTTTTTCAAACCCCATCCTAAATCCATATTTTATCCAAAACAATCTAATTACAAAAATCAAGATTCTCAAACAAGGGTCTCAAATATTAAATTCATTCACAAACATTTTCAAGAATGATTAATTTCAACACAAGGGTTTCAACCCGAATTAAGTTCCAAAAATATATCTATTCAAACACAAAGAAGATGGGAAGATTTCTAAGAGAAAATTACTACACAAAAGCCAATAAGATCCTACCTAGATCTAATGCTAACTAATTGGATGCTCAGAGCTCACAAGAAAATTCTCATCCTTTCGAAAACCCTCTTTCTCCAAAATTGGCTCCTCCAAACCTATGTGTGGAGAAATGAGCTCTAATTTCTTAATGAAGAGCTTTCTTCCTTTATGATTTTTGTTTTTGCAATCACATGAAACCCTTTTCTTTATAATGTTGTTTTATTTTAATTTCATGTGCAAACTTTTGCATTTTAATTAAAACAAACTTTATTAAATTAATTCTTTCTCTCTTTTATTAAATCACAAGACATCTTTAATAAAATATTTATTAATTTAACTAATAATAATATTTAGAGTTTATTATTAAAAAAAGGAGCTCCTAAATACACACACACGCACACATATGTACATATGTACATATATGTATATGTGTGTGTGTGTGTGTGTGTGTGTGTGTGTGTGTGTGTGTGTGTACATATATGTATATATGTACATATATATACCCTACCCCCTACCCACTAAAATTTATAGGATATGCTAGGATAGATATAGGGAATCAACACCCATTGAATTGATAGCACTAAAATTCTATGACAAAATGCCAAGATAGATAGGGCATTGATGCACAACTGATTGATGATCTCCCTCTCGCCTAATTTGGGTATGAGTGTGTCACAACTGATCCAACTACTTGATCCTATAGAACTTAAACTTCTATAAGTTGTTGATGTAACCTCTACTTGTTGTGGCACAAATGATCCTTAATTTAACAACCATTTGGGCCTCAAGAAGTTGCTTAGTTGGGTGCTCCTCATTTCATCTTAGTTTTACCCCCCCTTTTTAGAACAGGCAATCTCTCACCCTGGTTACTTTACCCAAAGAATAGTAGGTTGCATCTTTGTGCATGGTTCCTTACTATTTTTTGTTTCCCAATGTGAATGAAGAGTATGTTGGTTGGTGCCAATTGAAGGTGTGGTTTCTAATGATTTATTGGCTCTCCTCCCATTATTATTCTGCTATAGAAAAAAGCTTCCATCTTCTATATGTCACATTAAAAAATGAGGGGACCCAATTGAGATTAATGCACATTTGATTTCTAAAGTGAGTGACATCACCCATGGAATAGTAGGGGCTATTATATGTGGGTAATTCTATGTGGTAAAGTTCTAGGAATTGTAGTGGTAGGGTAGGGGGCATAATTTTCCATCCCAAGTTCGAGCTTGGTTCTAGGATCATGTCTTCATCCTTTCTTGTTTGGCCTAGTGATTCCCTCCCCTACTGCTAATCTATTAGGCCTAGATGGGAAACATCCTACTATACACCCATAGTAGACAACAAATTTGTTATGGGGAACTAGCTTTGAAAGCTCGATTTAGAATCGAGAGGACACTGAATATCAATGGATTTCTTAGGTAGGCCTCATGGACAAGCATTGGTATAAGTCAATAAGCATCTTTAGAAGTTTCTCATTCTCATCAATCCATATCATCAATCCCACCATGGAAACATCTATAGTCTGACCATGGTGATGCCTACTATTTTAAGGGTCCAACCAACTCTAAAATGAAAGCATGTCTAGCCTTACCCACCCTTTGATTTGTGTTCATGTTCTTTCTAACATGAATAATAGAATTATAGAACTATAACTAAACTATAATTGAACTATAACTAAACTATAATTGAAATATAACTAAACTATAATTTTTGTGGTTGTGCCACATTTATTTTTTACTTTCTCTACCCTACCCTAGAAATGTGTGGTATATTATATATGTAACATTTTGAATATGACTAGTGGGTCAGTTTGGTCACAATGTTATATGGAGGATGGAGTTAGTTCTAACAAGTGCAAAGTTTATATACATCAATGGTTGTAACTAGAACTATAATTGTAGTGCTACTGTCAAACCGAGAACTAGAGAAGCAACAATTGTGACCCCAATTGTAGATAGAAAGTTTTGCTAGTTCAATAGGCAGTAGTGCTACTTTAGGTGCCTTTGCCTTTCCTGCTACTAGTAATGCTATTGACCCTATAATTTTAGGTAGGGTGCCCTACTATTTAGATTTTCCCATCTCTCCATTGATCAAAAGTTTGTCAGACATGACTATGCTTAATACTCTATGGTATGGGGCCCTACGATTGTTTATCTTTGGGACAATCTTAGCCCTATTATATAAATATATATATATATATATAACTCCCATTCCTCCCTTCCCACTCGACATGGATAGCTAACCTAAAAGTTGAGGGCCTCTGTGCATACGCCCCCTCTACTATTTGAATAGGTGAACGAGGGCTTGTAGATTGCATGCACACTACAGATCAACAACTTTTAGCTACTCTTTAACCTCAGTTGATTTAGCTTAGCAAGCTATGGGAAGAAAAGATTAGACTAACCTCCTACATACTGATGCATACCAGATAAGAACTTAACTTACTTCAAAAAATGAATGGGATTGGAAAGGCCATCGTTGACACAAACAATGTAAAAGCTTCGGTTGGAGCAAACCCCAAAATGGCATGACCAAATAATTGTTTAGCCAATGGTGGATTCTGTGCAACGAGATGAATAAAGGAACTAAAATTGTTTCCAATACCAACAATAGCTCCCGCTCCAACACCTATTGATTTCACACCCTTCAGCATATCTCTCTTGAAATTTCAAGTGGGTCCCCACTCCATAGCATAAATCACACCATGACATTGACATCTATAATCCTGTAGATGCACCATGGTACCCACCTGTATAATTTTAGGGGCCTAGAGAATAGTAGGGAAAAAAATATATGGGGTCAATTGAGTTTGTGGCTGCATATTTATTAATGAAACTAAAAGGTTTCTAATAAAGCATGTCGATGATGATTTGATTCTACATTATTCTTGTTCTACATGAAGAATAACTTTCTTTGCGTGCACTTTTTTTGATGTGTCATTATAGGTATCGAGCATCAAAACTTAGGAATGGGTAAACTAGCACTATTGCTAGTGGGTCTATGGCTACTAGTTAAGCTTAGTAAATTGAATATACTACTATTACTAGTGTTGTTGAGTCCCTTAAAATAGTAGGGTTGGATCAACTGGTTCATTCAAAGTAAGCAACTAAAACTGTTGTCTCTATCTCTTCCTTTTCTTATGTTACCACTTACATCCATGCCTTTGCTAGTGGTGGATCTTATCTATATACATCACCATCAACTTATAGCTCTGCTACTAGTGTTATTGGTGTTGCTACTTGTACTAATACTACCCTTGCTTACGTTTTACCTAGCTTTACTGCTAGATATACTAGTACTAGGTATTGATCTGGATAATGAAACAAGGCTTTCTATGTACCCTATTAAACTATCTATAATCATTGCAGGCTATGCTACTGATGCCCAATATATAGGTAGGGTGGTAATGATGAGTAAGCTACTACTAGTTGCTAGATCTACTTACTATGGGTATGGATCTTGGCCTATCAAAATATTATTTTGACACAATAGTCGAGGGTATGCAGGGGCTTTGTTGTTGGGTATCGATCTGGCTATGCTGGTACAAAGGTATCCTGGCCCTTCTCTCATATTATTATAGTGGTGGATAAGCTAGTGGTGCAACAAGATGTTGCTACTGGTTCTATTGGAGGTACTACTACCCTTGCTTCTAGATCAATAGATAGTGATTCTAGTGTTGGGTCTTCTATTGAAACAACTGATGCTTTCTGCACGTAGGTGGTGCTTACTTAGTATATACTATCAGTGGATATGTTGTTGGTACTAGTAGTGGTTCTAGAGAAGCTAGGATAGGAAGGTCTATTGGTAATGAAGATTGTGGTGGGTATACTGTTAGTGCTACTTATGGTTTAGAATAGTAGGGGCCTTAGAATAGTATGGCAGTATTGGTGGTAGGCCACTCCATTGACTACTGTAGGTATGTTGGTACTAGATCTACTTAGACTAGGTCTAGTGTTAGTGCTTGGTCTGCATAGTAAACAGTTGAACACATTCATTATATGAAAGCCCTACTATCTATTTCCCCCACCCTATTACCCCAGGTAGGGGTCGTCTACTTCTGCATGCATAAAATAGATGGAGATTTTGAGTCATTCATTGGGGTGGTTGGATGTGCACTAAGAGACTAGTTGGGAACCAAGCTGGTATCAGCACTGCTCAACTGGCCTAGGCAATCCATTCCGATGAACCCTACCTAGTTCTTTGATTCTCAATTAGCCTACAAAATGCTTGTTCTTCTATAGTTGTTAGGTCTATTAATTTCCATTAAACATCCTTCTAACATTCATTCCCTTCGACGATGATCTAATCACTCGAGATAGAGAGATATATGGGCCCCATTCTCTATATAGGATTCAGTATACATAATAAATGAAATATTGATTAGAATTAATTAAATAGCATATTGATGTGAATATTTATGTTTATAAAGACCCCCCCTCGCTAGAATAGTAGGGTGACCAGGTGAACATCTAATCTATAAGGGTGGGGTACAAAAGCATATCAAAAACTATAACTCCATTGGTCCTATAGGGCCCCTTGTCCCCCTACTATAGGTTAGGGCCCAGTAGCACAAATGTGGATGAGTCAATCGATCAAGGTAAGTTTTGAATAAACATGCCCAGTCATATAGGTAGGGGGAAGGTGGTGCTAGGTTGATATAGTGAGAAGCTATTCCCTTAAGCTATAGTCGTTGCCCCACTATAGAAAGGTAGGGCATTCCCTCAAATATCAATGGTGAGCTATTATTTTATTGTGGCCTATTATTTTATTATGGTAAAGGGGTAAGGTGAATCCCCACCTACTATATATAGTTGTTTTGGTAGATAACTAATTCTTTAGGGGGGTTGGGGGTAAAGTTACCCACCTAGACCTTGTTGCCCCCTAGGACGTATATTATTGTAGGGGCTAGCCAAGAGTAGCTAGTCTCATATTCTTGCCAACTACCCCACCCAGTGATTCATCTGTGTTACCTCTTGTTCTACCTTGTAGTTTATTTAGGCAATCTGTTCGACCCTTCTTTTAGATTATTGGCCAATGGAAGTAGTGAGAATAAACTAGGAGTAGCCAACTTGGAAACAAATATGGGAATGTGGTGCTCTAGACTTCATTTAGTAAGGGGTGGGATTCTTCTCCTTTCCACTACGGCCAACCCTAGCACATAGATTTGTGGGTTGGGTGGGCCCTACAACTACAATAATAGGCTACCACCCTATTATTAGATTATTCCCCTACCCCTAGCCTATTTCTCATGGAAGGTGCCCTCCTTCAACCCCTACTATTAAAAGGGGCCCGCCTAGCCCTTCTATTATTGTTAACAAATGGTGGGTGGGCCCTAGTAGGGGAGTTGAAAGGGGCATTAGTATGGTAGGGGGTAGAGGTTGGGTTGGCCTTCATTAATGATATAGAGGGAGGGTCGACCTTCCAATTCTCAACTCGTTGTGAATCAAAGAAGGGGAAACAACATAGCTCCCTACCATTTTAAGGCCAACCCAAGCATTGCACCACCCTAGCCTCAAATTGATCTCACTCTATAGATGGAATTGGGAGGGCATGAAAGGAAGAAATAGGTACGCCAAAATTAAACTTTAATTAAATCTTTAAATTTAAATTCTTTTATTTAATTAATTTCTCAATTACTTAAATATAATTAAATATTGATTTTTTCTTTATAAAATTTTCATTAAATTAAATCATTTAATATCCTTTGATTTGATTTAATTATAACTAAAAATCACCATAAACCCACAAATATAATTAAGAAAACCCCTAATAAAGGACAAAGTACTAAACCAAACTCAAGGGTCAAAATCATGAATTCACATCTCTTGATGAATTCGAAAGGGTAAATAATTTAGATATTTGTCCTACTTTCTAGGACAGTTAACTTAGGGTTAGGATTTGGTGTAATGCCCCACCCAGAGATCCTTGCAACAAGGATAAATAATAGCCAAAAAAAAATTGAAGTAATAAGCATGGATTTAAACAACATCAACATACAATAAATCGAATGATCACAACGGAAGACTTAACCAAGCAATCCCAACATCTAATGAATCTCTAAGCATCACTACTTACCAAGGTGACCAAAACCAACTATAAAATTTTGTACAAAAATGAAACCAATAATCTTTGACTTTTTGAGACCTAGAAAGGGGCACAACCCAAGAGGGTACCCAAAACACCCTTTGACTCTCAACCAAAAATACTAGAGATACCTATTGTTTACTCATGCAAGTTTTTACAAAAAACTAGGTGACACTTTTCTAGTGTCATATGACATTTCATAGTACTCATGGGCGATACTTTTCCAATATCACTCAATACTACTTACCACTACCAGGCAACACTTTCAAGGAGCACACGATAGACCTTAATACCACCTTGCGATACTTTTCCAATGTCACATGATAGAACTTAATACTGTTTGGCAATACTTTCTAGTATTGTGCAACATTTCTCTCCAAGATATTTGATACTTTTCTAGTATCACCCAATGTTGAACCTCTATCACCCGAGATTGTAAAGAAACAACCTGATGAATAATTAGAAGGGAAAAAGAGTTAGAACCTCCACACTGGGGAGTACCAGATCCACAATAACCGGGGAGTAAACACTCAAAAGCATATTGAAGATCGCATAAGTCTAACATCTCAACCAAAACATCTAATCTAAGGATCTAATGTAATCATGTGGAAAGCAATATCGTAGTGAACATACGTGTACATAAATAAACTATCTCTATGAACTAAAATAACATAAATTGCATGGAAACATACTCTAGAAGAAATGAAGAGTCATGTGAGCATCCAGCTCCGGAACTAAACATGGAGAAAGGCCAACTTTGTACGTTAGTCCCTAGTAGTGGCAAAGGTATCTATACCTCCCAACCACGTGGAACCCATAGGCCCACACTCACAATGCTAATGGAGATAGTGATCCAACAACAACCACACATAAGACAATCATCCATGGCTAACACTCATGCTAGATAGTGTAGAGGACTAAAACGAAGATCATGAGACAATGCAACACAACAAGTCTTGGTCAGACACTCTATGGGTCTACTATGTGTGGACTCTAGTGGAGAGTAGGTTTCTTGGTACTCCCAAGCTCAACAACTTTACAAACCTTTCCCCTCGGTACTCCCTCAAGAGGCCAATGTGTTGCATCCCCGAATGAGTTGTGCAGACAATATATTTTCTTATCTTATTTAATTATCAGTGAATTTATTTAGTTATCACTTATTAGAAACTTCTACACATACACCTTGTTGGGAACATGACCCAGGGTTACGAGAGAAGCCCCTCCATCAACCTTACCCTACATACCCATACTCATCACACAATGAGTGCCCATAGGCAATGCAATTTCCAAAAGCAACCCCAATGAACATAACTTAATTGACAAATAACCAAGAGCTTGAGTCTTGCAAGAACCCAACAAGTGCACACTCATGTGCTTGTGTGTGGGCACACCAACTGCATGATGATCATAAATAACGAGGCTTGGATGAGAAACATAAAAACACAAGTAAACAAATCACTCAACCAATCTATATCTAGGAGTATGGATTTGGCACAAATCCTAATGCAATAAGAAAATACAACAAATGTCAAATAGATATCCCTATAGATAATCTAGATCCATGACCAATTACGGTGCTAAGAAAACCTAAAAAGTAGGGCGACACGTAAATCGGGGCAAAAACCAAAAATTTCCAAAACCTCAAAATTAAAACCCATTTTGTCTTTGGGTACAAAAGTCATGAATATCAAATAAAATCTAGGTTTAGAGTCTGTATGCAAAAAAGGCCAACATAATGGCATGAAACCCCAAACCCTCAAGTCCAAAAAGGGACAAATGCTCATACCTGCCCAAACGGGTAGAGCTAGTATGCAGAAATAGAGGGAAACACTAGTTCTCAGCCCCCACATAATTTCCTACCAAAAATAGACACTCAAACTGAGCAAAAACAATAAAATGGGAGAGCCCTAGCTCATAGCCAAAAGAACTAAACAAAAGTGTGCACGATAATAGAATCACCTGGTAGTCACCACCAAAAATCTTGGCAAATCAAGGTCTCCTAGAGCTATATCCAATGAGCTCAACCTCGCTACAATCCCATGCTCATAGCTCCTACAATGAACAAATGAGTAAATCCTTCAAAGAGGATTTTAGGTTCTGCTCTCATACTTTCTAATTCAAAAGTGAGAAGTGAGGAAATAATTTCCTTTTGGGATGTATATTTACTTTTAAAAGTGGAATATAATATTAGGAAATGGGTTGGCTCACTAAAACAACCCTTTTGTTAACCCAGACAAAATTAGGCAATTCCATTTAAATTGAATTCAACTATGGAAAAGTTGTCAAGAATTAAAATAATTAAATCACATAACAATTTCCCTTAAACTATTAAATCACAAAATTCCTTACTAACTTTTGCAACAATTGTGAACCTCTAAATGCACAAACATGCTCATGGGTCTAATCACATAATACAAATAAGACAAGGTTTATTAAATCATTGGAGGGTTTTATTAATCATTTAAATAGGATACGTCAACCATACAGGGACGAAATTGGCTAGGTAAGAACAACCGAATCACTAACTCCATGTGCCACTATCGGGGATATAAATCATGAACACCAAACAACATGATCAAGTGCAATTTCATATAATAATATAGTCAAAGAGATAAATGCATTAAATCACATTAAATAATCTATTTAAATCACTCATTGCGTCATAAACCATCTCAAAGAAATAATGAAGTAAATAGTTGTAGCATCAAATCAAAATATCTAGAATCCAATAAGTCCATCATATAATCATAAACAAAGTATATGTTCAAATACAAAATAACCAAATGTCATCATAAAACATCATGTCACATCAATAAGAATCATCATGCATATATGATCAAATTGAACAACATATCATCTAACATCTATGATACTAGTAAATCAAAATATAGTATTTGACCATCAAGTCATCTCAAATGTTCTCAAACATGAGTATCAAAGTATTTCTCAAAACAAAACATAACAAGGTACAAAATGCAAACATAGGAAGCACTACATTTAGACTCAAGAATTATCTCCCCTCTTTTACCATTGAGCTACTACGATAGGGCACACTCATCATGGCAATTCAGGGAAGTCAATGCCCAATACCTGCAATCTGCATAAAAGATGAGCATGTACATATACATATAAATTTAAACTAAACAGGCAATAATGAGGAGTAGTGCATCGTGTAGATCCTGACTAGCAGGTTTACAAATCCCTCCCGCAACCACATCAAAAATGTCAAACATATGAGTACACCATACACATGCAAGTATGGGGTAAGTATCCATAGAAACTGCGTATAAATCATCCATCTAACTATTATCATAAAATAACTAAAATCACTATATGAACATACATACATCATCATTGAAATAATCACAAGCATAGAAGATAACTGAGTATCAAGTAGCTCATCAAATCTATAAATTGAGTATGAAATAAAATCAAAACAATCTAGTAATCAAGTACCACTAATCATCAAACATAACCATAAAATTGGCCTAAAATAATCTGGCAATCCAACATGAAAAGTAAACTAGGGGTAGGAATTGCATTAATCCCCCTAGACTTAAGCTTACTCCTCGAAGCCTACAAGAAAGATAAAAATCTAGCACTCATTGAGAAAGTCCCATTGGACCCTTTCCCCATGTAGGAGGATAAGACTCCATTGAAAACACCCTCTACGATCTACCCTTATCTCCAACCATGGGACTTGAAGATGTAGGTCTCTAATCTGAGAAATATGATTTCCATTGAGGACAATGGGATGACTTGTGTCTACATTATTTGCATGAAAAAAATTCTCCATCAAAACTCCTCTTCGCTCTAGGTGCGTTGGATTGTTGAAAACTCCCTCCAATATCAAAAGAATAAGTACTTTGTGATGGATGGTGATATTGGTTGTGCTTATTGCGTTGAGAGTACTGAGAATCCCTAGAGTGTGAACCATCACCATCACTTTATGTTGGAGGATAATATCCTCCCTGTTGATGTTTTTGATTGCCTCCAAAAGAAGGAGACTTCCTACTACTACCTGCTCACTGGTTACCTTTGGACCCCGATGCTACAAGTGCTCCCACAAAACCACCATGTCCCAAAGTAACATTTTTCTCTACAAGGATAGCCTGATGTACTGCATCCTTGAGGTTTTTAGGTTGGAAAACCTTTACACCCCCAACGAGATGGTTTTTCAAACCCTTAATGAAGTGTTGAACCATCAATGGTGAACTATCATTGGTTCCTACAAAAGGAATGAGCTCATAGAATTTTTGCTCATATTCAAACATAGTCATGGTACACTACCTCAAACTATGGAACTCATATGCCCTCTATTGTGTGCCATTCTTCTAGTAGGAAACATTCATGGAAATTCTCAAGGAATAACTCCCATGTAACAATGTTCATGTTCACACCCAGTTTCTTCTCCTCAATGTTCCACCATGTAGCCCCAAAGAGCTCTAGGTGGGTGATAGCATACCTCACTTTGACATTAGAGTCAAAGTCCTGCATCAGAAAACATCTATCTAATGCAATTAACCATTGCTTTGCCACATATCCTATACCAACCTTGTTGAAGGGCTTGATCTTAGACCTCTGTAGGTCCTTCATCTGAGTGGCCTTAATCGACCTCTGTCTATCACCATGGAGGTCTCTCTGAGGACTCCTGGATTTTCTCCTCTCCTCATTCCCAACATGATGTGATCTCTCTTGTTCAGCACCTCTTAGAGGAGGTAGGTGCTCTAAGATCATCCTCATCATTTTTCTCAAATTTTCCTCCTTTGAGTTAGCATGCTCTTCTCTATGGCTCTCCTCCCTATTTTCCTCCTAAATAAGACTCTCTCTATGACTCGAAAGAGGACTATCATGTCTGCCTCTCCCATGACCTCTACCTCAACCTACACTATGAACTCTAATAGTTGATCTAGTCTCAGACACCATCCTCCTACAACACCCAAGCAACAACAACAAGAATGCTCACAAAGTCAACAAGGGCATACCACCATAAAGCACAATCATAAGAAAATATGTTTGAAATCCAACTCAGGAGTTATTCAAGTTTTTCCTTTTTATATATTTCAAGTACTCGAGTCTTGAAGTTCAAAGTGTTCAGATGGTAATAGATACATAAAAATGTTTAAGTTTTGATTTAGCTAACTAGTTGTCAACTAGTGGCGTTCCAATATACCCAGAGCTCCCAATGTAGAAACTTAGGCTCTGATACCAGATGTAATGCCCTGACAAGGAACCCAAAATAAATTAACCTAAAGTTTCACTAAGTTTTCCAAACATTTTTTTTTAAGATTAAACAACAAGAGATAATATAGCGGAAGCAATAACGAATATCAATCCACAAGTCATAACCAACGTCTAGGTTAAGGAAATACCTGATAGAAAACTATCTCAAAGGGTACCAAGACACCAATATCATCTAATCCCAGAGGCAAAAAAGACACGTAGGAAATCTACTATGTAAGTGGGAAAGTGTCATTGCATGAGCCAACTTTATTGTTACCCTGGCAGCCTCTCTGAATTTTGTCCCCCTAGTGTCTCTATGTGGCATCAATAGCCTTTTGTACAAACGAGGCATACTAACAAGGCAAGGTTGTAACCAAGCATCCTCTCTACTCCCATCCTAGCCTATACTAGCACTCAAGACATGGGCAAGGAAAAACATTGCCTCTTATTAATTCATTTTACTCTCATTCAATGAAATGTTATCACTTATGAAAACAACTTACAATGGGTTACCCAGGAAGCCTCTTTAGGGCTCTGGCCTCAATTGAAAGCCACTTTCCAATGTACAAATATGTTACCTTCCCTAAGCTCATGAAAATAACAAATCATAAAATCAAAAAATTTACCTTAGTCCTTTACAAGCAACTAGAAAGCACATAATGACAAATCACAATATCCACCTCAATCTTATGCAAGGAACTAGAAAGCGCCAAAAGATAACCGATCGAAAACTCAAAGGTTACAACAAGAAAGTCATAATAATCACCTCAATTACTTACAAGCAACAAGAAAACACCAAAAGATACCTGATCGAAAACTCATAAGTTACACCAAGAAATCACACTATTCACCTCAGTCCTAAACAAGCAACTAGAAAGTACTAACAAGCAACTGATCAAAACTCATAATAGAAAATACGTGAATACATCACCATGGTCATGTATAAAAAGATCATGACCAAATAATAACCATAACATCATCACAGAACAAAACTCCCTAAGCCTTTGGTAAACGTCTTGGTTGGTCATTGTACTAAATCAAACCTGAACCCCAACCCAGTAAACCAAACATCACATCAAACATATGGCAAATGTAGTTTCCTAGTTCATATGGTTTTTAAAATACAGAGGTTCAATTTTAACAATTGGTTTTCAAGTTCTCATTCTTCATTAAAAATATACCCTTAAAAGTCCTTTACTAATAATAGAGTTTCCCCCTCTTTAGATAAAAAGATCATCAATATTAGATTTAAAATAAATAATTCAATTATACCTTAATGAATGAAAACAAAAATCAATTTCCAAATCTTGTAATTAATTAAACTATGATTTTTTAATAAATATTATTAAAATTAAATAATAATTATTAATTATCAAAATAATAACTATTCATTATTAATAAAATAATATTGATTTATTCATAATAATAATTACTATTTAATAATATAATACTAATTATTTAATATTGTTAATATCATTTAACTTTAATTAAATTAATTAATAATAATTAAAAAAAAAATTTAAACTTACCATAAAAAATGTTTAAGGCCCGTTGGCCATCACTGCAGCAACACCTCCAACTGCTTAGGCAGGCTCGACTATCACACCAACTACAACTGTTGTTGGAAGCCTTGGTTGACTTTGCAACTAGTTGTAGTTGTAGCACAGGAGGGGTGATGAAGGAGGTCATGAACCCCAATTCCCTTTTTCAGTTTACTTTTTTTTAATTTTTTTTTTTTTTATATAAATAAAAACATAAAATATTCTCCCTATTCACATTTTATACCAAAAATAAATGTTTTTCGAGTTTTATTATATTATAAAATTATCATAGTATTACTGTGATAATTTTTATTAATATGTATATTTTAACATATTTTCTAGCATAAATCTAATTGGAAAACAAATACAAAACTTCCAAATTTGTAAATCTAGATCCTGATATTCTTTTTCAAACCCCATCTTGAATCCATAGTTTATCCAAATCAATCTAATTACAAAAATCAAGAGTCTCAAACAAGCGTTTCAAATATTAGATTTGTTCACAAACATTTTCAAGAACAATTAATTTGAACACAAGAGTTTCAAGACGAATTACATTCTAAAAACAAATCTATTCAAACATGAAGAAGACAAAAAGATTTCTAAGAGGATATTACTGTGCAAAATCCAACTAGATCCTACCTCAATCTAATGCTAACCGATCGAATGCTCAGAGCTCACAAGAAAATTCTCGTCGTTTTGAAAACCCTCTTTCTTGAAAATTAGCTCCTCCAAACTTGTATGTGGAGAAATGAGCTCTAATTTCTTAAAAAAGAGCTTTCTCCTTTTAGGTTTTTAGTTTTATGATCACAGGAAACCTTTTTCTTTATTATGGTTTTTTTTTAATTTCATGTGCAAACTTTTGCATTTTAATTAAAATAAACTTTATTAAATTAATCATTTCTCTCTTTTATTAAATCACAAGACGTCTTTAATAAAATATTTATTAATTTAATTAATAATAATATTTAGAGTTTATTATAAAAATGAAACTCCTAAATAAATTAATATTAAATTAAATAAATATAATTATGCCAAAATTAGACTTTAATTAAGTCTTTAAATTTAAATTCTTTTATTTAATTAATTTCTCAATTAATTAAGTATATTAAATATTGATTATTTCTTTCTAAAAAATTTATTAAATTAAATCATTTAATAATCTTTAATTTGATTTAATTATAACTAAAAATCACCATTGACCCACAAATCTAAATAAGAAAACCCCTAATAAAGGATAGAGTACTAAACCAAATTCAAGGGTCAAGATCACAAATTCACATCTCTTGATGAGTTTGGAAGGGTAAATAATTCAAATATTTGTCCTACTTTCTAGGACAATTGGCTTAGGGTTAGGATTTGGACTCAAGAATTATATCCCCTCTTTTACCATTGAGATATTGCAATAGGGCATGCTCATCTTGGCAATTTAGGGAAGTCGATGCTCAATACCTGCAATCTACATAAAAGTTGAGCATGTACATATACATATAAATCTAAACTAAACAAGCAATGACAGGGAGTGGTACATCGTGTAGATCTCAACTAGCAGGTGACTATGACTCCCTCCCTCAACCACATTAGAAACATCAAACATAAAGTAAAACATACAAGTACACCATACACATGCATGTATGGGGTAAGTACCCATAGAAACTACATATAAATCATCCAACTTTCATTATGAAATAACTAAAATCACTATATGAACATACATACATCATCATTGAAATAATTGCGAACACAGAAGATAACTGAGTATAATGTAGCTCATCAAATCTATAAATTGAGTATGAAATAACATCAAAACAATATGGCAATCAAGTACGACTAATCATCAAACATAACCATAAAACTAGTCTAAAAGAATTTGACAATCCAACATGAAAAATAAACTAGGGATATGCATTATAGTAGCTTTGGGCTCCTTTTAGGTTTTGGGGATCTAGCAACACGATGTCCTATCTTCTCATAGTTAAAGAATTTGAAAGGAAGCTTACCCTTGTACTTCCCTTTTTTTCTGATCATTCTCTTTGCAAACAGAGCCTCCAACTCTTCCTGTTTGACTTCTTTAGCATACATGCTCTCAAGTTGTCCTATGTATCTGGATGTGCTTTCGTCCTTCCTTCATATTTGTGTCGCAACTGGTGCAATTGAGACTTTCAGTGCAATTTTAGCCTTGGATGGTTGATTGTTGTCAAAGTTTATAATCTCAAAGGCAATGTGAGCTTTCCTACCAAGGCATTAAGAGATACCTCTATATGGTTTGTTCTTCTCAACTCTTGAATGGCTGACACCCTTATAGCATATTTGGGTTGCATGGTTCTCAACACCTTGTTCACACACTCATCTTCTTGTAGTGCTCATCCACATACTATGATGGCTAGCACGAAATCCTTCACCCACTTGTCATATGCTTCAATATCTAGTTCACCTTCTTACATCCTTATGTCATAAAACTCTCCTCTCAGGCTCTCAGCTTTAGTTTTCATGACATCCTTATTGTCACCATAGAAAATTTTGAGCTTTTCTCACACCTCATATGTTGTTTCTAGGTCTTCAACATCTTTGTATTTAGAGTAGGACAAGGTTCTTGCTAGAGCATCCATTGTGGTTGTGTGTGTCTCCTTTTGCTTCAATTGGTATGGGTTGAGTTGGCTAGTAGGTTCAACATATTTGACCTCTATATGGGTCTAGTAGGCATCACCAAGAGTTCCCAAATGTAAGCACATCTTCCTACACCAGGAGTTGTAGTTTTCCTTGGAAAAATTTGGTGCATCTCTCTTAAACATCATGATATTTTCCTTGAGTTGTTAAACTCTTTACTTTAGAGGACCTAAGCTCTAATACCAATTATTGGTCCTACCACATGTCAGTATATTGAGGGGGAGGGGGGTGAATCAATACACTCAATAGTTTAAACTATTCACTCTCAATCACACTTCAGACTTGTATATGGGTTTGTGTTAACTAAAACTCAACCAGTTAGAGCTAAGCAAAAAAGAAAAGGTCATGAAAATAGTTACACATAACACAATATTTATTTTGTGGAAACTCGACTATGATGAAAACTATGGTGTGTGAGTCAATCCTCACAAAGATTGCACTCTCTTGAAGTATGCTCGGTCAAGAGCTTATCTCTGTTATAACATTACAAAGATATTGTTAGGTGCCATCAGTTAAGGTATTTTAATAAGATCTGTTGAAATCTTTCCCTATTAGAAGCAGCCTCATTAAAGGACTTTTAAACATGTGTCAATATGTTACCCTTTTAAGGTATTTAGTAGAAAGAACCTATTAGGGTCCACCCTCAATGGGATTTATTGTTGTAGAGGTTAGGAAATAATAGGGAATGAACTAATAATGTAGCTACTAGACTTAGCTCGAAATGGATCCTTCTTCATCTCTCTTAACTTGTCTAGAACTATGCTTTGCCTTCAATTGACTCTACAACCTCAAACTTTGATCACTTGTGTGCTTAGCTCTCCTTGCTCTTGCACAGGATAATACGTGTGTTGTTCAAGCTTGCTAGCTTCTCCTTAGCACATTAACTCTTAGGTGGTGACTTATTTCTATCACTTTTCTTCACACTTTGAGATGATACTTAGGTTGGCTCTTTTGGCTCTCTGGCAAATCACTTTTGACTCTGTCTCCTTTTATACTTCCTTCTTGCTTTGCTTGAAAGCCCTAATCTATGAATTCAAAATTTGAATTCTCACCCTTATTACTAGCTTGAATTCCTGTTGTAGTCATGCGCTTCTCTTGTCAAATGTAGCATGTTCATACACTAGTTACAGGTGGCATGTGTCCTTGGCTCTTGCTGGAAAGAACTCAAATTTGAACTCTTTCAACTATCCCTTGATATGTTAACCCATCACCATAAGTGCAATGATGAGTGCACTCCTACCCTTTTCATGACGTGGTAGTTACGAGTATCTTGTCCCATGTTTTCCTTGCTGACCTGGCCAAACCATCTTGTAGGCTCACCAATTGATTCACTTTTCTTTTTGCTTTGGCATCCTTATGCTCACACAAACTTCACTTAGCATGCTTTACCTAAGTGGATCACCTTTGCCATCACCTCTATTGGGCCTACACCTCGTCTCTTCTTTGATCACCCTTATGAACTCAAAGTTGCACATCAATGTACCTTGCCATTCATTTCTCCTTACTAGTCTTAGTTCCTTTGTGTGTGTTGACATCAATGACAACACCTTTGATAACTGAGTCTACATGCCTATCTACCAGGCAGTCTTCAAGGTCCAGGACAATTATACCAAGGTTTAGTACCTAGACCTATCTTACTCTTTTCATTTAATCACATAGTTCAAATTCACATTTACATTGAATATCTTTGATCAATTTACATTGCACAAAAGAGGTCTTACTTGTGTACTTCTTTGGTATTACTTGGGTTTAGTTTTGACATCCCTCTATCATACTTGAGTTTTGCTAATTTAACCTAGGTCATATTGAGAGTTATGCTTGGAAGCTTCTCTTTCTCTTGTATTGAATGGCTTAGGAAGAAAATGTTAAACTTGTCTTATCTTGTTTGTATTATTAGATTCATTGATGGCATTTTACCCCTGATCAACACTAAATATAAATTTGTCAAAATAAGAGATAGAGCTTTATTTTATTTTTCAATCAAAATAACACAATCTGATCAAAGCAAATGTTCTTTGAAATTAAACAATTGAAATAAAAATAAATTAAATGTGATTTAATTATTAAATAAATGATTGCATTTGTGTAATGTTAAATAAAAAATAATCAAAATAAGAAGTATTGTTTTGTTTTGTTTTTTCATCAAAACAATACACAACTAAAAAAATAAAGTATAAACACATTGTCCAAATAGAAAAAGAAGTTTGTTTTGTTTTTTTCATCAAGACAACACATAAATTTTGAAAAATAATTAGTTGAAAACCTATTTTACAATAAAAACAAAACAACTTTCAATCTTTCATTTCTATATTATTGTTTTATTCTTAAAATTTATTTATCTAGAATGTATTATTAGATTTTAATAAATTATTATTGTTTTAATCATCAATGGGCGACTATGTTAGAAGCAAAAATAGGTACACGCTGATGATATAGTCAAAGATATGTCGGGCTTACACATGTTGCTTAACAAATGATCATCCTCGTCAGGCCTACCATTCCTTAAATTTAAGAGAGAGAATTAATAGAAGCTGTTTTTAATAATGTAGCTACTACACTTAGCTCGAAATGGATCCTTCTTCATCTCTCTTAACTTTTCTGGAACTATGCTCTACCTTCTATCGACTCTACAACCTCAAACTTTGATCACTTGTGTGCTTAGCTCTCCTTGCTCTTGCACAGGATAATAATTGTGTTGTTCAGGCTTACTAGCTTCTCCTCAACACATTAGCTCTTAGGTGGTGACTTATTTTTGTCACTTTTCTTCACACCTTGAGATGATACTTAGGTTGGCTCTTTTGGCTCTCTGGAAAATCACTTTTGACTTTGTCTCCTTTTATACTTCCTTCTTGCTTTTCTTGGAAGCCCTAATCTATGAATTCAAAATTTGAATTCTCACCCTTATTACTAGCTTGACTTCTTGTTGTAGTCATGTGCTTCTCTTGTCAAATGTAGCATGTTCATACACTAGTTACGGGTGTCATGTGTCCTTGGCTCTTGTTGGAAAGAACTCAAAGTTGAACTCTTTTGACTATCCCTCGATATGTGAACACATCACCATTAAGTGCAATGATGAGTGCACTCCTACCCTTTTCATGACGTGGTAGTTACGAGTATCTTGTTCCATGTTTTCCTTGCTGACTTGGCCAAACCATCTTGTAGGCTCACCAGTTAATTCACTTTTCTTTTTGCTTTGGCATCCTTATGCTCACACAAACTTCACTTAGCATGCTTTACCTAGGAAGTGGATCACCTTTGCCATCACCTCTATTGGGCCTACACCTCTTCTCTTCTTTGATCACCCTTATGAACTTAGAGTTGCACATCAATGTGCCTTGCTAGTCTTTTCTCCTTACTAGTATTAGTTCCTTCGTGTGTGTTGACATCAATGACAACACCTTTGATAACTGAGTCTACCTACCTATCTACTAGGCAGTCTTCAAGGTCCAAGACAATTATGCCAAGGTTTAGTACCTAGACCTATCTTACTCTTTTCATTTATTCACATAGTTCAATTTCACATTTACATTGAATATCTTTGATCAATTTACATTGCACAAAAGAGGTCTTACTTGTGTACTTCTTTGGTATAACTTGGGTTTAGTTTTGACATCCCTCTATCATACTTGAGTTTTGCTAGTTTAACCTAGGTCATATTGAGAGTTATGCTTGGAAGCTTCTCTTTCTCTTGTATTGAATGGCTTAGGAAGAAAATGTTAAACTTGTCTTATCTTGTTTGTATTATTAGATTTATTGATGGCATTCTACCCCTAATCAACACTAAATATAAATTTGTCAAAATAAGAGATAGAGTTTTATTTTGTTTTTCAATCAAAACAACACAATATGATCAAAGCAAATGTTCTTTGAAATTAAACAATTGAAATAAAAATAAATTAAATGTGATTTAATTATTAAATAAACGATTGCATTTGTGTAATGTTAAATAAAAAATTATCAAAATAAGAAGTATAGTTTTGTTTTGTTTTTTCATCAAAACAATAGTGAACTACAAAAATAAAGTATAAACACATTGTCCAAATAGAAAACTAAGTTTGTTTTGTTTTTTTCATCAAAACAACACATAAATTTTGGGAAAAAACTTACTTGAAAACCTATTTTAAAATAAAAACAAAACAACCTGCAATCTTTCATTTCTATATTATTGTTGTATTCTTAAAATTTATTTATCCAGAAGGTATTATTAGATTTTAATAAATTATTTTTGTTTTAATCATCAATGGGCGACTACATTAGAAGCAAAATAGGCACACGCGTATGATATAGTCAAAGATACGTCAGGCCTACACATGTTGCTTAACAAATTATCATCCTCACCAGGCCTGCCATTCCTTAAATTTAAGAGAAAGAGTTAATAGAAGCTATTTTTAATCAGTGACCAGGAGCGTACGTGGGACGGTACACTAGTTGAAATTTTCTTTCTGGTTTTAGCAATGATTTGGATACATAAAATACAACTTGACCTTTAATTGGTGGACCTGATGCGTGAACGACATGGATTACATTAAGACAGTTGAATGTCACCACGTTTATTGATTTATTTCTCAAAAGACTACAAATTCAAGTGAGGCCAAAGCGAAGTTTTTGTCAAACATTCTTAAACCATTTAATTTATCTTTCGGCCTTCCATTTTACCATTATGCAGCTGCATTTATCCCATATCACATTTGATCACTTATTATAATCCTAACATTATCAATTGGGCGTTATATTCAGACATCTAGGCATCCGATTTTTATGTTTAGCCCCATAATTCGGGTCAACTCACAGGCCTGCACTAAATTAATTTATTGTAATTGCAAATTGCGCCTGAAACGTGTTACAAGAATTCAGAATTGGCAAGAAAACAAGTTCTGACTGCACAGAATTAAGTGTTTGCGTACCGGTACATGGAATTTCATAAAGTACTTGCCGGCCGCTACACGTTAACTCGGGTCAATTATGTGTTTGTCTTTGTGCGATTCTGTTTGTCGTGATGTATGAATACCCAACTTTTGGACATCACAATTCACAGGTCGGGTATCTACCAATTTTGAATAAATGGTGCCCAAGGGATATAATGGTTGGATCAAAATTGCTTAATTTTCGTGTTGTTTGGTTCACTCCGGCATTCTTTTCCAAGGGAAGCGGTGAGTTTTGATTTTGATAATCTTGCTTGGCATTTGCTTCATGCTTTTATCGGAGAAGGATAGATTTGGAGGCAGGGTATGGCTCCCCATCAGCAGATAGACTGTGAGCATAACAGGTTAGTGAAATTCTGTGCCCTAATGCAATTTTTCATACAAATTGAATAGGTGGGTGCTTTGAAATCCGTGCTGTTTCGAGATTGCTGTTCCGAAAGGGCAGTTTGGTCCATTTTGAGTCCTTGGGTGGGTATTTCTCCAAGATTTTTTTTCTGAAAGAGAGGATTAGTCATCAGATGAGCAGGCATTTTTTAGGGTTCTTAAGGGAAAAAATGCTTTGCAAATGGAAAATGGGGGAAATATGCAAAACCTTACTCTTAGAGTGGAAAATCTGAATTTCTTTACTATCCTTGAAGAAACAGAGATCATAAGAAACAGGAATAATATCTGTATAGCAGCTGAATTTTGCCCATTTGCAATTTGGGTTCCTAATAGCGATTATCTTGCTGCTTAACTTGGCAGCATGTTCATTTCCCATGGTGCCAATGACATGTCCGTTGAAATTTTTGGAAAGACCATGTCGATGATCTGCTCTAACACTGAGCAATTCGCCTATTTAACGAAGGAAACTTTCAGGTTTTTTCTGTAAGTGAGGCATGCAATTTCAAACGCCCACAGCAGCTTCAATCGATCAGCTTATGTTTTCTCTGTAGCATGGAACAACTTACAGAAGTGTTTCGAAGGCCTTGTAGCAGTAAAATAGTTAACATATTGGCCAAAAGATAGAATATTAATAAGGTTATACTGGGGTTTTGATATCATGTTTCTTGTACGAAGTGTAATGTCCTTGTAACAATGTAAAGCCAAAGGGTTTATGCCTGTGGACGGGTTGTCATATGGGAAAACATCACAGTTTTGCAATGATTTGAACCATCTTATGGGCTACTGGGAAAACGAATTTCAAGGGCTACATAATTTCTCATTTTGCAGATGGGCCCTGGAGCCCTTCTCACCTCAAGGAAAATTTAATTCCTGGAGAAGGACAGTTGATGATCATCCATGCGTTGCGGTATGTGCAGGTTTTTGGCTTGCTTTGCTGGAGGTGAAGAACAGAAGAGGAGCTCTGACGCAGGGTGTGCATGTGGCATTCTATCTGGATCGAAGAATAAGGAGGAATATAGCAATGTTGTGCACAAAGATTTTCTAAATTCTACTTTGACATTCCTAAGAGATACCAAATTTACTAATCATGAAGCTCTCCCTTCTCTACACGATGCATATGCGAAATTCATTGAAGTGTACCCTAAGTATGAGGAGTCCCGGCTTGCAGATGATATTAGAGGTGGAGAATACAACCACTTAAAGAGTAATGATCATGTTTGCATGGATTACTTCGGCATGGGATTATTTTCTCACCTTCAGCAGGAATTGGAATTGTCCACCTCTTCCTTCAACATCTCCTATACTAATGCAAATCTCTCTTCTCAAGCTCGCTATGGAGCCCCAGAAAAAGGAAGCCTGGAAGATGAAATCAAGAATAGGATTTTTAGTTTTATGAATATAATGGAGAGCAACTACAGCTTGGTGTTCACTTCAAACAGAGGATCGGCATTCAAGATCCTAGCAGAGTCATATCCATTTGATATCAACAAAAGACTTCTGACTGTATTTGATTATGAGAGCGAGGGTTTGAATTTTATGATTGAGACCTCCAAGCAAAAGGGAGCTAAAGTCATGTCAGCCTACTTCAAATGGCCTTCGTTGCGAATCTGTTCTGCAGAGTTGCGAAAAATGTTGGAAGAAAAGAAGAAGAAGAAAAATGCCAGTGCAAAGGGGTTGTTTGTATTCCCTGTACAATCTAAGCTTACTGGAGCAAAGTATTCATACCAATGGATGAGCAAAGCTCAGGAGAAAGGTTGGCATGTTCTATTGGATGCATGTGCGTTGGGTCCCAAAGATATGGACTCCCTTGGACTCTCACTTTTTCAGCCAGATTTCATCATCAGTTCCTTCTTCAAGGTTTATGGAACAGATCCAACAGGATTTGGATGCCTGTTTGTGAAGAAATCTAGTGTTCATGTGTTGGACAATTCCGCTGTGACAGGTGGGGTTGGGATGGTAAAGATAATGCCAATAAAAAGAATTCCCTTGCCTATTTCTTCCAGAGAGGGAGAGGAAGAAATTCAAGAGGTTCATGAGAGATGTGTTGATTCTGAAGCATCCTCATTGGACCACCAAAAGCTTGTAACTGTAAG
Source organism: Cupressus sempervirens (assembly GCA_028749045.1). Lineage (NCBI taxonomy): Eukaryota > Viridiplantae > Streptophyta > Pinopsida > Cupressales > Cupressaceae > Cupressus > Cupressus sempervirens. Next base: position 401,692,442 of record CM053787.1, on the reverse strand, counting down.
GTCTTTTTCAGGTCCAGTTTCTATTCTTCAGACAGCAAAAAGAACAGAGATTTTGAAACATGAAGAATCAGAGAGTGACCATTATCATACCAGTGGCACAGAATCTGCAATGGAGACTGAATCTGGATTCGAAATGAGAAAATCCAAATATCATCACTCTCAAATATCTTGTGACAGCATTAGTTTGGTATTGTCAGATGAAGAAGATACAGGGGATGACGATAGCAGACACCAGAAACTAAGAGAGCAAGAGAGCTCTAGTGTTCAAGAAATTGAAAAATTGGAAGACGTGGAAGAGTGGCAGAACCAAAGTGCTGTTGTCTCAGAACAAGAGAAAATCTATCTCAAGCACCCAATTGAATCTTCAGAATTACAAGAGAGTGAGACCAGAAAATCAAGAGAACAAGCGAGTTCAAGTGTTCAAGAACTTGAACTAGAAGACAAGGAAGAGTGGCAGAGGCAAAGTGATATTATTTCAGATAAAGGAAAAATGTATGTCAACTACCCAGTGGAATCTTTACAATCAAGAAGGGAGAGAGAAGAAAGGGAACTAAGAGAGAAAGGAAGTTCTATTGTCCAAGAAATTGAAGGATTGGAAGACAAGGAAGAGTGGCAAAAGGAAACTGCAGTGGTTTCTGAACAAGAAAAAATGCATCCCAAGAACCTATTTGAACTTTCAGAATCACAGGAAGAGAGAAGCACATGGAAATCAAGAGAGCAGGGAAGTTCTAGTGTTCAAGAAATTGAAGAACTAGAGGAGGAAGAGGGGCAGAGGCAAAGTTCTGTTGTTACTGAACAAGGAGTACAGCATAAGTACTCATTTGAAACTTCAGAAATACAAGAGGCGAAGGCAGAAGGAATGAATAAAAGAATTAGTAATGGGCATAAAGAAGAAAAGCCAACCAGTAAAGTGTTGACAAGTAGTAGGATAACATCTTGGTCTCCTGGAGAGAGCTCACAAACAACCATTAATACTACAATTGATCACAAGCCAGCAAAAAAAATGGCACTTTCTGAGATAGATGAAAAAGACCTAGAAAACTCTTTTGATGAAAGCACTCCTACTGAAGAAAAGAAGTCGAGTATAGGAAGTGAGAGTGAGGGACCAAGTAAAGATCCTCAAATCAACTGCAGAAGCCTTGATCATGCAGATTGTTTGGGTTTGATCACAATTAACAACAGGTTGAGGTTTCTTATCAATTGGCTTGTTAGTGCCCTAATGCAGCTTCGCCATCCGAGTTCTGAGAAAGGCCTTCGCTTGGTGAGAATATATGGACCAAAAATAAAATTTGAGAGGGGGGCTGCTATTGCCTTCAACGTGTATGACTGGAAAGGAGAACTGGTTGATCCCCTTCTTGTGCAGAAGCTAGCTGATCGAAGCAATATCTCAATTAGCTGTGGTTTTCTTTGTAATTTCTACTTACCAGATAAACATGCAGATAAGGTAACTCTTTTACAGCCAAAATACAGTAATTTGCAAGGTACAAATGAACAGAGAGACAAAGGGCACAAAATTGTAGGACTAACAGCTGTGACTGTGTCACTTAGCTTTTTGAGCAACTTCGAAGATGTTTACAGGTTATGGGTTTTCATTGCAAAGTTTCTAGATGCAGATTTCGTTGTGAAAGAGATATGGAGATATCGATCTCTGAATCAGCAGACAGTTGAAATCTGACCAGAAAAGTCATGTGAAGTTTGCCTTTGTCTGGATCACTTTCTGGAATGTTCCTAAGCTGACCTGATTGTTTATGGACTATTCTAATGATCAGATTCGGTCAGAATATTGGAGCTTTTTAAAGATAGCTTTTGTTTTAAGAAGAGATCCTATTGAATTTGAAATCCAGGTCCTCTTCTACATGAGATAGATCTCAAATCGTATAGTCTGCAGTACTTTTGGTCTACCGCCACATAGGAGAAACTTTTTTTCGAACACCCTTTTGTTTGATTCTTGATATAGCAGTCCATGCCATACTTGATGTGATTGCTTTTCAGATTATGGTAAGAGATGCAGTGAAAGACTTCAATTGGCAGGATTTTCCAAGATGGTTGGTCAGCTTGATATTACCCGCAGGGATAGAGATGGTCAGGTTTCTTGAACCGATCAAGCTAAGCGCAATACTAGAGGTTCTATCAGCAGATAACGAGAATTCCAGATGGCTGAAGCCCGCGTAATGAGTCTTAGAATGGATCACGTGTCTCTCTTATAAGCTGTAAGGGTACCTATATAAGAGACTGAAACACGGGCCTACAAAATTGTTTTAGGATTCAAACTGCAGTTGGTGTGGGTATTATTATAATTTTTTACTATCTAGGGTTTTGGGTGGGTCTGGCTACCATAGCCAAGCTTTGATTGAAGGCATTTTTTCAAACCTGTTTCAATAAAAGCCTACCATGGGGTAGACAAGTTCCATTTTCAGCGTGCCAAGTTCAATTGTATTTATTCATTGAAACTATTCAATCAGAGATTTTTCTATATGTTGGCTTACTGCAATTAAATACCACATTAGAACAGATTTTTTATTGTAAACTGATTTCGTGAGCAGTTCAACAGAAATCCAATGGACCTCAGTTGCCTCCAAACACAAGATTCACTCTGGTTTAGCAAGACTTGATTTTTGCCCTTGATTTTTGCCCGGCAATAGCTCTGTGTCATCCATCTCTTGTATCTCTTGCACGTTTAGTTTCCTTATCCTCTTATCCTCTTGTCTGACGTATTGTTTTTTTGTTTCCCAGATCTATTCACAATCTCTGATGTAAATAGTAAATTGATTTATGTACACGGTTAAAATAATCATCTTTATAGAACTGTTTCTTTTTTATTTTAAGATTAAGATTTGATTTTATATATTTATCTTTTTTCAAGTGATCTTTTTGATTCAGTATTTATGAATCATTGTATTAAGCGTCTAGTTTGTACTAAAATAATATTAATTTTATACAATAATAAAATGTATAAAGTCTCAAAAATAATATGTTGTATTTTGTGTATAAATAATTAAAAGCTCTACAAAACAGCAAGTCCATTTGTCAAGAAATATATTTTTATGAATTATTTCAAATATAATATAGATGAAAATTTTATAGTTACAAAAAATAATTGAATAATAAATTGTTTTGATTGGACAAACAAATAAAGGTAAATATATTTTTATAAATTATTAGTTCTTTGAAATATAATATAGATGAAAACTTTATAGTTGCAAAAAATAAATAAATAATAAATTGTTTTGATTGGACAAACAAATAAAGGAAAAAGTTGCACTCACTCTAGCACAAAACAACCACTTAAATTGTCAATATATTGTTTTGAATTATTGTAAATACAATGAATATGAAAACTTTATAACTCAATAAGTAATTGAATAATAAAGTGATCTAATTGACAAACAAATGAAAAAATAAAAATGCATTGAATGCTATAGTTTCTTGCCTGCGACAGGAACTAATAAGAAGTCACAAGTTCAAATTTAGGAGGGGGTAAGGTATGTACATTTTGTTTGAGTCACAGTTAGGTGCCTCTTACAAGGAATACAAGGGTGTAATCTATAGATCTATTAAAAGATCATGTTCTATTGTAGACTATAAAAGGATCCATTTCCATTTACTTTTTGAGAACAAGGTTGTTATCTATAGATCTATTAAAAGATCATGTTGTATTGTAGACTATAAAAGAATCCATTTCCATTTACATTTTTAGAACAAGGTTGTCGTCTATTGATCTATTAAAAGATCATGTTGTATTGTAGACTATAAAAGGATCCATTTCCATTTCTTTTTTAGACTTTAAATATCAAAATAGATAATTTAATCATTAATTTAAACTTTTTAAAAATTGATAAGATGACTATTCATATTAATGTGTTATCTACAAATTAATCTTTTATAGTGTGTTAATTCCTTAACATTGATGTCTTGAAATCCTTGTTAACAAACATTGGAAGGGAGGAAAAATAATGCGAGGAAATGGAAATTTGCAATGGTGTAAATTTTTGAATAAGAGGTAATGCATGTGAAAGAGACCATTGTAATAAAAAATAAAACTAGTAATCACACCTTAGGGTGCAATAAGTACCCGAAGAGAAAATCTAGTATATTTTTTCTAAATACAAAAGTGAGAATTGTATATAATTAGATTGAAACAATGTCTCAATCACAAATGTAATCATGCTTCATTACTATAAATCTTAATATTAAATTGTATTAGAAGCATCAAGTCATAATTCTAATCCTAAACTAAATCATTCCTTAAACTGTAAACACAGCCCTAGCCTTAATCAACACAAAAAATCAATTTCAAAATCCTAACCCTAACCAAAGATCAACATCTACTATATTCCTAAATTATCAATCTAACTTTAACCCTAATGCTAATCAAAATGATAAACTTGATTAAACATTATGTAATGGCTTACCCTAACCATATTTATAATCAAAATAATCAACTTAGACCTTAGTTACAACTTTGAGCCTAACTCTAACCTAAACCAAACATAAATATTAAAGTCCAAGCCTTGAAAAAACTCGTAACCCATAATCTAAAACCAAACCTATTCCTATCCCTAATCATGGTGACTTAAATATTAAACCTCAAGCCTTTAAAAAATCGTAACCCATAGACTAAAACTAAACCTATCCCTAACCATGGTGTGAACCTAAACTCATATCCTATTTTTAATTGTAAACATCAATCCTAATCTTAGTCATAATTACAACGAAGATATAAACATTAAACCTAATCATAATTCCAATTCTAAATCTTCATCTATTAGTAATGATGATGTAAACATTAGCCCTCCTAACAATAATAATAAATTTATAAAATTACCAAACATGTTAAATAAAAAAAAATTCATAGTATAATTGAAATATCAATAATACTATATAAATTAGAATAACTACAATTTAATAATAATCTTAATTGTAAACCCTAAAAAATATTCTAAACTCAAATTTGAAATTTATAACCTTAACTAAAACTTGAAGTATAGACATAACAAAGTTTGATGTAAATATAACTATATTGTTTATTATTTGAAAAATTTATTAATTATCAATCAAAATAATAAATTTATAAAATTAATAAACATGTCAAATTGTAAAAATAGCTTTTAAAACTTAATAAGTTGAAATCAATAATATTACATAAATTAGTAAAAAATTAATTTAATTAATTTAATAAGTATTATTTATTGTTTGATAAAAAAATATAAGCAATTATATTAAAATTTTCAATTACCGCTTTGCATGCTTCCTTACGCTGCAACTAATGTTATTGTCATTACTTTCATATTAAATTGAGGATAAATAAAAAAATCGATTTCAACTTCTCATTGCGGGAGGAAAATTATAGGAAAAAGTAAAATTTAAAATTAGATGGTCAAGATTAAACCAATCGTCTTGCATAAAGAATATGCAGCGTACATCAGCAACGAAGTCCACTAGCAGTGAGACAACCAAGATATTTGTTAGCCATAAAATTGGCACTTGCCCATTGAAATAATAGAAAACTTATAAGAAAATACACAGATTTAACTCTAATCAGTAGTGAAAAAATTAACTTAAAATAGGCGCCAAGTCATATAGAACATCCACCGATGAAGTCTATTCAGTAGTTTAAAACCTTAACTTTTGTGCATGTGCATATCCCAATAATTTAAAAGCGACATTGAATTGGATCATACCAAGCTAAAACTAAATCAAAGCACAGGAACAATCCAAAGATATCCTAAATTATTGTGTTTGTCTTTTTATTTTATATAATGAAATATAAAATAAAAACTATGATATACTATGTTATCCACTTGAAAAAGCTAGTATGAATATATGTGATAATAGCTGCTCTAAAATGCCATATAATTATCACATAAGATCATACAGCAACTTATTTTTCAATCCAGTTCTTAATCAAGATTGAAAAACACAGTAGTAACTAATCAACAATAATCTATAGAATATATGACTCCATCATGTAGAATTTAGCAAAGAATCCCGTGACTGCCTGAATTGTCACTTTCAAGTCCATGCCACTTTATTTGAGATATATTTATCTCAGATAAACACGTTGACGACTTGACCATCATTGTCATTATAACAAAAACCTCTCTCTGGAGATTTAAGTCTCACAGCCAAACAAATGTCCAGCAAAACATTTCTTCTGTAATTACAAAATTTTCCACAGAAATTACCAACTTCCTCAAAAGAAGTGCACTCCTATCGTCCTAAAACATCTCAAGCCTAGCACCCATCACTGTCTGTCATCATCATCACAGCCCAAAGCATCTTTATAATGATTGTACTGCAAAGTAGTCAGTTTCCTAATTGATTACAGACAGTTTTTCTCTCAGTTTAATGATGGATCAAGGAGTCAAATTTTCGGAATTGTTTGTCATTAAGTATTGATGGATTGTGGAAATCTACTCACAGAAAAAGTTTCCTCATTGACAAGGATCTTCTGATAATTTTAATCTATGCAGTGGAGGGTTTGACTAAAATGTACAAGCTATAGTAGATATGTAAAAGTAATTTTGATTTAATAGATAGGAGGAAGGATGTTAAGTGTTGAATATGTTGGTTGTACACTTGATCTTAAGTAATGATCAATTGAACTTCAAAATATAATAAAGAAGATTAGGCTAAACATGTTGTGCGTCTAAATTGAACTAAAAAAACTATTTAAGATGTATTGACAGAAATAAGTTGAACTTCAAAATCGAATAAGGAAGGTTAGACTAAACTTCTTATTCTTAGCGCATTTCTGGATTCAATTCTTACTCTAAGGGCCAGTTTGGTTGCTGGAATACAATTAGAATAGGAATAGAAAATTAGAATTTGTTTTTAATTTCTGTTTGGTGTGCCAAGTCGGAATTGGGAATAGGAATACGTATTCCCATTTTGCCCCAAAATGAGCATTTGTCCATTCTCCAAAATACTTGTAATTGGAATTGCTATTCTCATTCCCATTTTGAATTTTTCTTATTTGAAAATGTTTTCAGATCTGCTTCATTATAACTTCCTGTTGGAGCTCCCCAAAATGAAAAATCATGGCCATTTTCAAATTGATGATACTCAAAATATATGTATGTTTGTATTCCACCCGTTCTTGCTCTACTGTTCAAAAATCAAACACTCTGAATGCTACAATATTTGATTGCTGCAACTACCAGATCTGAAAAACAGAGGTCCCGTCTACACAGCGCAAGAAAGATGTATTTAGATGGGGTTGATTTTATAAGGCAATGTTAGATTTTTAATCTCTGTCAAACTGCGATATTTTTAATCTCTGCAGTAAATGTCACTGCCAACTATTTAACTAATGAAAACCAACAAAATTCAATAGTAGCAATGACATGAATGGTGGTTGATGTTGTTTCTGGCAATCTGCACTGTGGATGCTAAAATTTAAATTATATTTTTTCTTTTTTATTCATAAAATTTGATGGGGTTCGAACTTTCAATCTTCAAATTCAAGTTCGTGCAACCAAACAAAAGATAATGGAATTGGATTGTAATTTCCTATTCTTATTCCCCATTTCCATTCCCATTCAAATTTTCTCTTTTAATTCCCCATTCCTATGCCTACAACCAAACGGACAAGGATATCTATAAATTATAGAAATCTGCTCTCCACTAAACTTGTAATTATTATAATAGATTCAATCTACTAAACTTATTATTATTATAGATTCAAAACCCAATAAAGTGAATTTGGCTAAACATCATGTCTGTGTCAAAATTGAACTTCAAAACCTAATAAGGATGTACATTTGCCCGTAATTGTGGGGTACGTTAATTTGAAATTCAAAATCCAATAAGGAAGATTAGACTAAAACCGACAAGGATGATGCACATTTGACCGGCAGTGTTGCATTTTCAGCCTTCCCCAGTTGCCACGGTGCCCATTCAACCTTTTCCAGCTGCATCACCTGTGTAGACAGCGTGTACAACACCAAAACTATTTAGTAGAAATAGAAGCACAAACACCCATTTAAGAGTATGGTAGAAATTATATCACTTTCATCCAATTTTATAGGACTGGTGTATGTGAGTACAGGAACCCCATCTCGCGGGAGTGCAAAAGTAAACCAAGATTCAGTTGATGATTAATTTCCTTGATTAGGTAGGATGAAACTTCATGGTGATGTCACTAAAATCGTTTGTGTTGAACAAGATCGAATAATTTGATTGATCATCTGATTACTCCTCCTTCACGCAGGCAAAGATATAAATTTGGTGACAATTTATAAGAAAAATTAGCCTTAGTGACGCACACCTGACATTTCATTGAAAATTAAATGTGATTTAACCATTAGATATTTGAAGAGCTAATTGATTAATGTTTTTGTGATGAGGATATGGGTTGGTCATTGTCTTTTAGCTGAAGAGGTATTCAAAACCAAGACCTTTCAAATGAGAGGCTCATAATTTCATCTTTGTATTGTAGGTCGTTATTCCATATATCTACTTATTTCAAAATTATTTTATTTATTATCAAATATTATGGTTAATAATAACCTTTTATTTTAATTGTAGAGCATGTTAAGATTAAGGTGTTAATCTTTTAGTCCTAAAGCATTAATCTCTTTTGTAACAATGTACCATTGCTATGAGAATATTACTTTTGAGAAGCAAAAGCACGGAATGGAAGCAAGGTCGAAAAATATTTGTTGCAGGATTAAGATGGCATGTTAAGGCATGGAAAAAATGCAATGGTCATTTTGCACAACAAAGTAGGGAATTGCTTGGTTGGCAAACTCCATGAGATGTCAGTAACTCTCAACCATTCGGGTCAAGGAGAAAATGGGAGGAATTCCTGAGGAGACCAACACAAGGAGTTAGCTATCCGAAATTACTAACAAATAGAAATAGAGATTGGAAGAACATTGAGAAAAAAGTGTGGATTCCACAACTTAAAAATGTGAAGGAAGCACAAAAATATGGGGGACCAAAATGATAGTTTAAGATAACACTTTTTTTTCTCTTCCTGAAGTTAGCAAATTCTAGACTTTGACAAGAAATTGAAGATAGCTAGACTCAAAGTTTTAAGATGCAATAATAACAAGAGTTGTAGTCTTTCGAATCCAGTTCCTAAACTAAAATATATATTTTGAAAGTGGTGGAGTTTAAGGCCCTCAAAAAAGGAGCACAACTGATTTTTGTGAAAAACATAACATAGTTTTTGGTGTGCTCCCCTTGAAATGTAATTTTTTTGGGGATAAACTTAATCATTCTAGTGAGAAGTTTGCTAACACTACCTAGGTTATCTTGGATTTTTATGCTAATATATTAATGGATATCTGTTTTTTTACAAATTTTGTAAGTGGTCACATACTGAAAACATGAAAATTTTGTGTACCCCCTAGAAATCATTGAAAACTAATAAAAGATCACAACTATAAAAAAAAGAAATGTGTAGAATGGAATCTAGTTTCTAAAATACAAACTTATTATGAAATTTGATGAACGAGATAAAATTTAAGCCCAAAATACTACATGGTTTTTTGACAAAAACTGGACATGCATTCAAAATAATTTACAGATTAAATCTTTAGCATGTAATAGAAATTTTAAAATAAATAATATGGTTAGATAGAGATAACAAAGAGATCTACAATATCATATCATATCATTTGATTTTATCCTCATTCAACCATGAGTAAACTTGATGGAGGGCTTAGACTTGGTGAATTTTAATGCATTTAAACTTTCATTTGCAACATACAATATGCATGCTATAGCATGTGTGCATTTACTATTTAACATTTAACAATGTCTTAAAGGAGGGAGAGAGAAAGTGAGAAGATGGTGGGGATGGTGTGTGTGTGTGTGTGTGTGTGTGTGTGTGTGTGTGAGAGAGAGAGAGAGAGAGAGAGAGAGAGAGAAGTTGCAAATGGTTTGTATTAAAAACTTGTGAGAGTTTATTACATCTTTGATAATGATATTGTTAAGTGATAGAACCCTTGAGAATTCATAGAATATAGAAGATTGGTTTTCATCTACTTCATGCCTTGTACACCAATTTTTTTTCTAATGGGTTGTAGGTGGTCCTAGGACCCCTTGGGTCCTATTACAACTCATTAGGACACCTTAACACCAATTAGACTCCTTACCACACCTTAGTATATTGAATAGATATAGCTACACCATGGATTAATATATCATGCAATTTCTTATTAGCTTCGTTCTAAAAAAAATCATAACTAAATTCTCCATAGCTAGTTTTGTTTTGTTTGTCCTAATACCTTCTCCTCAAGTGATCATTTCTTAAGATCAACATGGGTTCTAATGTGTATTAATGAGTCCAAATGCATCGTAAGAGTTTATAATGGGTCTTAAGGGGCCCTAGGACAACCTACCACCCATTAGGTTCCCTTGCAATACATTAAGACCACTTATAACCCATTAGTGTGTCCTACGATGGTTAATGTGTTCTAAGGGGTCCTAATGGGTAATAAAATGTCTTGAGGTGTCATAATGGGTCATAGGTTGTCCCAGGACCCCTTCGGACACATTATAACACCTTAAGACCCATTAGGACCCCTTACCACACATAAGTATATGCAATAGATGTAGCCACAATCCAATGTTTATCAAGAATATTCCTTATGCAACATACAATAATATTGTAAGAATTTTCCTAGGACAAAGAATGAAAGTGCCAAGATCTAGAAGCTATATAGATAGAAAAAGAGCTCAACAAAGTGATATGATACTCAAATGAATAGATTCAATGATAATCAATAATCAAAATAATAATTCATTTATCCATGATAGATGTGCCTCAATATATAGGAAATACATGATAACTAGGAGTAATGCAAGTGATAACCTATCAACTAGACAAGGTGTAATCATATGTGCGCTAAAGTCGGATCATCCTCCATTTTTCACCCAAGTATGTGCAACATGTTCAATAATGAGACGATGATAATGTGATAAGAACATAAAGTGTATCTCACAAATAAAGTGGTGTGAGATAACAACTAAGTGAAAGTAGATTTATCCTACACCATGTGCTAAAATAGAGTGTAAACTCCTACATTCCTCAATGGCAACTGATATGAAAATGTATTATTTTAAGTAAAATTAAGTAAAGTGTAATTAGTAAATTTCAATTACACCAACAACCCCCCTTAAGTGTAATCTAGGGAATGAACTTAAGCTTACAAAAACTAAATGACAATGCATGATGGATCTTAGCTACTATGGCTACTAGGCCATGGTATGTACACATGTACATATGCAAAAGAAATACAATGCTATCTCTCATGAAATGGAGAAAGAGGAAAAATCTCATGGAAAAAACCCTCCACCAAAAGAAGAGATGAAAGAAAGATGTATGGATGGATGGAATAGTTAAGAACAACCCCCACCCAAATTGTGGCATACAACATACATAGACAAGAATAATCTTTCCATAGGAAGGAAATAAAAAGATATGATATCCCTAAGATATTGAGTGATCTCCTCCAAGGATAGTGGGTGTTTGAAGACAGAAGAGAATCCAATGCCTGCTAACAAAATTTCTCCCCTTTGGAAGAGAACACATAAGTTTCTCTTAATCGAAGAGATGTTGTAAGAAGGAGGATCAATAGGAAAAAATGTGATCCACATCCCAAAAAAAATTGGATTCAACTTAGACACGATTCTTTGAAAAAATTATAGGTATGTATCCTCAAATTAAAATTAGTCAAAGATAATTTTAAATGTGTAAACCTTTCTATCTGAAGATAAATCACACATAGAGAACCTATTTTTGTAGGACCTACATATTGATTTTTTTACCCATTATGATGCTTATAGCCATATATGTGTAGATCTTTATTCTAACAGTATTTTGCAAGATTGTAACATAAATGACCTAGATCTTTATGGAATTAATATCTACCATTTTATGTGAAATGGTGGATGGTCAAATTTTTTACAAGATCACATACTTGAATAGAACATGCATAATTTGTGGTGATTTGAAATGTTTATCATTTTGTCAACATATGGACAATACGTGCATGCAATTGGGAATAAAAGCAGTAGATTTTTTGTATTAACATAGTGAAAAAAGATGGGCTACATCAATGAAATGTATAATTTTTGAGTTACCGTACCAATATATAGCATCAAAGCACAAAAAGTCTCAAAAGAGGGTTAGGTAGTGACTATCTAGCTACCTTTTAAACATATGCATACAACCAGAGTAACCAAAATGCCAGATAATTTTTTAATAAAAAGATGCTCCTGACAAAAAAGTAGCATGAGAAAAAAGAGTCCTTCCATACATCGAGCATTGTCATATCTATCTTCATGTCTTAGTAATGATTGGTTTTGGCACACTTTCTACTATCAACAAGTCTATCTTCAATACTTAGCTTCTTGATAAACTAATTCAAGTTGTTAATTTCCCTTTGGCTGAGCATATCTCTGTGGATAGAAAATTATTAACATGAGACTATATCTTCCTTATGGATCATGATTTTTCCCTCCCTCATCAGCATCATAAACTTGTCTCGGGATATTTCTAAAGTTGCAGCAACCTATAACATAATATGAAAGAGAATGAGTTTTCATCCAAACTCGGTAAGTTGCCTCCTCTTTTGAAAAATCTGTCCATTTATCTCCTTCCAAAGAAACCATAAAAATTCATAGGTTAGAATAGACCAAAAAATATTAGACTTGAAATCAAGAGACTTCGTGCAAATCCTACTAAAACTTCACTACATGACAAACCAAGTCTACTATTCCAAACTATGGGTAACCCAAAGAAAATAGACTAAACACCATGAGAAAAAGCACATTCAAAAAATAAGTTTTCAAATGATTAAGGAATAGGGCATACACCACAAATAATAGGACTTCCCAAACCATGATGTAAAGTATTACCAACAACAAACTTTCTTAAAAGCAATAACCATCTAAAGCAAGACTTTTTTGGCTCATAGGGAGAGTGCCAAAAGTAGTTAAAGATATTAAACTGCGATCTAAAGAAGAGGAACTCTAGCTCCCAACCAAGATTCACCCTATCGAAAATAGAACAATCATCTTAAAAGCATATTATAAATCTATTTGGTAGAAATTGCATTAAGACTAGAACCATCTTTCGATTTGACCCATCGCATATACTGATCAATATTCATAGCAACACCTGGAAATTAATTGCCCACAACTTTAATAATGACAGAGTAAGTTTTCTTCTGAGTGTTAGGAATGTGGTATATCACAAAGATTTCTTCTCAATACCCTAATCTATTGTCAACCATAATATCTTTAATAAGAGAAATGCCATATTTATACCAATTCTTAGCAGAGCAACCTTGGGTTAGAGCTAAAGGTTTGTAGCTAGCTTCTAGACCCACCAGATGGATCTATCCATAATAGAATATGATTGAGAACCTCCACATGCACCCCTATTTAAGATATGAGTTCTAACTTGAGTTCGTGCCTTCCAAATAGATTGAAAGATTTTGGAGCCAAACACAATCAACTAGAAGTTACCAAATACTTTATCACATAGAGGAATGTTAGTCTAGCTCTTACCTTTTCTAATCCCTACTCTATAGATGTTGTTTCTATCCAATACTTTCCAAGGTTTCTCTCCTAAAAATGCCTGCACAACCCATTTAGATGGCAATTCCATACCTTGGACTTTCAAGTCTTTAATGCCTAGACCTCTTTTTTCATTGGGTAAACAACACCAGTCTCATTTAACACAATGCCTTTTTCTTCTCAATCCCATTAGACCGTAAGAAGTCTCTCATAATTCTTTTTAGGTTAGTAGTTTGATAGTTAGAAAACAACCAAGTAGAAGAGAAATAAATATGGTGAGAAGATATAAATTTTTGAACCACTTGCACTCTACCAACCAAAGAGAGGAGATGTGTTTGCCACTTTAATTTTTTTTTCAATTTTGGAAAAGAGCCAGTTCCACATATCTTTGATGGATGGATCACTAGACAATGGTACCCCCAAATATCTAACAATTTCATTTAGCCCTAACCATTGCCACCCAATTTTCACAATCCATTTAGGAGGAGAGGCAGACCATCCAATAATGGAAGACTTATGAGGAGCTACTTTATCCCTAGAAACTTCACAAAAGCAAAGAACTACGCTTAACATATTCTCAAAATTTCCTTCCTCCAAAGTAATAAAAAAAGTAGTGTCATCTGCAAACTGAGCATTAAGTAATAATTACTTATTAAGGAGAGTGATCTCTTTAATAGGGGCCCTAAGTATGGAGACCTGAGAATGTAATATAGGGCATCAACAACTATAACAAACATGGAGGAAGCAATTGGAAACCCCTGCTTGATATATCTTTGTAGAGTAATACTATCGATGATTTCACCATTTACATCAATAATTGTAGAAGAATCTTTAAGAAGAATATCAATCCATTTTCAAAAATAAGGAGGAAAACCAAAGGTTTGGAGCATTCCCCTAACAAAGGGCCATTCAATACGATCATATGCTTTTTCAAAGTCTAATAAAATTATCATTATACTTTGATCATCATTCCTAGCCCAATGCATAGCTTCCCAGCTTGTAATCAAATTTTCAAGAATAAATCTTTCCTTTATAAACCCCATTTCAATTGGGGATATAAATTCATTTAGTAGGCCTCCAATTCTCTTTGCAAGAGTTCTAGCCACAATCTTATAAGAAAGATTAAATAATGTAATGGGGCTCCAATTCTTAACTCGTGATTTTTCTCCACCTTTAGGTAGTAACTTAATAACTCCCCTGTTAATATCAATACATAGAGACCCTAGCTTGAAATAATATTCATATAACTCCAAAAGATCAAGAGAAATACAATCCCCATTATGCTTGTAAAATTCAGTTGGTAGATCATCAGGACTGGGTGATATTTCATTAGCAAGAGAAAGAATAGTAGCAATAATTTCTTCAAGATTTATGGGCAATTCAAGCTTCTTAGCTTCTATATCAAAGATCTTCTTTGGGATCATCTTTAGGCATTTCTCTAGACTAGAGTAATTATTCTCATTGAATTCTGAAGTAAAGAGATCCTTATAGAATGTAAATAAATCATCTTTAATACAATCATGATCATAAGTGACATCATCACTAATCTGAATTGTCTCAACCAATTCTCTTTTATGTTTGTCTCTAATGATGTTGAAAAAGTACTTGGTTCCTCTGTCTCCATCCTTCATCCAATTCATCCTGGCTCTAGTCTTCTATCCTTTAATTTTGTATTGTTGATGCTTTCTAAGAAGACATTTAATTTCTCCTAGTTTGTCTTCTAGCTAGGGGTCACAACCTTTCAATTGTAAATATTTTTTAGTTGAGTTTAAAATACTTTGAAGCCATTGTTAATCCTTATTTATGTCAATAGAATATTTATTTCCTATAATCTAATAGAGCTTCCTCCAAGAATCTACTAGCATATTCCACAAATCCCTAGGTTTTAATTATGGATTACAAAGTTTACTTGGAGACTAGTCATCATTTTAATGGCATCATCATTGTCCTCATTTTTGAGAAAGGAATTATTATGTTTAAAATTTACATTTTTTCTTCTATTTTCAAGTAAACTTTCGATATAGATACTAATAGAGATTGGGTGGTGATCTGACACAATAGAGGGAGAAACAATCACAAGAGCATGTACATCTTGCCTTTCTAGAGAAAATATATGATCCTCTATATATTGTATCCAATTGACAATATTTATTCTTTAGTGTCCAACTTGATTATTACACCATGTGAACCAAATATCAGAGAAATACTTCTTCTTAAGAGTCATGGGGTAAATAATCCTAAATTTCCTCTTAAAATTAGACCCAAAAAACATTGTTCATTACCTTTCCAATAGTGGGCATTTCCCCCACTCTTATCTTCTTTATTCTCCACCATGTTAAAATCTCTAACAAATATCTAGTGGGCTTTGGGTAAGTTTTTAGTTAACCATTCCCACAGTACAACCCACTCCCTATAATCATTAGGGGCATATATATTATGAATTCCAATTAAGACATCATTGAGCTGAAGAGGGACCCACAAGGCTCTATGACAAGGGGACAAACCATTAGAAGTAATATTGTCAACCTATTGCGGCCCTACCATAATAGCAGTACCACCTTTTCCTCTAGGATGATTGGTGTGGAAACCTATGGACTAACCCCATATGAATTTCAAAATGCTAAAAGCTTGAAACCCAACAATCTTAATTTATTGTAAATAGATAAAATCTTTAGCTTTAATATTGTTACACCATTTTCTATCCATATATTTTATGTTAGACATCTCTAAACCTCTAACATTCCAACTGTGTATGTGCATCATTTATATTGTAAGGATTTGTTGTTATTGTATAGCCTGTTAAAATAGTCTACAAGATCTTTCCCAAATCTCCTACTATCATTAAAGAGACTTTATTTCAATCATCTTCCTCTTTTTATTAGCACTTTTATTGGTAACTTTAGTGAATAGTTCTTCATTCATGGAATCAAATGTATTATTAGTGTTCTTATTAACAACTATAGATTTTAGTGACCCAGTTAGAACTTTATCTCTACATAGGGGTCCCTTGGAAATCTTCCTAATATTCTTAGCTCTTTCATTAATGGTTCTAAGGGATAGCTATTGAGTGTTCAACTTAGGTGGGAGTGAAGCAATATTATAACCCTCAGCCTTCCTAATATCAACCTTAGAATACAGTGTTGGAAATACAATAGGGAAAGTAAACTCTAAGGGGGTGGGGGGTGGTGAATTAGTCCTTCAAATCTTTAACCATAAATTCATTCACCACACATCCATCTCACAATTTGCATGTAAACTGAAATAGATAGCTAAACATATTCATCCATAGTATGAAAGAAAATAGCATTCAACACATGTATGACACAAGATATTTGGTTACCCAGAAATTCTCCAATGAGAAGGTAAAATTGGGGTGGGGATGACACCCACAAATCTCCACTATTGTAGTAATAAAGTGTATCCAATGAAGGCTACAATGTTTGATCATGAAATATGATCTACCTTGTGAAAGGTCTGCCATGTTAAAGGCTTACAAGATTGTTATATCTTACCCTATTAAAGGATTTCAACACCTTGTTAGAAGTGTGCCTGGTAAAAGGACTTTGACTTACAATGAAGTAAGCACCCTGTTAAAGGATTTACAATAGCTTGTTAAGACTACTCTATTAAGAGATTTAATTGATTCACCTACTAGAATGTATCAGCAATGATCTTGTAGTTAGTACTCTAATGATAGAAAATAGATCACCTCTTTCATGATGTGTACTTGATCCTCACTGATCATATGTATCTTTGTTGTCTTCTAATTCATTTCCTATGTTCTCCTCTAACGAGTTATGCAATGTATCTCAATTCACAACTCCTTAGTCAACATGAATGCTTTGTTTGTGCATGCAAACTTCTCTCTTTTTCTTCATCTGCATTTATAAAAAATTTAGGGTTTGTCCTCCTTAAGAAGACTTAGGTGACTTAGGGTTACCTATGAATCAACGATTGTGATTCACCCATTTTGTCGCTTGATCCTTTCCTTTTTATGATTGGTTGCATGTATTTTATAGGGATTCTTAATAAAAATTCATGCTTATCATCTAAGATTGCAAAACAATCCTTAAGTTAGCTCAAAAATGGTTTACATAAAAGTTTGTGCCATTACAAAAAAACTATGTCAAAAAAATATTACTTGAAACTTGAAGTCCCTGATGCTCAACATAAACTACAACTTCAATGTTGTAACATGGCCTCTGAATGACTCAACATCCACTGATCACTCAACATTTGAATGACTTGACACTTACTATCTACTCGGCACTTGAGTGACTTGGCACTTACTAGTTACCGAACACATATTTTATATCTCTTCACTTAGCATATACTATCTGGCAACTTATGCTTGGCATACATCACTTGTTCGGCATGAACTAGGTAAATGACTTAAGTATATTGTCACTCATATATTAAAACCAATTTTAGATTAACAATCTCCCCCTTTGACATGAGTGGTAAGATACTTGGTCATGCATGAATATCCTTAGCTCTTCGAGCATAACTCAAATAATATCTATTTACATAAAAAAAATTCAAAACTTTAAAATTTTGTAAAACTTATTATTCATCAGTCATACCTCAAAATTCAATAACTCCCCTTGAGTTAATTATTCTATTCTGAATTGAAACTGAACACTCCTCCTAAGTAGATTCTACATATGCTAACTCTATCTCTATTTCATCTCCCCCAAAACTTATCTCTCCTTTCATGTATTCTCCCTCTTTCTCCATTATCTCCCCCTTTTAACACTTATGTCATGGGTGGTACATGAATGGTGTGGTTTTCTAAGAAAGTTTTATGGACCTCAAGTATTATCTTCAGAGTTGCATTCCAGTTATCACATGCTACTTCCAATGATTTGATTTGGATAGATAACTCGGCAGCAAGGTGAACTAAGCCTTCATGTGTGGAAAGATGGGGATCTTTCTTCATTACTATTTTAGCAAAGGCTAGTTCTTGGTGTAGTATCTCCATGTGTAGGGTCCGCATGGAGTGGATATTGATTAGTTTAGCCTAACTATTAGCATCTTGAGCTTGCAATGCGGCTAATTAACCTTGGGAGTCCAACAAATTCCTGAAGTACTTATGACTCTAAGCTAGAGAATTAGGTAGATTAGTACTTGTTAGCTTCATATCTCCTTGTAGAGTGTCAATATGGTGTTGCACTTCTTGTGTGAATAGAGTTGTATCACACAACTTGGTGTACAGAGAGAAAACATTCTCTAAGACTTTCTTTACACCCTCAATCTTGGTTGCTAACACAACTTGGTGTAGTGCAATGGCACTAGATATCTATTCATTCACCTTGGTTTGGAATTTCTTCTCAGACCATTCCAATAATTTCGCATTGGTATCTAGGTCTTCATTGCTGATTTTTTCTACAATATTTACCAATTTCTCAATGAGTGGCTTGGCTTCATTAGGTGTAGGGAGGTTGAATGCATCAAGAAATATGCCCTTGATGTCATGAAGTGCAAGTTTCTGCTTGTGGTCCCTTCTGCATAGTTCTTGGTGTTTCTTTCTTGCTAGAGCATCCTGTAATATACTCATATGCTCTATTGTGATTGTTGTAAGATCATACTTTGGTAACTCAATCACCTCATCTAAGTTGATGTCACCATAGGATGTTATCTCATCAACCTTAGATATGATAGGACTTGGCCTTGATTCTTGCAATGGTGTAGCTTCACTACTTGGCCTATGAAGTGCTTGACTAGGAGTAGGTGTAGCAGTGTCTAGTAATGTAACTAGTGTCTATATTTCTATTACTTCCTTTAGCTTTGTAGTCAACATTGAATCTTCAGTCCTATCCTTCTCTTTCTCTTTGATCTCTTCTTCACCTTTTATTTTTGGTGTAGGTGCAGGACTGGCTTCTTGACCTGTTTGAACTGGTGTCCTTTCCTTTTCAATTATTGTAATTGTAGGTACCTTGGTGTTGATATGTGAAGGTGAGATGTCCTTCATGTGGTATACAACCATATGCATGGTAGTTTGCACCTCTGTACGTTGAAAGATGTTGAAGGTGGACATTTAAGATTAGACTGATAAGATACCATTGCCTTATATGAGGGTCTAGCCTCTCCTTCATCATTCACTAGAATAGCCTCAACATGGGTGTCCCTGCAATCATTTTCCAAACCCCTCTTATAAATTTCCATCCTCAACTCTCAATCATTATTTTCCTTTAATCTTTCTAGACTGCACATAGGTGAAACTAGTTAGGATCCAAGAGAACTTGGATCCTTAGGCATATTTACTAAAACCCTAGAAAACACTCAAAAGCAAAAGAAAAGACTTGCATACACATACAAAACACAAAGTGAATAATGGAAAGAACACAACTAAATGCATACCATAACTAGTGCAAAGGATGAAATCCACATAGAAAATAGTAAATAAACCACAAGAGTCTATTGGAATTACAATAGGAAAGGTAAAATTCTAGGGGGGGGGAGGTGGGTGAATCAGTAGTTTTAAACCTAGACCCATAAAAATTTCACCACACATCCATCTCATGCTTTCAATGAGTAAACTGAAATAACATATAAAATATATACATCTAAATCATGTAAACATGTAAGCATTCACACACATAACACTAGATATGATTACCCAAAAATCCTCCAAGTGAGAAGGTAAAATTGGGATGGGGATGACACCCACAAATCTTCACTACTGCAGTAATAAAGTGTATCCAATGAAGGTTACAATGTTTTGACCATGAAACATGATCTACCCTATAAAAGTTCTACCCTCTTAAAGGCTTACAAAGATTGTTAGGTCTCACCTTGTTAGAGGATTTTAAGACCTTGTTAGAAGTGTGCCTTGTTAGAGGACTTTAACTTACAACTAAATAAGCACCCTATTAAAGGATTTCATATAGCTTGTTAAGAGATTTGGCTGAAATCACCTGTTAGAATGTCTCAGCATAGATCCTATAGTTGGCACTTGCTTGCTTGATAACAGATCACCTTTAAACAATGTCTTCTTGATCCTTCTTGACCATATGTCTCAATGTTGTATCCTTTTCTCTATCCTTTGTTCTACTCTAACTGATTCTATGATTCATTCTCTCTTCATAACTTCTAAGTCACCATGAATGCTCTATTTTCTCATGCAAACTATCCTCTTTGCTCCTTCAATTTCTTGCACACTCGATTATCATAAAGATTTTAGGTTTAATCCTCCTTAAGATGACTTTGGTGGCTTAGGGTTAGGTATGAATCTACGGTTGAGATTCATCCATTTTTCTGCTTAATCCTTCCCATTTTCTAATTGGTTGCATGTAATTGCATGGGGAATCCAACTAGAATTTTGTTCTTATCTCCAAAATATCATAATTTTCCTTTGAGTTGGCTCAAAAATGGTTTACATAGTTGTTTGTGTCATTATAAACAAATATGTCAAAATTGTGTCACTCGGCATCTAAAGTCTCTAATGCTCGGCACGCACTAATCTCTTTGCTATGACTCGACACCTACATTTCTCGGCATCCACTATTTACTTGGCTCCTAAATCACTTGGGATGGTCTATCTTCTTGGTACTTGAGTGACTCGACACATGAGTGGCTCAACTCTCACTGTAACTCAACACGATCTAATATTTACATGTTGTGTTCAGCATGTACTACTAATTTGACATGAACTAAGTAAATAACTTAAGTATGTTGACACTCGCATGTCAAAACCAATCTAAGATCAACAATCTCCCCCCTTTGACATGAGTGTCAAAAACACTTGAATATACATTAATATCCTTAATTTATCGAGTATAACATATCCATGACTCGGCTTATATACAAAACTTCAAAATTTTAAAATTTTAAAATAACTTATATACCTCAAAATTTGATAACACCCCTTGAGTTGATATGTTTATTCTGTAATCAAAATTATGTGCTCCTTCTAAGTAAATGTGTCTCTATTGATACACTTTTCCTTCAATGTGTTGTGTTACTGATACTCTTTCATCTGTTAGCTAATATCTTCTTATATACTTGCTCTTCCTTAGATGATATCTCCAATTTTCTCTCTCTCCCCCAAAAATATATATCTCACCCAATTATATATCTCCCTAGGTTTGTTATTATTCTCCCTTGTTTTATTCTCCCCCAAAAATATTTCTCCCCCTTTTTGACACTTATGTCAAATGGGCTACACACTTATTGTGTGTTTGTCCAAAAAGGATTTATGGACATCCAATATGATCTTGAGGGTTGCATCCCAATTATCACATGCAACATCCAGTGACTTGAGTTGGATGGCAAGCTTAATAGCAAGGTGGACTAGACCATCTAAAGTAGAAAGATTGGGGTCTTTCTTTAGTAGATTTTTAACATAGCCTAGCTCCTTGTTCAATATTTCCATATGTGGGGTGACAGTTGTTTGTATGCTAGTCAGTTTGGCTCTTATGTTAGCCTCGTCTACTATCAATATAGCTAACTGACTCTGTGTGTGAAGCAATGTCCTGAAATGCCTCTCACTTTGAGCTAGATTAGTTGATAGTCTTGCACCTGATGCAAAAATTTGACTCTCTAGACTCAGAATGTGACTCCTGGTCTCTTGGGTGAATAGTGATGAGTTGCATAATTTTGTGTATAATGAGAAGATGTTCTCATGTACCTTCTTCAAATCCTCAACCTTAGTTGCCAATGCAACTTGTGTTAGTGCTATCTTACTAGATATTTTCTCATTCACCCTGTTTTAGAACATATTTTCTAACCATTCTAATAATTTTGCATTAGTATCAAGGTCTTCATTACTGGTCTTTTCCACTATATCTGTCAATTGTTCCATTAGTGGCTTGGTCTCTTCAAGAGTTGGTGGACTAAATGCATCTAGAAAGATGTCCTTAATGTCTTGAAGTGCCTGCTTCTACCTATGTTCTCTCCTAAGCACTTCTTGATGCTTTTTCCTTTCTAAGGCCTATTGTAATATGCCTATTTGTCCTAATGTCATGGTGTCATAGTCATATTTGGGTATGATAATTTCTTCATCAAGGCTTATATCTCCATAGAGAATTACATTTTCAACCTTTGATGAACTTGGGCTTGGAACTAAGATTTGCAATGGAATAGCTTCTATGCTCGACTTCTGAAGAGTTTGTGTGGAAGGAGTTCCAAATGCTAGTAAAGCTACCAAAGCTTGAAAGGCAACTTGTTCCTTCACCTTAGGTGTTTGCTCACTCTCTTCAGGCTTGTCCTGTTCTACCACTATGACTTGACTTGCACTTTTCCCTTGTGCAATAGGTGCAGATAAGTCTATTTAACCTATTTCCCATTGTCCTGCAGTGGTGACTTGTTCTTTTATTGTTTTCTTCTCAATAGTATCAATTTTGGCAATTTTATCAACCTTGCTAGATGTAGCTTCTGGCATTTGTACCAAAGGTTGTACATTAGTGACTAAAGGGATGATAGAAGGTGGTTCTTGTATATTCACATTTTCCTTTTCAACATCAGTCACTGACTTTTGTAATTCATCTACACTTATCAAAACAGGATTGCCACAAAGTTTGGTCTGCAATGTAGATTGATCTAATATCTTCTTTAAATCCTCCTTAGTAAGAGGATTGATGTTCTAAGCTGATAGACTAGAAACATCCTTGATAGTTATTGTTTCAGTTGTGTCATGTGGAGGACTGACACTCGATAGTTGTGTGTCATGCACACTTTGTTCTTCTTGTTGTTCAGGCTCAGCTTTTGTCTTGTCATCTTCTTTCATTTTTGTTCCTCCTCCAATAGTATTATCTTTGTCATTATCTTCCTCATCGTCATCTTTGACCTCTAAAGGTTCAAGTTCTCCTTTCTTCACTGTGGTTAATGCATAAATGAGTTTCCATATCTGTGTTGATTTCTTGACAACATCCTCAATATTATTTTGTATTTAGGTGTGAACCTAACTGCATACTTCTTTACAACTTTAGCGGTTTGTGCCTTTGTTAATTTAGGCATCACTTGGGCCAGTGTTGTCTCCTTGATTTGTCTTTCCACATTTTAGATAGTAATGCTATTTTTTCTCAACTATGTCAGATAGACTCTTAGGTATATTTGGAAAATTCTAGTGGTTTTGTCTTGAATTTTGAAATCATGGCATATAGAGTCTCTTCCACTTGGTTTTTCTCCTCTTTACCCAATTTATCAAAATCAACATGACTAAATCTTGATAGATATACATTATTCTTAACATTCTCACATAAGTTTTCAAGATCTGAAAGAAGGTTGTGACTTATCACCTTAATTTGGTTGTTGTCATCTGACTCTGTTTTCTCCTCTTCAAAATTTGGTTGTGCAACATATTTACTTCTAGGTCTCTTTTTCTCTTGACCTCCTTGTTCTATTTGCTTTTTCTTCTCCTTATTATTTTGCATAGTAGCACATGTGTTGGCTCTTTTTGTAGGTGCAGTGGACTTTGGTTGACTTGATTTGACTTTTTTCTTAGTCCTTCCCATAGGGTGTGCCTTGGCCTTCCTTTTCTTTTTCTCAACAAGAATATGTGCTTCCTTAACTCCTTCTCCCTTGGCACCTTTAGTTTTCTCATCTTCTTTATCTTCTCCCATGCCTTGTGTCAAAGCTAGAGTTTCTTGTGCTTGAATTCCTTCTTCCTCTTCATCATCTTCTTCTTCTTCCTCTTCCTCCTTGACACGCTCTCCAAATTTGGCTTTCAGTTTATTCACTATCTTTTCCTTTTTCTTCATGGCAGAGGCACTCTTTAATTCCATGGTAATCTTGGACTTTACCATCTCATAGTTTCCAGAAACTTTTGCAGTTTTATCTACCTCTTCTGATAGTAAAGCTATGATAGCTGCAGAGGCTTCATCCACATTCATCTCATAGCCTAAGGTTCTCAACCATCTTACCCTTAATGTGGCAACTTGCACAAAAGTATAATCAACATCCACAAGAAAACATACATCATTATAATGTTTTTCAACCAAAGATACTGGTATTCTTAGTCTCCCCTTTATTGACTTTTTGAAATCTTCAAACTAGTCATTAAGGTTTTAAAATTCTCTCCTAGCTGCTTAATGTACTCACCAATCTATACTGCAATTGATCTGTTGGTCTTCCATCCCATAGTACCAAATGAGGGGAATGTATTTTGTACATAAAATAATATACAAATCAATATAGAACCAAATTTGCATTGTGCAGTCTCTATTTTCCTGATTGCTCCAAGGTTCTCCATTAGTTGTTGTAATTGCAGTTCTGCTAGATCATATGTATGATCTTTCTTAACAATCTTGTATCCAACATCCACACCTATACAAGGTACACTATTCAATCTACTAGATTGATAGAACTTGTGTTATATAACCCTTACAGAAAAGTTTATTAGAGGATCAGTGATTGTGTCTATTGTCATACCTCTTTTATTCTAGACAGCTCCAATATATTTCTCAATCACTTCCTTAGAATCACTTCTTAGTGTCTTAGGCCGATCTAGGGTCCGCTCTCTAGCCATAAGGAGCCATCATGGATTTGGCTAAGCACAATTTTGATCCATTCTGTCTTAAACACATTTGGAAAATCTAGGGCTCATGTTAATCCCTTTCTCTCAATGATTTTGAACTCTTCTTTCAAAACACCATTTTCAAAAAGTTTGTTGTATGCTTCCCTAATTTCCATATCCCCAATGCTTCCTATTTTACAGTTGTAGTATTTTCTTACATCTTGCACCATTATTAAATTTGATGGAATCATCGACAATGTGCCAAAAGGGTATTTCTTGTAAGAAATGTTAGGAAGAGCTTTGAAAATGGGTTGCTTGACTTCATTACTTACTAATTGAACATTTAAAACTTCCTTCCCTTCAACATTCTTTGAACTAGATGCCATTGCGTGAAACTAGGATTTATGAAAATTAAAATTGCGTAGTATAGCTCTTGATAAATACCTTGTGAAATTTGACTAACTGGTGTGAGATCATTGCTAGAATCTTCTACAAATTCTTTGAATGGATTTCCAAATTGCCTTTTTCTCTGCTCACTCTTTCTCAAATTTGAAATGATGAAAAATGAGCCAAAATTTATCAAATACCCTTTGAAAACCTTGCAATAAATTCTAAGTGCTTACACAACTGTAAGCTCAGTATCAACCAATTTTAGGCTCACTTAGCATCCATTAACATTTCCATCACTTAGCAACCACTACAAGTACGGCATCAACTAGCCATAATGCTAGCTTGGCATCTTCTAGCATTCCACTTGGCATACATAGGAAATATTTCATGCTCGGCAACAACATGAAAAAATTAAAGATTTATCTTGAATTCCTACAACATTTTTCATCTTTATTCATGCTAATGTACTCCTTTTAGTACTATCTCCTTTGGAACTAATGTATGTTATAGCGTTAAATATCAGTCCCACATACCTCTTGATTTCCTAGTTTGATGAGGTGTGATCACTTGACTCATTGGGTGAAGTGATCCCTTCTCCATTTGATGTGTTGTAATCATTCTTTCTCTTCCATGTCTTGTTCATCTCATCTCTAATGTGTTCAACACCTACCTTGCCTTTTCCTTTATCAAATTCACAACTTGGTGCCTTTGACCTAGTTGGACAATATCTACTGATGTGACCAGTCTTCAAATAGTTGAAACATGTGGTTTGACTCAACCACCTTTGGTAATTACGTCTAAAGTGTGTTCAAATGCAATTCTCAAGAACATGCACGTATTCTTGAAAATAATGATAGCTATATCTTGTATTATAATCCCAATTATAAGAGTTGTCATTGTTCCTTACCTTTGTTTTCTTTTTTGATGACCACATGGGTTTGGATCTGCATTCAAAAGCTCTATGTCCATGCTTCTGATAGTTGTAGCAATGCCCCTCAAATCTTTGTGTATGCATGGTCCTAGTTTTGCATTCATAGGCCTGATGATCTTGTTTGTTTCACTTATGGCAGTAAACCATGTTCTTTGGCTTGATATTCTTATTTGCAGTCTTGCTCCTGCACACAAGAGAAACATGTCCTTTCTTACCACAATTATGACAAGTAGGTTTAGATTTTTTACCTTTGTTGATTCTTTCTTCTACATTTTTAGATGATTCTCCTTCTTCAGTGCTTGTATATCCCAGTCTAGATGTATCATTATTGGATCTAGGAGATCTCAATAATTGTTCAAAGTATTTGATGGCTTCATTTGGTTTGTTGAAACTTTTAGCAAATTCCTTTTCTCTCTTTAGCTCACTCTACAATTGTTCATTCTGCAACTTCTATGTAGTTATCTCAATGTCCTTGACATTTAACTCATAGTTGGCATTCCTCATTTGACTTAAAGTATCCAATTGCATGTTGGAAATCTTGGTTAGCTCTGTTAACTTCTCTTCTAGTCTGTTGGCTAGAACTCTTTTGTCTTCTTCAATCATGGCTTTGTCTTCCATGGCTTTATTCTTTTGTTCAACCACTTCACATAGTAGTATGGCTTGTGATTCTTGCTCTAATTTGAGATTTCTAATTTCCTCAACTTGGAATCTATTCTTTTCCCTTAGATCTGCAACTAATGTATCAAATTCATTTGATTCTCCATCTGCAAATAGCTTAGTAGTGTCTATCTATATGTATTGTGTGTCATTCTCTACATTAGCAATTTCTTTTCTTCTCTTCAAGGAATTATTTAGGTCTTCTATTGCTTGATGTAGTTGATTTAGTATGAGATGTATTTCAATCTCCTAGTTCTCAATGGTCTTTCCCAACTTGTAGACTTCCATTTCAAGATCTTTCCTCAAAGCTACAAAGCTTCTCTTTAGAAGAAAAAAGCTCTAATACCAATTGTTGAAATTACAATAGGAAAGGTAAACTTTTGGGAGGGCGAGGGGGGGGGGGGATGGATGAATCAGTAGTTTTAAACTTGGATCCATAAAACTTTCACCACACATCCATCTCATGCATTCAATGAGTAAACTGAAATAATATATAAAATATATATATCTAAATCATGTAAACATGTAAGCATTCACACACATAACACCAGATATGATTACCCATAAACCCTCCAAGTGAGAAGGTAAAACTGGGGTGGGGATGACACCCACAATTCTTCACTACTGCAGCGATAAAGTGTATCCAATGAAGGTTACAATGTTTTGACCATGAAACATGATCTACCCTTGAAAGGTCTACCTTTTTAAAGGCTTACAAAGGCTATTAGGTCTCACCTTGTTAGAGGATTTTAACACCTTGTTAGAAGTGTGCCTTGTTAGAGGACTTTAACTTACAACTAATTAAGCACCTTGTTAAAGGATTTCATACAACCTATTAAGACTACTATGTTAAGTGATTTGACTGAAATTGCCTGTTATAATGTCTTAGCATAGATCCTACGGTTGGCACTTGCTTTCCTGATAACAAATCACCTCTAAAAAATGTCTTCTTGATCCTTCTTGATCATATGTCTCAATGTTGTATCCTTTTCTCAATCCTCTGTTCTTCTCTAACTAATTCTATAATTCTTTCTCTCTTCATAACTTCTATGTCATTGTGAATGTTTTGTTTTCTCATGCAAACTATCCTCTTCACTCCTTCAATTCCTTACACACTCAATTATCATAAAGAGTTTAAGGCTTTGTCCTCCTTAAGAAGAATGTAGTGTCTTAGGGTTAGGTATGAACCTATGGCTAAGATTCATCTATTTTTCCACTTAATCCTTCTCATTTTTTGATTGGTTGCATGTAATTAAATAGGGAATCTAACTAGAGATTTATTCTTATCTCCAAAATATTGTAATTTTCCCTTAAGTCAGCTCAAAAATAGTTTACATTGTTGTTTGTGCCATTACAAAAAAAATGTCAAAACTATGTCACTAGACATCTAAAGCCTCTGATGCTTGGCACACACTAATCTCTCTACTATGACTCGACACCTGCATTGCTCAACATTCACGATTTACTTAGCTCTTGAATCACTTGGCATGGTTTATCTACTCAGCACTTGAGTGACTTGACACATGAGTGGCTTGGCACTCACTATAACTCGGCATGATATAATATTTACATGTTGTGCTGGACATGAACTAATTAAATGACTAAAGTGTGTTAACACTCACTTGTCAAAACCTATCTAAGATTAATAGAGTCTACATAGAGTATGACTGTTAGCAATGAAACACAGTGATAGTTGTCCAGTTGCAGAGCCCCTTCAAATCCTTGAAGTAGTAGATTTTGGAAACTATAAGACCACAAAATATACTCTAAAAGATGGAAAATGGGCTAAAGGGTGTAATTTAGTAATTGAAAAGATTCGAGTGTATCATTTCATATACATTTTCAAGATTTTTATGAGTATGAAAGGCATACACCTAGAGCTTTATGGTTTGATCTATAATTCGAGTTGTGTGAGGACACATTTCCACTAAATACAAATTTTTTAGTTGTGGACTTCATCGAGAACTACACACTACAACCACAAAATGGGATGAAATCAAGACATAATAGTTCTCATAGGTATCTATATTTGTTTATATAGAACTCATATATTCATTTGTCTATATAGAGGAGGAGAAGAAGATAATGATAGGGAGTATCATGTTTACATCAATGATGATCACTTACATTGTACATATTTTGTACATGGTTGCTTTCAACTATTTTATGGTGATTTGGCTAATAGGGGTATATCATATTGTTGATGCATCATATGGTTGGATAATTTTTCATCACAATTCAATAATTATTGGATATTACATTCATTGAGTGGGATGTATAATATCATTGGTATTTAGTATATGTGGAATTTCATAGAGGCTAACCATGGAAAGTGAGAGTATGATTGTGCATTCTCATGTATCAAAAGAGACTTATCTTGTGAAAATTAAAGCACAAAGAGGGAGAATTATTTCTAGATGTGAGATGTATCATATAGTAGTGCAAAACTAGAATGGATTTAGGTAATGAAGGTGAGTCTATAGGTCATAGACTTTTTTTTGGTTTATAGATAAAACTAATATTGCACAATATGAAGATTTTTTACACTGATAGGGTTGCGTGAGCTATCCTCTTTTAGAATGTTGAACATAGGTTCATGGGGTATCTTCACATGACATATGACATTTTTTTTTCTACCATGTGTAGATGAAGATTGGGATAGGTGCTAGTCAAAGGAATGGATCAATGACTAGAACACAAGAGTTTTGAGCCCACTTGACATCTATCATCCCTAAACAATATTGCAATTGACAAAAATATAATCATCTATAGGATTTGATTTCTTGTTTGATCTAGTGTAATCATGAAAAATGTCCATGTAGAATTAATTTCTAATTTAGTACTTTATCCTAATGATTTGGTAAATTAATGGGCACATTATATTTCTCTCATTTTAGGACATTATTTTTTTGTTATTGCACTCAAAAACAATGAATAAGGGACAAATTCTTATTTGTGTTGTTATGTTGAGGAAAAAAAGAAAGTGGATCACTCATTTTTTGATTAATATAAAAAATAAGTTTTGAAGGGACTCAAAACCCTATTACAAAAACTTACATAAAGATGTTCATAAGGAAACCTTAAATAAAACCATTTTGAGAAATAGAAAAACCAACAATGAAAAAAATTGATTAAAAAACTAGCTAGAAACCAAAACCTAGAGCCAAGAACCAACAACCAATAAAAAAAACTAGAGACGTCAAAGCATCTCCTTAATACAAGTTGTCATATTCTATTTGAGCACCAATAGGTTACACATAAAGGTTTTGATATCAAGGAGGTCTAAAGAAGCTTCAACAACCATATTCTTTTTTATAGCTTGAGTCATTTTCCTCGAGCTAGAACCATGCCCAACCACAGTGCATGTGTCCATGTCTAGGATTGAAGGAGGACTAGAACCAACTTCCAACTTTCTAATCATTTTGTTGAAACTACCAACAGAGGAGCCCAAAATATCATGACTCTTATGGATGAGGTTATTCATATTAGTTTTCATGTTCCCCATCTTCTCTAGCAAATCATTCACCTTCTTCTTGAGTCCACCCTTATCATTATTCTCCTCCACCATTTAATCAACATGAAACTAGTTTTGGATATCATCAAATTTGGTTGATAGGGACCTTAGTTTCAAGTGCAAAGGCTTGATCTCCTAGAAGGTCTAGTTCTCTAGATGGAAGGAATACATGGACATAGCCTTAGTCATTTGCAACACACCTAACATTGGTTTAGCCTTATACTTCAAATATTCCACTAGTAACCTAACA
Organism: Cupressus sempervirens; assembly: GCA_028749045.1. Classification (NCBI taxonomy): domain Eukaryota; kingdom Viridiplantae; phylum Streptophyta; class Pinopsida; order Cupressales; family Cupressaceae; genus Cupressus; species Cupressus sempervirens. Next base: position 401,661,709 of record CM053787.1, on the reverse strand, counting down.
TTATGATCTTTTGGGTTTAGAGTCTTCATAAAAGGGATGTTCCTAATATTAATATGCTCCTTCACTTCCTCAGGCATAGGACTCTTTCTCTCACCTTGCACAACCTTGATTTTTTCATTTCCTCCTTGTTTCTTAGAGATATCGGTACATCGTGATCTATAGTGCACTCATAATTCACAAGGATCAAGACCTTCTCACTACTTGTCATACCACTACCAGTATCTATATTTTTATCTTTATTCTCATCTTGGTCAAGGGAAACAATTTTTTTTGCTAAGATGACTAGGAGGCTCCTAAGTAGTGGGAGACATGGTCTTAGGGTTCGAAGCTCACCTTCATCAAAAGTCCAAAATTCATCATAGTTTGTGTCCTCATCCTCAATCTCCATCCCATCACCACCTATCTTATTATCAAAATTACTCTCCACTGTGTCAACGTCCTCCTCACTTTCATCCTCACATTTAGTATCCATTTCATTTTTCTCCACAACCTTTTGTTTCTTAGCATAGGAGGGCATGAAGCTCTCCTCATCATCCTTGCTTCTTTTTCCTTAACCCTTGCAAGAACCAAGGGTGGAAACCTTCTTGTTAACCTTACCCTAAAGACCTAGTTGAACTGGTTCAAGGACCTTATCTCTAATATATTCTATAATCAAAATAATTAAACCTTCATGCAACACAAATTTCTAAGGCTTCTTCTTTTGAATAGTAATACTTTGACTAAGAGAGTTCATTAAGGAAAAGGGAAAGGAGACCTTTTTCATATATCTAAAGTAATTAAGAAAAAAAAAATGGTAAGAATGATCCCTCTTATATTTACCATCCATAGTTATGTACTCCATGATAGACACCATGGCCCTACTCTAGATTAACTTAATTAACTCAACATCATAAAACCCCTCAGAATCTTTAGCAATTTTCTCACCCTTTTCAACATCTTTGGGGAATATTTTAACAACCCTCTTAGAAATTTTTCTATCATGGAAAAAATTCATACCTTTCAATTTGAGGTCAAAAATGTCTGCAATGAGCTCCACAATATGTTTTTATATGGAGCCTAATCAGACTTAGAGGTTAATTTTTTCCCCACTTCATTCAGCATGATTTCTACCTAGATTTTTCTATGGGTTTTGGACACAACACCTCCATGCTAGGGGTCAACCAATAATGCCCCATGCAAGGTCTTGGGATAGTGCCATAGGCGGGGTCAAGGGGCAGTGCACCTTGCAAGGTCTTAGGGTCAGTAGTCCTGGGGTTATGTGGTCTTGTTATCATCACCATTACCGTATAGGTCCACCTATATAGCACCATAACCAAGTATCCCAAGATGATAGCATTGACCCCTACCTAGTTTGCATGTGTAAACTACTCAACCACTCTAATTACTATTACACATATCTCCCATGATATGAGTCACTCTATGGGCTACTAAATCCAATTCAAACCAAGTTGCATCAAGCTCTAGTCAATTAGTAAATAAACCTTAACCCTTCCATTGGGTCCCCTTAATCCAAATCTCTTTCAAACCCAAGTTAATCCCCTAAACCTGCAATCCTAGTAGCTAGTCCTAGAAATCTTGTAACAAACTTTTGTCCCCTCATTCCTATCAGTGTGGGAATGTGAACCCTATCCTTCCCCCTCTCTCCATGGGATTTAATTCCCATGAAAAGGTATCTGAAACCCCTATGATCTCTTGTAGGATCACATAATTTCCCTTTCAATCCCAATCTTTTACTTAGGGAATACAATCCTACAAGAAATTATTTATATGAACACATTCCTACATCTAATTCATCCCCTCCCAAAATTTATTAATCCCACAAAAATCCAAAAACCCCTTCTAAACCCCTACTTCCTAAGAAATTTTGTGAGACCACAACCCACCTATTCTTGATGGTGACCCTACCCATATTGAGCTAATGAGGATGAGAATAAAAAAACTTAAACATGTAATAAATGAAAATGTTAAAAGAACAAGGATAGTTTTTTAACCTCGCTTATGTGGTAGGTTCTCTCTACCTTCACACTCTCCTCATAATATTTGTTTGGTGTCTTATAAGGCCCTCCTCTAATCATCATCTCAGTCTAAATGAGAGTTCTAAATAATAAGATATCAATAGAAAATATGAATGTAAATTAGTTCCTTTCAAGCCCCCACACCCTTATATTGAACCCCTTCTAATCCTTTTTTCCCCATTCTTCTTCCTAGGAAACCCTATTTTTCCTTCCCTAGTTACTTTTGCATCCTAATCACAATTTTAATGCCTTCTAGCCCTTATATGTCCTCATTTCCTATTGATATATTCATTCTTTTTCACATGCCTCCAAGTAGTATTTTCTCTCATGACCTCCTTGTTGAGGGGGCATCACCTAGTCTGGTTTCTTACTCTCCTCTCAAGACTGGAGCAACTTAATTAATTTATAAATTCCTCCATTCCTCTATGATTTTAAATGTCTTTCAAATAATGTTATTTCAATATTATGTTGAAGTGGGAGAAAATGTAGATACCTAAGTCTGATTACATATTTAAGTAATCGTATTCAGTTATCTTTTAAGGACATTATTGATTAAATGTTTAATATTTAATTAATATATGTCACCCCCTGGTTAATTAATTTAATTAATTAAGAATGTGAGAACTCATAGTTTGATTATTAATTAAATCCCCTTAATTAAATTAAATAATTATGCAAAACTTATTTAATTTGATTCCCAAAATCCCTTTTGATTAAATAATTCCCTTTTAATCAATCCCAACATTAGCCAAACCCTTAACCCTCTCCTAACCTTGAGGTTTAGCCTTGATCGAACCCATTCACCCATACTAAGCCCACCTAATTAATTAATTACCCTAGATTAATTAAGTTTTCCACTTACATCCTCCTAACAATCCCATTTGCACCATAATCATTCCCTGATCCAAGCCTAATCTCACCCTAATCATTTGTAAAAGATTAAGCCTAAGGATTAAGAAATCCTATCCCAAAGCCAAGTCAACTCTTGTCAAATCCTCCTCCTCCCCAACCAAAATGCATTAAAGTCTTACATAAATTATATTACATATCTCTTACACACTCTATCCATCTCTTACATCTTTGTCCCCTTCAAATCCCCCAAAATAGTCACATTACCTCCAAAATCCCAGCATTCTCTCCTTGTGGCACTTAACCCAATGAGAGACATTTCAGAGTGAACAATCCATGTGCTCCCCTCTCCTTGTAGCTTGACCACTCTTAAGATCTCAACAAGTTTTCATCTTGGCCATCTATTTCATCCTCCATTTTCCTATATGAAACCTTCTCCCTTTACAAATAATCCACAATAAAAATAGAGTTATAATGGCATTTTGCATCCAAATCATAGCCTAAACCATCCATATTATGCCAAATTTTCTACAAAATACCATATCTTGAATCATCCATTCATCTCCATTTAATTGAATTCAAATCCATCAGTAATGAAGCTTGGGCATCTCCATCAAATTAAGCACACATCTCTCCCTGTTTGGACAAATTTATTGTGCAAAGGAGGAAGCTTCATGAACTTGCAAAGGTTTTCATGGCTCATTTTATTATTTTTAAGCTCTCTCTTTGTAATCCAAATGTAAGTGCTAATGTAGTTTATTTTGTTGAATGTTTAACATTCTTAATGTGCATTAACACTAAATTATAGCTAATACAACATCATATATATTGTGTTCCCAACATTGTAGCCTTAGTTGATAAGTCTTCTATCATTACTGACCAGAACTATCTGGCTATGCTTTGTATTCCTTTCATGGACTTAGGAATTTTCCACATTCTTATCATACCAAAACTAATCACCAAAACAAGGAATCATTCCAATGAATTATGTTTTCATCAATGGAAATATTTGATTATTCTTTCAACCTTGTCATTGCATTAAATATCGACTTGATAAAATATGGAAGAAAAACACATAATAAGACTCCTTGAAAGTTTCATGAGCCATACCATGAGGTGATACTTGAGATAATAAAGGATAGATCAGATTTAGATCATCCATTGGACTAAAAGTCAATACGAAATACTACAATGTCATTTATTTTAATATGCAAACATAAATAAAAGTTTTCTCTTCTCATCTTTTCCATATTTGTGTCCCTTAGAGCTAAGTTGTAAATAGACATTATCATAAAAATAGTACATATTAGTATCTAATTTGCTAATTTTTTTAGTTTTACATTTTATTTATGTCTATTTTGGTGATTTGGTGATTCCATATATTTCATCTTTCCTCAGAATAGAATAATTTTGTATATTTCAAACTATTCATCCTAAAATCAAATGAACTATTCCATTACCTTTGATTATCCATATAATTTCTAGTGACAAACTTATTTCACCTAAGGATTCAATCGAACACTTGTGACCATGTTGAACCAAAGTGTTCCCAAGGTGCACTAAGCAACATCCAATAATGATATTTTGAGGTCCATATCTTAGAGCTCATATGAGGTATTAAAAAACTATCAAGTTCTAAAAGACCATGCTATGGAGGATTATAACCATCTACCATATTTTTGGGAGATTCCACTTCATTTTAATTTGGCAACCCAATTTCAATTTATGTCAAAGCTTGAAATGTCACTCAATTGAAAGAATAAACATTGATATCTTTCAAACTATTTATCGTGGCCCCAAACTATCTATGATATTAACTCTCGTTGTCTAATAAAATGTTAGTGACAAAATCATTTCACCCATAGAGTTTCTCAAACACTTGTAAACATGCCAAACTAAATTGATCCCAAGGAGCACTAAGAAACATTGGGCAGAAATCTTTTAAGGAATATATCTTAGAGCTCGTGTAAGATATCAGTGAATTGTTATGTGATATTGGATCATGCTATTGAGGCCTACATCCATCTACCATAGTTTTGGGAGATTCCACTTTTTTTTAATTTGGCAACCCAATCTCAATTTATGTCAAAACTTGCAATGTTTCTTTGTTGAAAGGAGAAACATTATGTATAACTCAAACCATTATTTATGAATACTCATACACATATGTTCACATGATTAATTAAAATTACAAAAATAATCAATTAGTTTATTACAATTATTTTAGTTGATATATTTATTCATACATATATGTGTGCACTCATATATGCTCATATAAATATACTTCTAAAACACCAAGGAAAAAGTCTTCTATTAAATCAAATAATCACCAAAATGAAAATCCACATGAAACATATACCTCAAAACACCAAAAGATGATAACTAATCCCCAAAGTTAGGTGTGTCACTCCATAATAAAATTCTAGGTTCAGGGCCCCTATGTGGATCATGGTATCATCTCTAGATCAATTATTGATTCTACGAATTTGAGGAATGCTTAGATCTATGTAGTCAGATGGAGTCAATGCCTTTTAACTACAAACACCAGCATCACTAACCAACAACATTTACACAACAATACATACACACACACACACACACACACACACACACACACACACACACACACGTGTGTGTGGATATATACATACACAAACACACACATGAGAAGACAATAATATAAGCAAGGAAGTAGGAGTGTGACATTGTATTGAAATCATGCATGAGTGACTATGATTGCCTCCCCTCTTCTAACACACACAAATAAAATAGAGTACATAAGCATGATATGTTAGAAGGGTTAGTAAATTATATCAATGAAAGTACTTCAATTCAACCATATTTTGAGAACATAGTATAAAATATGATCTATACCATGATATTGAGTAGAGACCTAAAAAACTAAATGCAAATATCAACAAATATAATAGTGTCACTAGAATGGGCATCACAAGGTCTCCTCCTTCAAAAGAAAAAATTGATGACAAGGCAATCAAAATATATAGAGGGTAAGATGTTAATAGACATGAAGGTTGATTTTGACAAGGAATATAAGAAGGGAAAAATTGGGAAATAACTAAAGGTATACCAGAGAAAGGCCAATGATCTTAGGCCATTTACTAGAGTTGTGATCACAGATGCATACGATCCACCTAAAAGATTGCCATATCCAGCCTCACCAAACCCATCCCTAATCTCATCACCTAAAAAAGAAGAGAAAGAAATGGAATAGGATATTTCTCAAGAAATAGAGGTTGAGGCTGGGAAAGATAAAGAAAAGCGACAAAACACCACATAATTCTAGGTTGTTTTTGGATATGTATCTAAGGATGAGGAACTAATCATTGTACTTGAGGAGAAGATGAAGGGAGGGATCCCTCCTATACTTATTGCCCCCTTGTTAGATTTTACATCACAAGAGATACAAGGCAGGTTGCATGGAGATTTAAGGATGGATTTCTACTATGAGTTTATCAGTCATGAAAAATTCATCAAGTCCACTCCTTTTCAATGTTCTTTTATGGAAAATTTATATTAATGAATACCAACATAAATTAGAGGAAATAAAAGTATAGAAGAAAAATATTGCAAAATATGATATTGTTAGAGAAGTGCAAACTAAAATGCACAAAAAACTCCAAGCAATTACACCTAAGGAGGATAAAAATATGATGATGTGAGAAAAAGTATGAGGCTTCATGGTGTTGAGTTTAAAGAGATAATTATGACATTAAAGGGATCTTATTATAGTAAAGACTATACTACTTTGACAATATGGTATTTTACCCCTACTAGTAGAAAAAGAGAGGTTACTGAAGTAAATATTGCTTTAAAGGGAAATTTCATACTACAAAGTGTTAGAGATACTTCCATCATGGAGGCTATAGGACACGGTGTTGGACAAGCCCATTTCTTTTTAGATGTGGAAACAAAAGAAACTTAGGAAAATGAAGAACTAATAATAAGGAACCAACACTTATTTAAAGAGTATGATGCAAAGGAAAAGTTCATGTGTATCAACTTGGAGACAAAAGTGAAACTATTGAGAAAAAGAGTGTCTGAGTTGGACTCTTCCTTTCCAAGTGGAACACATGTTCCTAGTTGATGTGGGGCCTTTGATGATCTAATCTACAATGAGTGATATGGCTACTTCTCCTCTACCTTATAGTGGACTTGATGATGCAAATGATAATACTGGAGAGTCCAATTAGACATTATTATATCATAAATAAATTAATTGGAAAGCAATGCTAGTGGGGATAAGAGTTTAGTTTGAAAGTCCAAGATAAAAATTGTATAGTTAGCCTTGTTTCACATACATGATAGGATCAATGCAAGATTATTAATTACACATGGCTGCTACACACTCCTTTATGAAGAAATATATAAATTTGATAAAGATGAGGTGGCTAAACCTTTGTATGATAGGTGGATCCAAAGGATTGACAACATGGATGTGATTTATACAACATCTAAGTTTCATAATGAAAGGTTCTTTAAGATTCAAACCACTACTTTACTTGTGAAGTCGTTGTCAAACTTTTAGATGTTGTCAGATCATATAGAGGCACAAATCAAAGAATTTCAAAAGGTTTTTGATGAGATTGTAAACATTTTTTTACCATCTATCTTGGATGATAATACAAGGGTTAAAAGTCGTTCCAATTATGGAAGGTTGAAACATTGGATAAGATAAATGCAATAGTTGATGGCATTTGTAGAAGTGTGAATATGGATTTGTTGAAAGCATGCATAGATGAATTGATTACATTGTAGATGTATTATGAGAGCTGTGAGAAGGAGCTTAATTAATGTGTTGTCAAGTACACTCCATATAGGTAGATGCCAGACAAGGTTATGAGTTTTGATTGGCTGAGTGGAGAAGATATTCCTCACGGGTATAGATGTACACTATTATAGAAGATTCATCATTAGAAAAACCACACCAGTAATGAGATCAAATCATTCTTGGGATACACCCATTAACTTCTTACAACCAAAAAGGTCATGGATTTAGAAGTTGTTAACATCACCAAAGTGAACATGACTAACTAAATATGTGAATATTTTGAAGTTTGATAATAAATTTCCTTAGTTATTTTTTAATTTTGTAATCCAATTAAGACATGAAATTTGTCCCACCTATGATACTAAAGCTTGTTTTTATCCTTGTCTATAAAAGGAAATCTAAGACCAAAGGTTTATGTCCAATTTTTAATGAATTAAGGTCTTTACTTCATTTGGTTGTTAGTCTAGTTTTTTTAATTGAGTAAAATAGGTTTTAACAAGTGCCTGAAACCCCACAGTAAACAAAATAAAACCAAATTATAGTTTAGAACATAAAGCATAACTACAATAAACAATGGGCCAGGGAAGGCCACAAACCAATCCTAAGACAAAATATCCTCTAAAGGAGCAAGCAAACCTAGCTAAACAAAAAAAACTAGGGGAAAAAGAAAAAAACTAGGATAACAGATCAAGGCACCGCCTCTTTGACCAGCTTAGTAGTCTTCAGCTCCAGCTTCTCCATGGTCTTTATGGCTTCGGTCATCAACTGATTTTCTTCTCGGGTATCCTCCCTATCCCTCTTTCTCTTGTTCAAACTCACTTTATAGCTCAGGCTATCGTCCAGGGGGTTGACATCTACTTTAGGAGCCATGTTTTCCTCATTTACCATATCAACATTCCCATTTGTACCCACCTCCATCATCTCTTGCATTTTTTTCATATTATCATTTAAGCCCTTGATAATATTAAGGCTCTAGTTAGCTAAACTATGAAGAGTAAACTCCATCCAGTCCAATCTCTTAACCATCTCGGTGACCCTTGTTTCCAGTATGTTAATTCTGTTAGACCAATCATCACCTTCCTTCCCTTCCAGTCCCATAGCCCTTTCCTTTAGCTCTTCAGTTTCATGGAATATCCATTTGATTGACTAGAAGTTGTCCAACATGCTATTACAAGCATTATTAAGGAGATTCATCCCCACTTCCTTAGAATTATCACTAAGAACCACCATATTCAAGTCAATCAGTTCATCTAGATGGATTTTATCATCATTAGCCTCTAAGACCTTGGGTTGAATAGTCTCTCTAACAATACCCATCTTCACAGTTTGAGACTTGAAGTTCCTCCAGACTATTTTCTTGCCCTTGGAGTCAAAATAAATAGTGGTTTTCTCCTTGCCATTATTGTACTTCTCGACCTTTTGGGCCATGCGAGTTGTCTCTTAACTCTTGCTAGAATCCTAATCAACTGCACTTTCAATTCCCCTTCTCCTCTTGGTCAGGCTTTCCAACTTCCTGTGAGTCTGAAGCTTGCTAGTTCGCTCCCCTTTCACAACAATATCCTCTCCCATATCCATCCCTACATCCTCTTCATTTTAATCCTCTATTGAATTAAACTCAGACATGGATCTTTTACTCGTTGTGCCTTTCCCAGTCTTTTTCTTCTTTTTCTTGCTCAAATCCTTAATTATCTTTGCCACTTCCTTCTCCTCCTCCTTGTCTCAATGGAGCACCGCACTATCCTCAAGATCTGAAGGGAGATGCAAGCTTTCTATATCATCGAAGGAATCCACTTTGTTAGTATAGTGTTAGTATCTTATATATGTTTTTTTTAATGAATAAAAAGAAATAAGTATTTTGTGTCATAGGATGTCAATGTTATCTTTCTTAAAAGATTTTTGAGTCAGATCTGATGTACTGTGATGTATTATGTAACACCCCACCAAGGGATCCAAAAGAATTAACCTAAAGTTTTACTAAGTTTGCCAAACATTTTTTTTAAAGAAAGAATAACATACACATCAATCATAAAGTAGCAGAAGCAATAATATACAATCTTACAAAAGCAAACAAAATAGATTACATTCCTTAAGGATCCCAAGACGTTGAATCACATTTAAATTTAATTAATACTAATTCTAACAATTACCACATCCACATGAAAGAATAATCAAAAGTCCAAAGTCTATTTAAGTAATATACATGTGTTCTGAATGGCACTTGGCAATAAAATTTGGAATGCTCAATCATCCATTGTACATGTCACAGGGTATCAAAGGCTAAAAGAATATACATTTATAAAAATAGATTACATCATCCTTTTCGGATCCATGAAATAAATTAAAATACAACACGTGAAACCATCCATCATAACACACAAGAATAGAATGAAAGGAAATGCAGACAAGGAAACTCTAGCCATGGTATCAATAGATGGATCTCAATGGTAAGAGTAAAAAGCACTACCACCCAACCGCATGTTAACCCAAAAAGGCCCACTCCCACCACGCTAAGGAGATAGTCTCAAGTCCCAAATAGGATATCAATCCAAATATCAAAATTACTCTCTAAGTCTAGGAAACCTAAAAGTAGTCTAACTCAAAGGTTCCAAGATAAATCGACATCTAGATCCAGAGGCACAAAAAGACACATAGGAAACCTACTATGTAAGCGAGCAAGTTTCATCACATGAATCAATGCTAGAGTTACCCTGATAGTCTCTCAGGACCATGCCCCCCTAGTGACCCTATGTGGCACTAGTATCCTCTCGTATTGACAAGGTATACTAATGATACATGGTCACAACCAAACGTTCTCTCTACTCCCATCCTAGTTTGTACTAGCACTCGAGGCGTGGGGAGAATATATAAAGACTCTTGTTAGGTTCATTTTACTCTCATTTAGTGTAGTGTTTTCACTTATTAAACAACTTATAATGGGTTACCCTAGTAGCCACATAGGGCCCTGACCTCCATTGAAAGCCACTTCCTAACATTACATATAGATAACCTACCCTAAGCTCATGAAATCACAATAGGGTTATGCGGTCTTGTTATCTTGCTAATAGATTCTCCATTCTTTCAACCTTTTCATTGCATTAAATATCAACTTGATAAAATATGGAAGAAAAACACATAATAAGACTCCTTGATAGTTTCATGAGCCATACCATGAGGTGATACTTGAGACAATAAAGGATAGATCAGATTTAGATCATCCATTGGACTAAATGTCAATACGAAATACTACAATGTCATTTATTTAAATATGTAAACATAACTAAAAGTTTTCTCTTCTCATCTCTTTCGTATTTGTGTCCCTTAGAGCTAAGTTGTAAATAGACATTATTATAAAAATAGTACATATTAGTATCTAATTTGCTAATTTTTTTAGTTTTACATTTTATTTATGTCTATTTTGGTGATTTGGTGATTCCATATATTTCATCTTTCCTCATAATAGAATAATTTTGTATATTTCAAACTATTCATCCTAAAATCAAATGATCTATTCCATTACCTTTGATTATCCATGTAAATTCTAGTGACAAACTTATTTCACCTAAGGAGTCAATCGAACACTTCTGACCATGTTGGACCAAAGTGTTCTCAAGGTGCACTACGCAACATCCAATAATGATATTTTGAGGTCCATATCTTAGAGCTCATATGAGATATTAAAAAACTATTAGGTTCTAAAAGACCATGCTATGGATGATTATAACCATCTACCATATTTTTGGGAGATTCCACTTCATTTTAATTTGGCAACCCAATTTCAATTTATGTCAAAGCTTGAAATGTCACTCAATTGAAAGAATAAACATTGATATCTTTCAAATTATTTATCGTGGCCCCAAACTATCTATGATATTAACTCTCATTGTCTAATAAAATGTTAGTGACAAAATCATTTCACCCATAGAGTTTCTCAAACACTTGTAAACATGCCAAACTAAATTGATCCCAAGGAGCACTAAGAAATATTTGGCAGCAATCTTTTAAGGAATATATCTTAGAGCTTGTGTAAGATATCAGTGAATTGTTATGTGATATTGGATCATGCTATTGAGGCCTACATCCATCTACCATGGTTTTGGGAGATTCCACTTTGTTTTAATTTGGCAACCCAATCTCAATTTATGTCAAAACTTGCAATGTTTCTTTGTTGAAAGGAGAAACATTATGTATAACTCAAACCTTTATTTATGAATACACATACACATATGTTCACATGATTAATTAAAATTACAAAAATAATCAATTAGTTTATTACAATTATTTTAGTTGATATATTTATTCATACATATATGTGTGCACTCATATATGCTCATATAAATATACTTCTAAAATACCAAGGAAAAAGTCTTCTATTAAATCAAATAATCACCAAAAGAAAAATCCACATGACACATATACCTCAAAACACCAAAAGATGATAACTAATCCCCAAAGTTAGGTGTGTCACTCCATAATAAAAGTCTAGGTTCAGGGCCCCTATGTGGATCATGGTATCATCTCTAGATCAATTATTGATTCTAGGAATTTGAGGAATGCTTAGATATATGTAGTCAGATGGAGTCAATGCCTGTTAACACCAGCTTCTCCATGGTCTTTATGGCTTTGGTCATCAACTGATTTTCTTCTCGAGTATCCTCCCTATCCCTCTTTCTCTTGTTCAAACTCACTTTATAGCTCAGGCTATCGTCCAAGGGGTTGGCATCTACTTTAGGAGCCATGTTTTCCTCATTGACCATGAACCGCCTCACAATAGGTGTTTCATAGTCATGCACTAGGCCTGGCTTAGGAATAATCTATTCAAGCTAAGGACTACTTTTCCCCTACCATGAGGTGCATTTAGATTGTCAACCCAGGGACGTATACTTGAAATGGTTGGCACAGTATGTGCACTAGGTACCTTGATGAGTCATTATGCTTGTGCTGCAGGAAAGTAAAAAATGCAAAGGAAGGAAACTACACTATTATTTTAGAAAGGAAACTACTGAATCTATGAATGTTGAAAACACAATGACAAGATAACAGAGATTCCATCTTGACTCATCCATTAGACTGTTCTCACAGATGCTACAGGAACGTTCATGAAGTGTGATGCTACAGGAAGGAATTAACTAGCTATGTCTTACTTAAAATACTACTAATGCTTAGTAAAATGAATCTATTCTATCCTAATCTAATCCACCTTGCAAGTGGGCCCCCTTGGTTGGCTTCTCTAATCTACCAACATAGGATAGAAACTAAAGAGAACTAATTCATTTTATTAATCAGTCATTACATATTCAGAATTGTAAAACACAACTACAACAAACTGTGAATCAGTGTTTTCTCTTACTCGATAAAACTTATCAAAACCAAAAATTGAAAAACTAAAAACTTTTACACACAGGAGTCGATCCCGATATGTATAGGGAATCTACTCTTTGTTACATAACAGAAAAGTAACTATCCTAAGTTAAGTCTATAGGAGAGAGTATAGGAGAACAACTGAAAATGGAAAGGAAGGATAACGGAATTGAGGAGGGAGCAATGAAGTCGCGGCATCCATTTGTTACAATGTAAATGTAGAGAAGGTAATGGCTTGTAAAAACTTCTCCTTACTTGCTGCCATGTTTCCTGGAGTGGTTATAACTTCCTTTTCGTGGTTGTTCCTTGATACTTGTTTCTCCTTGAATGCTGTCGGCAACCAACTTCTAGATTCTTCCGCTCATCCTTTAATCCTTATCATCAGGTTAGTTATGATATAAAACATATTTGCAAATAAACATCCATCAAACTAAATTCAAGCATAAGAATGCACATTTGGATATTTATATGAAATACTGCATATTAGATATAATTTAGGCAAAGGATTACATAGTTTTTCTACCCCATAAATCATCAAAGGTTTATCAAACATAAGCTTATAAGTGTTAAAACAAGGATGAATAGAGTATCATAAAGTATCTTAAACATAACAAAATAAAGGCATTTTTTAGACTCATCATCTGCCCCCTACTAAACTAATGCTTGTCCTCAAGCATTACACTTCTTTGTCAAAGATCTGAGCTCCCCAACTTCTGTCTTTCCCTTTCTACTGCTCTTGAAGGTGTAATAGAATCCTCTGGTCCTTTTCCATACTTCTCGCCTATGGTCTTCCTGTAACTTATCAAGTTTGTCAACATCAATATCATACAGGGGCCATAAAAGCATTGGAAGTTGCATGGTTAAAGGACACCATAGCTCTGGCCTTAGTTGCTTTCCCAGTTCTAAATATTTTGGAACTCTATATAATGCTACTTCCAAATTAATAGGACTGTGTGGCTCTAATTTTTTGAGAGAATCAGGTAACCGTGCCCATCTACCTCTTACTCCGGTCATAGCTCGTTGGAATGCAAAGTAGGGCAAGTTTTCATATTCGGCATATACTTTGGCTCTAGCAGCAAATACCTTCTTTCTAATGTCTGGATTACTCTTCCCATAGGTTAATGTAAACCAGTCTCGAAGCATTTCTTCTGGTTGTTTACTTTTTACCCTCAAGGGTAAAGGTTTTGTTCTCTCCTCATATCTATAATTAACCAGTTGTCTGTCATAATTCACCTCATTAGACATCCATGACATTAAAGCTTTCAAATGCACATCTCCTATATAGAGCAAAGGATTCCACTCAATTTCTGTAGGAATGACAAAATTATGAATATACAACTCACACAATAGATTTTGCTGCCATGGTGATAAGGTTTGATACAGCCCATAAAACTCTTGTGCGGTTTTGAATTCTGCATTTACATTTTTGAGGGTTAACATCAACTAAAACAAAAGATATTGCTCTTCCAAACAAAAAGCATATACTAGAGGAGGTGGTCTGCAAGCAAGAGCTTGATCAGCTAATTTAAGTGCATGTTCCATGCGTTGTTTCTGTCTTTCTAGCTGTTCTTTCAATTCTTCAATCTCCTCATTGTGTGATGTTATGACCTTGCTCATTCTTTTCTTCTCCTCTTTCCATAGTGCTTCAGAAAATAAATGCTGTCCATATAATTGGAAAAGGATTTTTTGCAAGGTGAGGGCACTATTATCCTTTTCATAATCCTTTTTCTTTTTCTGTTCCAGCCATAGATGTTCTGCCAAACTATTGATCCATGTTGACTTATAGGGGACTAAGGTAGTATTTGAATCATGACTTTCAGGAACTACTTCATTCTCATGGCTTGAAACACCTGGTAAATCCATTAAGGTTTCATTAATTTCTTGCTCACATGCTGCAAGAGGACTACCAGAAGCTTCTGTCATCTCAATGTGAAGGGGAGAATGGCCAGAAATTATCTGTACAGGAGACTCTAGAGCAGGTGCTTTAGACAATATAGGATTTTTAAAAATCTCCCCTCTCATTCTAGGGCTTCTCCGCAAATGAGTCTCTTCTTGTACTATTGTCTTTTGCCTACTTTTTTGTTTCAGTATCACTGCTGTAGGATTAGTTGTTGCAGGAACCTTCTTTGTTTTCTTCTGTTGCTGAATTGCAGGATTAGGTTTTTGTTGAGCAACGATTTCTTCTGGTGACTTATGTTTCCTTTTAGCTTGACTAGTAGTGGGTTTCGAGATGTCCTACTTAGGTGGAGGCACATTCGCTTGAGTGGAAGAAAATTTTGATTCAATCCCTTGTGCATTTTCTGTTTCAGCTCCCTCAATATTTTGTTCTATAGGCTCACTACTGGGAACTACGTTTTCCTCACCCTGTTGTTCACTAGGGTCAACTTGGGGTTGTAGGGTTTCAAATTTCACAAAATCATCCCATGTCAAAGGGGATACATCCCTAAGAGAACTTTCTATTAACAACTTAATCAAAGCATGGTGAGTGATAGAATTATCTTTCCCTTTTTGAGTATCTTCCGCACTAATACAGAGCATATTATATAGAAAATTTGGGAGATTCATGGCAATATTGTGCCTTATACAACTAAGCAACTTAAAATGGTGTGCATGTAAGTGAGAAAATCTGCCTTCACAAGTAAAATACCTGATGACATGCATTGCTAGGTCAGGGTATGGAGGCGGCAAAGACAATCTCTTGCACCCCTACTTTGTAACATCCAATGGAGGGTCATGTGGGGTAGTGAACTGGGCCCTTGCTGACCTAGCGTCATGCAAGCTCGGATAATGCTCTCCAACAGGAGGTAACCCTGTTACTTCTGCAATTCGTTCTTCTCTTGCAATTACTGTCAAACCCCACACAGAAGCTTCACCTTCATCAAATGTCCTGGTGAATTCTACAGCTGCTTCTTCATCATATGCTGTTAAATTCAAACAATAACCTAACCACCCGCATGCATTGAATCTTCTTACTGCTTCTACATCAGAGAGCAACAAAATGTGCTCGACCAACTCTTTTCTCTGTAAACCTCCTCCCATTTCTTGATACTTCTGCTACTCCATTTCCCTCTCCCTTTCTGAATGCAAACTTCAAAACTCTGTGTTATTTCTCAAATGCTTCACCGCTTCTTTTTAGGAACATTAATTGCCATAACCAATTGTTATGTGCCATAATTAAAATTTAGGTAAAAGTAAATCATGAATTTGCATGGAAATCATCCGAAAACATGGTTCAAATGCCAAAATTAAAAAAAATAGGTCACATCATGGCTTAGCACGAAAAGTTTGGCACGAACAAAGAAAAATTCATTTAGAAAGTGGGAGTACAACACTTGACATGGCATACTTATGGCAAAAATGTTCTCATTAATAAAGGTTAATGCCAAGATTTTCGAAAATCATCACAGTTAATCAGGCATGTCATTGGATAGTAAGACACTCCCCTGCCCCCTGCTAATTTTATGACAAGTGTCCTCACGTGTCAGACTAGTATGGGTTAAGGACTGGAATACGTCGTAATTATAAAGACTATGTAGTATTAGATATAGTTAACAAAATCTGCAAACTTATAAATGAATAATAATTTGAAAACATTTATACCTGCCAAGTGGATTGTCACATGCTCCAAAAAAAAGGTGGCCTAAATAATGTCAATGGCAGCATCCATTAGCATGTGCAGATTTGATTGAAAACACAAAAACATAAGTATGTAGAAAGTGAGTGGATGGAAGATTAAGAAATGGAGTGAGGTGGGTGGATGGAAGATTATGATATGAATGGAAAGAAATATCATGAAAATAAAATGGACTTTATGCGAACATAAAGTTATTATTATGGACATGCAAATTAGAATTAATGTTGAAGAAGAGCAGGTAGAAGGTTTTCACCTTCGGCTGCAGGAAGAGATACTTGAGTTGTTGTTGGATTCGGTTGTTTGAACTGTTGCATGAACTCGGCTTTTGTTTGAGGCTGTTTGTAAAGTTTAAGGCAATGACCGTTGATCAGCATGTTGAAAGGCTTATCATCAATTGTGGTTAGTTGAACTGTTCCATTGTCCAAGACATGGATTATTTTATATGGTCCTAACCATCGCGTCTGCAGCTTCCCTGGCATATCCTTGAAGTGGGAATCATACAATAATGCCCAGTCACCAGCTTTGAACTGTTTGTTGAGGATATGAGAATCATGCCAATTTTTTCTCTATTTTTGCACCAGTTCAGTATGTTCTAAAGCGGTCTTGCGCATTTCATCCAAAGAATTAAGATGCAGGAGACATTCTCTTTGTGCTACAGGAAGATCAATATCTAAGATCAAGGTTGCTCTTAAAATCTTGTGTTCAAATTCAATTGGAAGCATTGCCACTTTCCCATACAAAAGCTCAAATGGTGTGAATCCGGTAGTGGTTTTTCAAGTTATTCTATAAGCCCAAATAGCTTCTTGTAACCGGCTAGTCCAATCCCGATGATGCAAATGGACTATTTTGGTTAGAATATTTTCCATCTCACGGTTGGTAACTTCTGCTTGTCCATTGGCTTGTGGATGATAAGGACTGGATCTGCGATGCCTAATGTTATACTGTTTCATCAATTCTGAAATTAGGTTAGAAGTAAACTGTGTGCCTTGATCAGTAACCAATTATTTAGGAACTCCATAATGTGTAAAAATCTCTTCATACAGGAATTCGGCAACTTTTTCATCAAGGGCATGTTTCATAGGCTTAACCTCAACCCATTTGGTTAGGTAGTTGGTACAAACTAGAATATAAGACTTCCCATTGGATGGAGGATCAATAGGACCGATGAAGTCCTCTGCCCATTTGTCAAATGGTGTTAACACCATTTGAGGGTTCAAAGGCATTTCATCTATTTTGGTTGGGCGACCCATTCTTTGGCATTGGTCACACTTTCTTGTATAATTGATTGCATCTTTATGAAGGGTAGGCCAATAGTAACTAGTGGCTAAGATTTTGAAAGCTATTCTTTTGGCTGCAAAATGTCCTCCGCAGGGCTCATTATGACATGCATGCAAAATATCATATGTCTCATCTTCTCTTACACATCTACGCATAACTTGATCAGGTCCATTATAGAACAGAAAATTGTCTATCCATGAGAAATGGAAGCTTTTCTGTATGAGCAGCTTTCTCTCCTTATAAGAAAAATGCGTTGGTGTCTTATTAGTTACAATGTAGTTAGCAATATCTGCATGCCATGGAACTTTAATAGCAATATGAAACAAATGTTCATCTGGAAATGCATCATCTACTAGAGTAGTGTCAGTATCATGATGATTGATTCTTGACAAATAATCAGCTACGAAATTTGTTTTTCTAGGCTTATCTACTATGGTTATGTCAAATTCTTGTAACAAGAGTAACCATCTTGCTAACCTACCAGTTATAGCAAGTTTGTTCATGAGATACTTGATTGTTGCATGATCAGTATGAACATAGATAGGATAACCTATGATGTAACGCCAAAATTTATTTAAAGCATAGACTACTGCTAACAATTCTTTTTTAGTCACTGTGTAATTTAGTTCTGGACCATGAAGACTCTTACTAATATAATAAATGGCATTCTCAAGATTTGAGTGCTTTTGTGCTAAAACTGCTCCTATGGCATAATCAGAAGCATCTGTATATATGTGAAAAGGTAGGTTCCAATCAGGGCCTTGTAAAATTGGGGTTGTGGTCAAAAGTTGCTTAAGCTGTAGGAAAGCTTTATCACACTCAGGTGTCCATTTGAATTCAGCTTCTTTTGTAAGCAACTTATACAAGGGACTGGCTATTTTACTGAAATCTTTTATAAAACGCTTGTAATATCCAGCATCTCCCAGAAAAGATCTGACATCTTTTAATTTAGTGGGTATGGGTAATGTTTGAATTACCTCAATTTTAGTTGGGTCTACTTGTATACTTGCAGTAGATATGAAATGACCGAGTACCACACCCTCTTGCATGAGCATGAAACACTTTTCAATATTTAGTGCCAAATTATGTTCTTGACATCTTACCAAAACTTTTTCAAGATTTATCATTGCTTCTTCAAAAGTAACTCCAAATGTTGTAAAGTCATCCATATAGATTTCCATACAATCATGTGATATATCAGCAAAAATACTAATTACAGCCCGTTGAAATATTGCAGGAGCGTTACAAAGACCAAATGGTAAAACAGAGTATGCAAAAGTTCCCCATGGATAGGTAAATGTAGTTTTGTCTTGGTCTTCAGGAGCAATACTGATTTGATTATAGCCACTGTATCTATCTAAAAAGAAGAAGTACTTCTTTCCATCTAGTGTATCCAAAACTTGATCTATGAATGGTAAAGGAAAATGATCCTTTTTAGTAGCCTTATTCAACTCCCTATAATCTACACAAATTCTCCATTTTCCTCCTTTCTTAGGTACTATAACCAGTGGTGATACCCATTTACTATCAGATATAGGATAGATAAAGCCAACATCAAGCAGTTTCTGCAATTCTATTTTGACTATTTCTCTAAGGCTTGGATTTATCCTCCTCTGAGGTTGACAAAGTGGTAGACAACCTTCATTAATGTATATCCTATGGATACACAGTGTAGGGCTTAATCCTTTCATATCATCATAATCCCAAGCAAAAGTCTTCTCATGCTTCTAAAGTAATTCTTTTAATTGTTCCATCTGTACGAATGTCAATTTGGGGTTAACATGTAGTTTATAGCCTTTACTCAGTTCAATAGGAATAGTGGGTTCTACCATAGCAATTTCAAAGATTGGGCTTCCTTCTACTTCACAGGGAAGTAGTGAACAAAGATTTTCAGGTTTCTTAAGTAAAGTACAACTTGTATCACACTCCTCATATGTAATCAATTCTAATACAAAGCTTTCAGACACATCTTTTCATACCACACAGGTGTTGGTAAGGATGCTCTAGATTACTGAATCTTCTTCTTGCAACTTTAGAAAAGATTGCCTATGTAACATCATAAGTTGTACTATGGAATTTATCTCTTCTTCTTCATCTCCTAAATCTGGCCAAAAAGATGTACTCAAATCTGGTAATGGTTGTGCAGGAGGATATAGATCAAATTGCTTGGTTGCTTGGCCATTTGATATGGTCATATTCCCTGATCTGCAATTTATGTTTGCATCAGCTGTGGCCAACCATGGTCTACCTAGAATGACAGGATAGCCAAATAGGTTTACTTTAGGGGACAAAATCATGAAGTCCACAGGATATTCTATGGAATCTAAGGTCACAACAATATTTTCTATCATTCCATCAGGAGTGATAGTGGAACTATCTGCAAGCTACAGAATAGTTGATGTGGGCCTTAATCCTTCTATTTGTAACTTCTTCATGGTTTCTTTAGTCATCACATTTATAGCATCTCCCAAATCTATTAAGGCATTTTTAACAAATTGACCATTGATGCTAACACTTACTACTGGACTCCCTGGGTCAGAATATTTTGGTGTAATCACTCTTCCTAACATGATATCAGCTAAATGTCCAACAACATGAACTATGGTAGGATCCTTCTTCTTCCTTCCAGGTTTCTTTAGAAAAGCTTCCCTTATAGCTTTTCCATAAGCAGGAATGTCCTTAATAGCTTGAAACAAAGGGATTCGGACATGCATATTCTTCAACTGGTTAAAAATGTCAAAGGGTTGTTCCTTGCTTTGTTCCTTTTGTATTAGTTGGTCTGGAAAAGGAGGCTCTACTGCTAGTTGGTCTGGTATTGGTATGGTAACATTAGTTGGGTCAACAGGTTCATCAACCAAAGGTTCTGATGCTGTAGGAGAGTTTGATACTTCAGTTATAAGAGGTGGCCTTGGTGCTAGTAAGGTCGTTCCAGATCTCAAATGTATATTTGCGACATCTAGGGCATAACCAGGGTACTGCTGGGTATCAGTACTATACATGGGCTACTATGGTTTTCTATTTGGATTTGGCTGAGGCTGTGCAGGTAGCTATGTTTGTTTTTGAGGTCCACTATTTGCAGGTGGTGGCATTAAAGAAGGTTGTTGAGCTAGAGGGGGTAATTGTGGAACACCAGTATTTTGGTTAGGCCATTGTTGAGATCCCTTCCATTGGTTTAGAGATCGCCAATTCCCTTGGTTTGGAGATTGCCAATTCTCTTGGGGTGGTTGCCATTGGTTCTGCTGGTTCTGGGGCCATTGGTTATTCTACTGGTTAGGCCAAGGTTGTTGGAAATTTTGAGGCTGTTGTGGGTTATTTTGCCCAGCATTACTCCAATTGGGTTGGTTTTGTGGGGGACCTTGGGTATTGCGATTTTGCCATTGATTACCATATAAATTTGAATTTTGCAAGGGGTCTTGAGGCATACCTTGACGTTGAGCCCATGGTCAGCGTTGAGCAACAAAGAATACTTTCTCATCATCCCCATCTATCTTCACATATTTAGTTGAAGATGTTGGTTCTCCATGCTTGCAACCAATTTACAGTGGCAATCTTTCTTTTGCTTTCGGCAATGAGGACAGTACTTAGCTAGTTGTAACTCAGCCTCTACTTGCTTCTTCTTTGCAGTTATTGTATCCAACTGTGTAGCAACATCATTACTGATTTCTTGTTTGAAATCTGACAACAAATTGGGTATTTCAAGTTTTGAAATGCCTTGATTAATTCCTTTTCTAACCGTAGAACGGGGTCCTTGACCTTTCTTCATGGTTGACCTTGAGTAGTTCTAACATATCTTTTTGAGGTCATCCCATTGAGCTTGATATACATCTCCACCGGCCATCAGATCCAATGCTTCCAAATAGTCTTCATTCACTCCTCTTAGAAAGACTAGTTTTTGGGAATCTTCAAACAATGTGTGCTGAGGATTCTTTTGTAGTGTATATAAAAATCGAGAAACATAGTCTTCTAATGTCTCTTCCTCCTTTTGTGATATCCTAAATATATCATCTCCTCTTGTGCTAGATGCTTTGCAATATTCTTTATATTTTTCCAAAAACAAGGCTTGCATTTCATCCTAATTTACAGCTGCATTGGCTCCTAAGCCCATGAACCATCGTAAAGCTGATTCTTTCAATGTGGCTGGAAATAATTAAAGCTTATGGGCATCAGTGTTGCAGTTGAAACTACAACAAAGGATGTCAAACTCAAACAAGAAGGTATCTGGGTCTTCAGTTGCAAGGCCGTAAAACTTTGGAAGAGTAGTGGGAGGTATATTCTTGAGATTGGCATTGGTTATGAGACTTGGAAGTGGAAATGGAAAAGTGGGTTGTGCCATGACTGGTGGGACTGGATTATGAGGTTGCTGCTGAAAAGGAAGGTTAGGTACTGGGTGATTAACAACTGGTGGATTCGAGGTAGTGTTATCAAGAAAATTGGTCAATATTTCAGTGAAGGGCTAGAGACCAGATATATCTAGGGATGCAGCTCTTGATGATGATACTGTGGGGAAAATAGGACTTGCGTCTTCAAAGGGAAACTCAACTTCTTCTTCAACTTCTTCATTCAAATTAACAGATCCCTATGGAAGAAATCTACCATATTCATCTCGTCGTCTTCCTCTTCGATGCATGCAACTAAAATTTTCACTGGTAAAAAAAACATAATCTAAAAACTATGACTCAAAAATGCTCCTAGCTTGACACCATCCCTGGCAACGGCACCAAAAATGAACCGCCTCACAATAGGTGTTGCATAGTCATGCGCTAGGCCTAGCTTAGGAATAATCTATTCAAGCTAAGGACTAATTTTCCCCTACCATGAGGTGCATTTAGATTGTCAACCCAGGGACGTATACTTGAAATGGTCGGCACAGTATGTGCACTAGGTACCTTGATGAGTCATTATGCTTGTGCTACAGGAAAGTAAAAAATGCAAAGGAAGGAAACTACACTACTATTGTAGAAAGGAAACTACTGAATCTATGAATGTTGAAAACACAATGACAAGATAACAGAGATTCCATCTTGACTCATCCATTAGACTGTTCTCACAGATGTTGCACTAACATTCATGAAGTGTGATGCTATAGGAAGGAATTAACTAGCTATGTCTTACTTAAAATACTGCTAATGCTTAGTAAAATGAATCTATTCTATCCTAATCTAATCCACCTTCCAAGTGGGCCCCCTTGGTTGGCTTCTCTAATCTACCAACACAGGATAGAAACTAAAGAGAACTAATTCATTTTATTGATCAGTCATTACATAATTCAGAATTGTAAACTGCAACAAACTGTGAATCAGTGTTTTCTCTTACTCGATAAAACTTATCAAAACCAAAAATTGAAAAACTAAAAACTTTTACACACAGGAGTCGATCCTGATATATATAGGGAATCTACTCTTTATTACATAATAGAAAAGTAACTATCCTAAGTTAAGTCTGCAAGAGAGAATATAGGAGAACAACTGAAAATGGAAAGGAAGGATAACGGAATTGAGGAGGGAGCAATGAATTCGCGGCATCCACTTGTTACAACGTAAATGCTGAGAAGGTAATGGCTCGTAAAAACTTCTCCTTATTTGCTGCCATGTTTCTTGGAGTGGTTATAACTTCCTTTTCGTGGTTGTTCCTTGATACTCGTTTCTCCTTGAATGCTGTCGGCAACCAACTTCTGGATTCTTCTGCTCATCCTTTAATCCTTATCATCAGGTTAGTTATGACATAAAACATATTTGCAAATAAACATCCATCAAACTAAATTCAAGCATAAGAATGCACATTTGGATATTTATATGAAATACTGCATATTAGATATAATTTAGGCAAAGGATGACATAGTTTTTCTACCCCATAAATCATCAAAGGTTTATAAAACATAAGCTTATAAGTGTTAAAACAAGGATGAACAGAGTATCATAAAGTATCTTAAACATAACAAAATAAAAGCATTTTTTAGACTCATCAGACCATATCAACGTTCCCATTTCTACCCACCTCCATCATCTCTTGCATTTTTTGCATATTATCATTTAAGCCCTTGATAATATTAAGGCTCTAGTTAGCTAAACTATGAAGAGTAAACTCCATCCAATCTAATCTCTTACCCATCTCGGTGACCCTTGTTTCCAGTATGTTGATTCTGTTAGACCAATCATCACCTTCCTTCCCTTCCAGTCCCATAGCCCTTTCCTTTAGCTCTTCAGTTTCATGGAATATCCACTTGATTGACTAGAAGTTGTCCAACATGCTATTAAAGCCATTATTAAGGAGATTCATCTCCACTTCCTTAGAATTATCACTAAGAACCACCATAGTCAGGTCAATCAGTTCGTCTAGATGGATTTTACCATCATTAGCCTCTAACACCTTGGGTTGAATAGTCTCTCTAACAATACCCATCTTCACAGTTTGAGACTCGAAGTTCCTCCAGACTATTTTCTTGCCCTTGGAGTCAAAATAAATAGTGGTTTTCTCCTTGCCATTATTGTACTTCCTAACCTTTTGGGCCATGGGAGTTGTCTCTTAACTCTTGCTAGAATCCTAATCAACTACACTTTCAATTCCCCTTCTCCTCTTGGTCGGGCTTTCCAACTTCCTGTGAGTCTAAACCTTGCTAGTTCGCTCCCCTTTCACAACAATCTCCTCTTCCATATCCATCCCTACATCCTCTTCATTGTAATCCTCTATTCAATTAAACTCAGACATGGATCTTTTACTCGTTGTGCCTTTCCCAGTCTTTTTCTTCCTTTTCTTGCTCAAATCCTTAATTATCTTTGCCACCTCCTTCTCCTCCTCCTTGTCTGAGTGGAGCCTTGCACTATCCTCAAGATCTGAAGGGAGATGCAAGCTTTCTGTATCATTGAAGGACTCCACTTTGTATCACAGATGCATATGATCCACCTAAAAGATTGCCATATCCAGCCTCACCACAACCATCCCTAATCCCATCACCTAAAAAAGAAGAGAAAGAAATGGAATAGGATATTTCTGAAGAAATAGAGGTTGAGGTTGGGAAAGATAAAGAAAAGGGACAAAACACCACACAATTCTAGGTTGTGTTTGGATATGTATCTAAGGATGAGGAAGTAATCATTGTTCTTGAGGAGAAGATGAAGGGAGGGATCCCTCCTATACCTATTTCCCCCTTGTTAGATTTTACATCACAAGAGATACAAGGAAGGTTGCATGGAGATTTAAGAATGGATTTCTACTATGAGTTTATCAGTGATGAAAAATTCATCAAGTCCACTCCTTTTCAATTTCTTTTTATGGAAAAATTATATTAATGAATACCAACATAAATTATAGGAAATAAAAGTATAGAAGAAAAACATTGCAAAATATGATATTGTTAGAGAAGTGCAAACTAAAATGCACAAAAAATTCCAAGCAATTACACCTAAGGAGGATAAAAATATGATGATGTGAGAAAAAGTATGAGGCTTCATGGTGTTGAGTTTAAAGAGATAATTATGACATTAAAGGGATCTTATTATAGTAAAGACTATACTACTTTGACAATATGGTATTTTACCCCTACTAGTAGAAAAAGAGAGGTTACTGAAGTAAATATTGCTTTAAAGGGAAATTTCATACTACAAAGTGTTAGAGATACTTCCATCATGGAGGCTATAGGACACGGTGTTGGACAAGCCCATTTCTTTTTAGATGTGGAAACAAAAGAAACTTAGGAAAATGAAGAACTAAGAATAAGGAACCAACACTTATTTAAAGAGTATGATGCAAAGGAAAAGTTCATGTGTATCAACTTGGAGACAAAAGTGAAACTATTGAGAAAAAGAGTGTCTGAGTTGGAATCTTCCTTTCCAAGTGGAACACATGTTCCTAGTTGATGTGGGGCCTTTGATGATCTGATCTACAATGAGTGATATGGCTACTTCTCCTCTACCTTATAGTGGACTTGATGATGCAAATGATAATACTGGAGATTCCAATTAGACATTATTATATCATAAATAAATTCATTGGAAAGTAATGCTAGTGGGGATAAGAGTTTAGTTTGAAAGTCCAAGATAAAAATTGTATAGTTAGCCTTGTTTCACATACATGATAGGAATAATGAAAGATTATTAATTACACATGGCTGCTACACACTCCTTTATGAAGAAATATGTAAATTTGATAAAGATGAGGTGGGTAGACCTTTGTATGATAGGTGGATCCAAAGTATTGACAACATGGATGTGATTTAGACAACATCTAAGTTTCATAATGAAAGGTTCTTTAAGATTCAACCCACTACTTTACTTGTGAAGTCATTGTCAAACTTTTAGATGTTGTCAGATCATATAGAGGCACAAATCAAAGAATTTCAAAAGGTTTTTGATGAGATTGTAAACATTTTTTTACCATCTATCTTGGATGATAATACAAGGGTTAAAAGTCGTTCCAATTATGGAAGGTTGAAACATTGGATAAGATAAATGCAATAGTTGATGGCATTTGTAGAAGTGTGAATATGGATTTTTTGAAAGCATGCATAGATGAATTGATTACATTGTAGATATATTATGAGAACTGTGAGAAGGAGGTTAATTAATGTGTTGTCAAGTACACTCCATATAGGTAGATGCCAGACAAGGTTATGAGTTTTGATTGGCTGAGTGGAGAAGATATTCCTCACGGGTACAGATGTACACTATTATAGAAGATTCATCATTAGAAAAACCACACCAGTAATGAGATCAAATCATTCTTGGGATACACCCATTAACTTCTTACAACCAAAAGGTCATGGATTTAGAAGTTGTTAACATCACCAAAGTGAACATGACTAACTAAATATGTGAATATTTTGAAGTTTGATAGTAAATTTCCTTAGTTATTTTTTAATTTTGTAATCTAATCAAGACATGAAATTTGTCCCACCTATAATACTAAAGCTTGTTTGTATCCTTGTCTATAAAAGGAAATCTAAGACCAAAAGTTTATGTCCAATTTTTGATGAATTAAGGTCTTTACTTCATTTGGTTGTTAGTCTAGTTTTTTTGATTAAGTAAAATAGGTTTTAATAGGTGCCTGAAACCCCACAGTAAACAAAATAAAACCAAATTATAGTTTAGAACATAAAGCATAACTATAATAAACAATGGGCCAAGGAAGGCCACAAACCAATCCTAAGACAAAAAATCCTCTAAAAGAGCAAGCAAACCTAGCTAAACAAAAAAAACTAGGGGAAAAAGGAAAAATCTAGGATAACAGATCAAGGCACCACCTCTTTGACTAGCTCAGTAGTCTTCAGCTCCATCTTCTCCATGGTCTTTATGGCTTCGGTCATCAACTGATTTTCTTCTCGGGTATCCTCCCTATCCCTCTTTCTCTTGTTCAAACTCGCTTTATAGCTCAGGCTATCGTCCAGCGGGTTGGCACCTACTTTAGGAGCCATGTTTTCCTCATTGACCATATCAACATTCCCATTTGTACCCACCTCCATCATCTCTTGCATTTTTTTCATATTATCATTTAAGCCTTTGATAATATTAAGGCTCTGGTTAGCTGAACTATGAAGAGTAAACTCCATCCAGTCCAATATCTTACCCATCTCAGTGAGCCTTGTTTCTAGTATGTTGATTCTGTTAGACCAATCATCACCTTCCTTCCCTTCCAGTCCCATAGCCCTTTCCTTTAGCTCTTCAGTTTCATGGAATATCCACTTGATTGACTAGAAGTTGTCCAACATGCTATTACAGGCATTATTGAGGAGATTCATCCCCACTTCCTTAGAATTATCACTAAGAACCACCATAGTCAGGTCAATCAGTTTGTCTAGATGGATTTTACCATCATTAGTCTCTAACACCTTGGGTTGAATAGTCTCTCTAACAATACCCATCTTCACAGTTTGAGACTCAAAGTTCCTCCAGACTATTTTCTTGCCCTT
Organism: Cupressus sempervirens; assembly: GCA_028749045.1. Classification (NCBI taxonomy): domain Eukaryota; kingdom Viridiplantae; phylum Streptophyta; class Pinopsida; order Cupressales; family Cupressaceae; genus Cupressus; species Cupressus sempervirens. Next base: position 401,633,885 of record CM053787.1, on the reverse strand, counting down.
GGAGTCAAAATAAATAGTGGTTTTCTCCTTGCCATTATTGTACTTCCCGACCTTTTGGGCCATGGGAGTTGTCTCTTAACTCTTGCTAGAATCCTAATCAACTGCACTTTCAATTCCCCTTCTCCTCTTGGTCAGGCTTTCCAACTTCCTGTGAGTCTGAACCTTGCTAGTTCGCTCCCCTTTCACAACAATCTCCTCTTCCATATCCATCCCTACATCCTCTTCATTGTAATCCTCTATTGAATTAAACTCAGACATGGATCTTTTACTCGTTGTGCCTTTCCCAGTCTTTTTCTTCTTTTTCTTGCTCAAATCCTTAATTATCTTTGCCACCTCCTTCTCCTCCTCCTTGTCTGAGTGGAGCCCCGCACTATCCTCAAGATCTGAAGGGAGATGCAAGCTTTTTGTATCGTCGAAGGACTCCACTTTTTTAGTCTAATTTTAGTGTCTTATATATGTTTTGTTTAATGAATACAAAGAAATATGTATTTTGTGTCATAAGATGTCAATGTTATCTTTCTTGCAAGATTTTTGAGTCAGATCTGATGTACTGTGATGTATTGTGTAACACCCCACCAAGGGATCCAAAAGAATTAACCTAAAGTTTTACTAAGTTTGCCAAACATTTTTTTTAAAGAAAGAATAACATACACATCAATCATAAAGTAGCAGAAGCAATAATATACAATCTTACAAAAGCAAACAAAATAGATTACATTCCTTAAGGATCCCAAGACGTTGAATCATATTTAAATTTAATTAATAGTAATTCTAACAATTACCACATCCACATGAAAGAATAATCAAAAGTCCAAAGTCTATTTAAATAATATACATTTGTTCTGAATGCCACTTGGCAATAAAATTTGGAATGCTCAATCATCCATTGTACATGTCACAGGTTATCAAAGGCTAAAAGAATATACATTTATAAAAATAGATTACATCATCCTTTTCGGATCCATGAAATAAAGTAAAATACAACAAGTGAAACCATCCATCATAATACACAAGAATAGAATGAAAGGAAATGCAGACAAGGAAACTCTAGCCACAATATCAATAGATGGATCTCAATAGTAAGAGTAAAAAGCACTAGCACCCGACCGCATGGTAACCCAAAAAGGCCCACTCCCACCATGCTAAGGAGATAGTCTCAAGTCCCAAATAGGATATCAATCCAAATATCAAAAGTACTCTCTAAGTCTAGGAAACCTAAAAGTAGTCTAACTCAAAGGTTCCAAGATAAATCGACATCTAGATCCAGAGGCACAAAAAGACACATAGGAAACCTACCATGTAAGCGGGCAAGTGTCATCACATGAATCAATGCTAGAGTTACCCTGGTAGTCTCTCAGGACCTTGCCCCCCTAGTGACCCTATGTGGCACTAGTATCCTCTCGTATTGACAAGGTATACTAATGATACATGGTCACAACCAAACGTTCTCTCTACTCCCATCCTAGTTTGTACTAGCACTCGAGGCATGGGGGAGAATATATAAAGACTCTTGTTAGGTTCATTTTACTCTCATTTAGTGTAGTGTTTTCACTTATTAAACAACTTATAATGGGTTACCCTAGTAGCCACATAGGGCCCCGACCTCCATTGAAAGCCACTTCCTAACATTACATATAGATAGCCTACCCTAAGCTCATGAAATCACAAATCAAAGAATCATATAATATCACCTCAGTCCCATACAAGTGACTAGAAAGCATTAAAAGATAAACCACAATAACTCATCAATTCTCTGTGAGCAACTGGAAAGTATCCAAAAAAAATATTGATCGAAGACTCAAAATGGTTAAGTCAAATATATCATAGCATTCATCTCGCTATCCCATAATGACAATGAAAACAATAACCAACAATATAATCACACTCATCATAGAGCATACCAACACATTACCATGGTTGATTTTAAAACATCAAGATCAAATCAGCATAATGCCACAATCACAGAACTCCCAAGCCTCTGGTAGATGTCCTAAAACTGGTCAACACTCTAGTCAACCCAAACCCAAAACATAGACAACATACAGATAACATATTGTAGGTTTCATAGTTTGGTTTGATTTTGAAAACATATTGTTGAGTTAAATGTAAGATTTTAGTTTTTGTTTCAATGTATGTATCAAGTACCTATGATTTAGAAATTAACCCATACAATTTACCCCATCCTTATATTTCAATAAATTGCACAATTGTCTTAATTCAATTTTAAGTTCATTATTACTAATGACTTAAGGGTAATTATTTATTTAAAATATTAAAATAATTCTCATTAATTTTAAATAACATAATTTGTATTTTTTATTAAAATTAGAATTATTAATAATTAAATAAATTTACAACCCTATTAAATAATTCCCATTATTAAATAAATAAATTAAATTAAATTAACTAATAATTATATATAAAATGACTATATTAATATCATTAATTAATTATTAAATTAAAACGGTTTATAAATTTTATTAATAAATAATATTTAAAATAATTAATAACTAAAAATTAAAAATTTAAATAAAAATTAAATTTAACGTAAAATAAAAATTTATAACTTTCATTACCCCCCCCCAGCGTATATTTAAAAGCCTGTCGAGTTTATAAAAGTTTGTGGCTGCCGCAGTGCGAACTTAAGGCCACGGTCACGACAATGGCCTACTATGTGGCCCATTAATGGTCACTGGTAGTACACTGTCGTGGCAGTGTTGTAAGTAGTGGGAGGTGGGGTTTGGTGGCCTACCTCCCCATTGATTAATATATATAATATTTTTTTTAAAAAAAATTGTTTAATAAAAAACATAACAATACAAATCTCCCATAAAACATTTTAATATATATTTATACATATATATTTTATAATAATTCCAGCATTAATCTGATAGGGAAAATACGACCAACCAGTCGAATTTTCTCTTTGAATTTTCCTTTTTAATTTCAAAACCCTTCCCGGTTTAAATCTAATTTGCAAAATTATTGAATAAGGAATTCTAAGATATTTTAATCTCTACAGATGCAGAAGAATTCAACATGCATACCAGTAATTCTCAATATTAAAACACTTGTCACAAAGAATTATTCAGATAATCATTTACAGACATGAAGAAGACAGGAAAAGAAATACCTTAATTAACTATGTGAATTAATCACAAGAATCTACCTGGATTCTAATGCTAACAACGCAATGCCCAAAAAGATTTATGAGAGAAATTTCTCCTCTCAAAACCTTCTCTCTTCCAAAAATTCCTTCTTCCAAAAATATGTTGTCCCCCAAAAATGAACCTTCTATTGTTGATAAGGAGTTCTCTCCTAAATTCGGGGCACTAATTGCGCAATCACCCAAGAGAACTCCTTGCTTACCAATGTTTAACACTTTATTATATTTTCTTTCTCTTTTTCCTACACGTTTATTGAAATATAAAATATCTTTATTTAATTTCACTTCACTTCTCTTTTTAATTAATTTATTAAATTTTAATCTCATGCACAATTTATGCAATCTTAAAACTTTTAATAAATTAATATATTTTTCACTTTTTAATTTATTTTCAAAACATTAATTGATAAGATATTTATTAACTTAAATAGTAATAGTATTTAGCATTTATTTTAAACTAACTCTAAATATATTATTATTAAATTAAATTAATATTATCACATTTTAAAATTAAACTTATAACTTTTATCTTTAAATTTAATTTTTTTATTTAATGAGTTCTCCAAATTAATTAAATATTAAAAATATCATAACAATTTTCAATTAATTTAATCATTTAATCAGACTTAATTAATAGAAAAATCACCAAAGACTAATAGGACAAAATATGAAATCCCATCATAGAAAAACACATACAAGATCAAACTAAAGGGTTATAATCATGAATTTACATCATACGATGCATTCAGAAGATAGACATCTCAGATACTTGTCCTAATTTTCTAAGACAAATGGGTTTAAAGGTTAGGATTTGGACTTAAGAATTTATCTCCCCTCTCTTACCATTGAGATAATGTGATAGGGTATGCTCATCCTGGCAATTCAAGGAAGTCGATACCCGGTACTTGCAATCTACATAAAATCCACACGTGTACAAACACATATATATATATTAATCTAAATGGGAAATGGTAGGAAGTGGTGCATTGTGTAGATCCTGACTAGCAGGTGACTATGACTCCCTTCCTTAACCACATTAGAAATGTCATAAATAAAGAAAATATACACACACACCATACACATGCAGTATGGGGTAAGTATCCATAAGAAACACATATGATAATCCATCTAACTAATCAACGTCAATAATTGAAGTCACTCTAATAATCACCATGCATACATGAAGTATAGAGCACCAAGTAGTCTCATCATATAATCAACTAGATATGAAATAATATTTGATAATCTCAAAATAATACTACTAATAATCAAACATAAAATTGTCCTAAAAGAGTTCGGCAATGATAGCAAAAATGTAAACTAGGGGCAAGCACTACATTCACCCCCCCAGACTTAGGCTTACTCCTAGAAGCCTATAAAGAAGTAGGGATATATAATCTCGTAAGCCAGATGCATCCTCCCATGTAGCTGACAAATCATCAATAGGGTCCCATTGGACCCTTACCTGCTCTATGGTTTGACCCCTGAGGGTCAACTCATGCTACTCCAGAATGCAAACCAGCTCCAAAGGCAATTGCCTACCCTCTACCTGCAACACATTCCAATCAAGAACATGTACCACATCAGGAATATAATGCCTTAGTATTGAAACATGGAAAACATCATGAACACAAGCTAGAATGGGCAACAAAGGAAGATGGTAGGAAACTGGACCTATTCTCTAAGGAATCTCAAACGGTCCCACAAAGCGAGGTACTAGCTTCAAACCTTTTCCATAATGGATCAAACTCTTCCATGGATGCACTCTCAAGAAAATATTTTCTCCCATAGTAAACTGCTTATCCATCCTATGAGCATCGACATACTTTTTTTGCCTATCTTGTGCTGTAGACACGTGCTCTCGAATGTGCAGTACATGTTGCTCCATATCTTGAAGCATCTCAGGACCCAATAGGATGCAATCCTCAAGACTGTCCCAACTCAAAGGTGTATAGCAAGGATGACCATACAAGGCCTAAAAAGGTGTCATGCCAATAGAACTATGATATCTATTGTTATAAGCAAACTTCACTAGGTAAAGATAGTCCTCCCAAAGAGTTTGTCTATCCATCACATACATCCTCAACATATCCTCTAGAACCTGATTCACTCTCTCTATCTACCCATTTGTCTCTGGGTGATATGCTGAGTTGAAGTTCAAATGTGCTCCAAGATCATGCTGTAGCGATATCCAAAATGTGGAGGTGAATACAAGATCCCTATCCGAAATGATCTTTCGGGGAATACCATGTAGTCTTACAATGTTAGGCATGAAGATATTAGCTACAAAAGCTACAATGTTGGATGACCTCATCAGTGAAAAATGTGCCACCTTAGTCAACCCATCAATGGTGACCATGATAGCATCATGTCAACGAGAATTCATAGGCAATCCTACTATGAAATCCATAGAGATGATGTCCTACTTCCATGAAGGAATGAGATTTGGCTGTAAAAGCCTTGTTGGATGCTGGTGCTTTGCTTTGACTCTCTGACACTCAAGACACCTAGCCACAAAATCAGCGATATCAGGCTTCATCCCTATCTAATAGAATAGATGTCGCAAGTCTGCATGCATCTTCTTGACGATGTGCCTCTGATAGGATCAATGTACATAGCTCATCCAAAAGCGATACATAGATCCTTCTTGAATGTCTTCGAAAGCAATCTGACTCTAGAAAATAATCCAAAAACCTATCCTCCAATGGTTTCCCTGCATCTATCTATTTGCTCACCTCCTGATACCAAGTATCGATAGGGAGTGCTTGAAGTATCTGGCTCCTTAGATCCATACTGAGAGTCATAGATAATGTCTCATGTCTCCTATGACTCAAAGTATTAGCTACCACATTCTCCTTCCCTTGAATATACTTCACCTTGAAGTCATACTCGCAAAGAAACTCCATCTAATGCCTTTGCCTAGCATTCAGATTAGGCTACATGAATATGTACTATAGACTATGATGATCACTATGAAGTTCAATTTTTTTCCCAACAAGAAATGTCTCTATCTCACTAGGGCATAAACTACCATAGCTAACTCAAGATCGTGTGTAGGATAATTCAACTCATGATCCTTGAGTTTGTGTGATTCATATGCAATCACCTATCCATCTTGCATCAATACTACTCCAATCCCCTCAAGGGAAGCATCTATACACACCATGAAGTCACCTGCTAGATCAAGTACTGATAAGATCGGTGCACTAGTCAAAAGCTCCTTGAGCTTCCAAAATGCTTCCTTGCATTTCCCCGTCCATAAAAACTTCTTTCCTTTCCTCTGAAGGAAAGTGATAGGATGTGTTATTCTGGAGAAGTTTTGGACGAATCTATGATGATACCTAGCTTGACCCATGAAACTACAATTTTCTAACACAGTAGTGAGTGTGGTCCAATCTACCATTGCCTAAATCTTTGTAAGGTCTATAGAGATACCCTCACTAGATATGATGTGCCCTAAGTATTGTATCTCTGATTGAAAGAAATCACACTTTGCTGAGTTGGCATAAAGTTGATTATCTCTCAAGCATTAAACCAAACACAGATGTTCCTCATGCTCCTTTTGAGATCTAGAATATATTAGTATATCATCAAGGAACATGAGTGGAAATCTATTAAGATAGGAACGGAACACTCCATTCATTAGACACATGAAAATTGATGGAGCGTTCGTCAACACAAAAGGAACTACTGTGAACTCATAGTGGCCATAGCGAGTTTAGAAGGTGGTCTTATGAATATCAGCATCCTTGACGTGAAGCTGATGGTATCCTGAATTAAGATCCGTCTTGGAGAACACTATAGCTCCCTTAATCTGATCAAATAAATCATTGATCCTTGTTAAAGGATACCTATTCTTTATTATCACCTTGTTCAGCTTTCTATAATCAATACAAAGGTGCAAAGAAGCATCTTTCTTCTTCACAAAGAGCACTGGAGCTCCCCATGGTGATACACTCGGTCAGATACTACCCTTGGCCAAAAGGTCCTCAACCTATAGGCATAACTCACTCAATTCCTGAGTGGTCATATGATATGGAGCTCTAGAAATAGGCTTCACTCCTAGAGTGAGGTCAATGCTGAAATCATATCTCTCTTCGGAGGCATGCCTGAAATCTCACTCCAAAAGACATTTGCATATTCCTATAGAATAGGTTGGTCCATAGTCTTTCCCATAGGGTCTTCTTCTTCCAACTCGCTTACCATAACAACAAATACTTGGCATCCCTTACGAAAGCTCTGCTTCAACTGCATAGCAGATATCATCTGTAGAGATATAGGCCTCAGTATCCCCACAATCTCAACATCCTTCCCTTGGTCATCTTGACACATGATAGTCTTATTCTTGTAGTCTATACTAGCTCTATGAGAGCCAAGCCAATTCATACCTAAGACCAAATCATAGGAGCTAGGAGGAATAACCCAAAGATCAACTGACATCACAAACCCTCCCGTGCTTAGCTCACACTTCTAAACTACAGAATCTATAGAAACCTTAGTGCCTGAGGCTAGTTCTACTTGCCAACCCACATCTTGCTTAACCACTTCTAGCTTACACTTAGCAACTAATGATGGTGAAATAAAAGAGTCTATGGCACCTGAATCAAACAATACAAAGAGAGGTGTACCTCAAATAGCTCTCGTAGTCTCAACCACGATCCCCTAATGATCTACCTGATGGTGTTCTACCATTGCAAATACCCTGTGAGCTCTACCTACATTCCAACTGTGGGCTCAGATGTTGTTGGCCTAGAACCTGAATGTTGAGATGCACATTATGGATAGTGGGCTGCAATGTGTCCAATCTATCCACAAGAATAACATCCTATGCCTCTCCTAGATCCCCTCCCTATAGGAGGTGCATTGGATTGCTGGTGGCTATCCCTACTAGCAAAAGACCAATTGCTTTGTGTAGGCTTAGTATGTTGATTTTTCCTAGTGTGTTGTACATTGTGATTGTTCTTAGAGTTAGAACCCACCACTTTGTGCTTGAGGGTATGATCCCTTCTATTGTTGTTGCTACTAAGGTTGTTACTAGTTCTGATTCCCATTAGGAACAGGAGGCATCATGTTCCCACCTGAGTTGTGGTTTCCCTTAGATCCTAATGTTGTAGGTGCTCCCACAAAACCCCCATGTCCTAGGTTGACGCTCTGCTCCATAAGGATGGCTCAATGTACCGCATCTTTGAGGGTGTTAGGCTCAAACACATTAAAACCCTCAACTAGACGGTTGTTCAAGCCTCTGATGAAATACTATGCCAATTGTGTTGGGTTGTCACTAATTCTCAAAAAGGGTATGAGCTCATAGAACTTGTGCTCATACTCTACTACAGTCATAGTGAATTGTCTTAGGTTGTGGAACTCGTCTGCTCTATGTTGCTTCCATTCCTCTGGTACGAATTGCTCATGAAACTTTTCTAAGAATAACTCCCATGTGATATTGTTCATTTCTATCCACAACTTCTTCTCTTCAATAGTTTGCCAAGTAGCTCCAAAGAGTTCTAGGTTGGTAATAGCAAACCTCACTTTAACATTTTTGTCAAAGTCCTGAATAGCAAAAACCCTATCAAGAGCAATAAGCCACTGCTCAGCTACATAACCTGAACCCAACCCATTAAAGGGTTTGACCTTGGACCTCTGAAGGTCCTTCATCTAAGTAGATACAATTGATCTTTTTTTATCCCTCCAAGGGCTCCTAGACCTGGGTCTATGATCATGTCTTGCCTGATGTTCGATCTTGAATAGGATGTAGGCGATCAATGATGGTTTTCATCATTTGCCTCAGGTTAGCCTCCTCTGAGTCGGCCTACTCCTCTTATGGTTCTCTTCGTGATGCTCACTAACATGCTCTTCCCTATTCTCTTCTTGGGCCTTCTTGGAGAAACTCATGTATGCTAATGTCTCTACCTTGTCCATGGCCTCTACCATGGCCAAGGCTATGGCCTCTAATCAAAGATCTCATCCCAAATACCATCCTACAATAATATCCAAGATACAAGATGCTATAATAACCATAAATCCTACTACTATAAGGCATATATAAAAGAAAAATGTTTTGAAATTAGTAGTAGTTCAATTTTTAGTTTTGTCTAATTTTAGGTTTACGTATAAATTAGTTTTGAAGTCTAAATGTTCAAGTTTGAAAATATACAACTAAAAGTTTAAGTTCTAGTTTCAATTCAACTAGTTCAAGTTTCAGTTTGATAAAGGTATATATAACTGTTTAAATTTCATTTTAGTTTCAACTAGTGGTGTTCCAACATGCCCAAAGCTCCCAATGTAGAACTTGGGCTATGATACAAGATGTAACGCCCTGCCAAGGGATCTAAAAGAATTAACCTAAAGTTTTACTAAATTTGCCAAACATTTTTTATAAAAGAAAGAATAACATACACGTCAATCATAAAGTAGCGGAAGCAATAACATACAATCTTTCAAAAGAAAAGAAAACGGATTACATTCCTTAAAGATCCCAAGATGTTGAATCAAATTTAAATTTAATTAATACTAAGTCTATAAATTACCACATCCACATGAAAGAATAATTAAAAGTCCAAAGTCCATTTAAATTTTATTTTTTTTTTGAATGCCACTTGGCAATAAAATTTGGAATGCTCAATCACACACTGTACATGTCACAGGGTATGAAAGGCTAAAAGAATATACATTTATAAAAATAGATTACATCATCCTTTTTGGATCCATGAAACAAATTACAATAGAATAAGTGAAACCATCCATCATAAAGATATAACCATCCACCATAATATGCAAGAATAGAATGAAAGGAAATGCAGACAAGGAAACTCCAACCATGGTATCAACAGATGAATCTCAATGGTAAGAGTACAAAGAACTACCACCTGACCGTGTGGTAACCCAAAAAGGCCCACTCCCACCTTGCTAAGCAGATGGTCTCAATTCCCAAATAGGATATCAATCCAAATATGAAAAGTACTCTCTAAGTCTAGGAAACCCTAAAATTAATCTAACTCAAAGGTTCCAAGATAAATTGACATCTAGACCCAAAGGTACACAAAGACACGTAAGAAACCTACTATGTAAGCAGGCAAGTGTCATCACACAAATCAATGCTAGAGTTACCCTAGCAGTCTCTCAAGACCCCATCCCCCTAGTGACCCTATGTGGCACTAGTATCCTCTCGTATTGACAAGGCATACTAACAATGCATGGTCGCAACCAAGCGTTCTCTCTACTCCCATCCTAGTCTGTACTAGCACTCAAGGCATGGGCGAGAACATACAAAGACTCTTGTTAGGTTCATTTTACTCTCATTTAGTGTAGTGTTTTCACTTATTAAATGATGTAGTACATGCTCTGATACCACCGATGAAGGTACACTTTGATACCACTTGATGAAGTACTACTCTGTCTACACTCTCAACTCCATCACAATCCTGTTGTAAACTGCCTCACATTCAATGCTCTATCCACAGACTCAAGAAAACTCACTCTTCACTTCCTCCTCCTCTTTCACACCTTGAAGCCTTCACACCTTCCAACTTCTACTTCTCGAGCTTCTGCTTCTCGAGCTTGACTAGAAATGCTTATATGCATTGCTTAAATAAGCACTTACCACCCAATGCATGACTTATCCACAACCTTCTAGAATTCCACATCACAATATCCACAACCTTCTACAACTTCCATAACTTTCTAGAATTCTACCCACACACCTCGATAAATGGAATGGCAACCATTTATTTTTTATTTTTTTCTATTATGCCACCTATGCACCTCGAAAATAGAAATCCCCTTTTCCTTTCTTTTCTCCTTTTCCCCCTTTTTTTTTAAAAAAAAATTATTTCTCCTCTAATTTTCGTCACTTTCTCTCTCCTCCACAATTTTTTTATTATTTTTTTTTTAAATTTTCTTTTCATTTTTTTTTTCGAATAAATTTTCTCTTGTAAGATGCTCCTGCATCAGACTCCCTCGGTAGATAGAAAAGTGTGTCCCACACTTTGACGCGAAAAAAAGAAAGATCTACAGCCATCTTCATCTTCACCAAAGGTTTCCACCTCAACGGGAACAAAAAAACCACCATGCAAATCTTCCACACCAGCATCTCAACCATCCAATCAACATGCTCATTCTCAGGAACAAACTCAACATAATGCTTCATTAGCAAACTCCCATCAACAACTAGTGCATCCATACCAGCAATAACAAACTCCACATCAGCAGCCACATGTAGATTTCCATCAACACATTCCAAACTCTTAACACTAGCAACCTCATTGCTCACAACAAGATGCTCTGCAATACATAACTCGCCTCCAACAACCAGATCATCCATGACCAAGTGCTCTGCAACATACAAGTCACCACCAACATCAACTAGATCATCCATTACCAAATGCTCTGCAGTCTCCATGTTAGACTCAACCAACTGATCATGAAAACCAATCTCCATCCCAACATCAGCAAGGTTAGGAATATCCTCAGTAGCAACCTCTATTTTCTCTATAGGTTCTATATCAGGCTCCACAAACTGATCAGCAAAACCAACCTCTTCCACCTTTACCTTCTTAGCTTGATTAGCCAATTTAGCATCCAATCGAGAAATCATCTTAGAAAAATTCCTCTCCACTATATCATGGATTTTTGCAATCATCTTAGGGTCCAATCCTCTTGGAGCCATCGCCCAAGATCTTCGTAAACCCTCTACAACAAATCCTTCCTACCCTCCTTGTGACAACCCCAAATTGTTTGCAAGTCAGATCGCAACCTTCCACCTCACACGAACAATCAGGAACCACATCACAAGTCTAGGACAACGGATCTGCAATCCACCAGCTCTCCACAATCATGCCTCAACAAGTTCAGTCTTCCATCTCCGCATCAATCGATCAATTTGCATGTCCTCCCAAGGTCCTAGTGCAAACTACCTTAGCTTCTGTGATCTGTTTACACGCTCAGGAACTCCCACTCTAATAAACTTCACCCAACCAAGGTCTTGGTACAAACTGCCTCACACTTCGGTGATCTGCTTGTACACTCAAGAACTCTTGCTCTGATACCACTTGATGTAGTACATGCTCTGATACCACCGATGAAGGTACACTCTGATACCACTTGATGAAGTACTGCTCTGTCTACACTCACAACTTCATCACGATCCTGTTGTAAACTGCCTCACATTCGACGCTCTGTCCACAGACTCAAGAAAACTCACTCTTCACTTCCTCCTTCTATTTCACAACTTCCAACTTCTACTTCTCAAGCTTCTCCTTCTCGAGCTTGACTAGAAATGCTCATATGCATTGCTTAAATAGGCACTTACCACCCAATGCATGACTTATCCACAACCTTCTAGAATTCCACCTACACAATATCCACAACCTTCTACAACTTCCATAACCTTCTACAATATCCATAACTTTCTACAATTCTACCCACACACCTCGATAAATGAAATGACAACCATTTATTTTTTATTTTTTTCTATTATGCCACCTATGCACCTCGAAAATAGAAATCCCCTTTTCCTTTCTTTTCTCCTTTTTCCCTCCTTTTTAAAAAAAAATATATATTTCTCCTCTAATTTTCGTCACTTTCTCTCTCCTTCACAATTTTTTATTTTTTTAAATTTTCTTTTCATTTTTTTTTTTGAATAAAGTTTCTCTTGCAAGATGCTCCTACATCATTAAAAAACTTACAATGGGTCACCCTGGCAGCCACTTAGGGCCCTGGCCTCCATTGCAAGCCACTTCTTGACATTACATATAGATAACCTACCCTAACCTCATGAAATCACAAATCAAAGAATCATATAATATCACCTTAGTCCTATACAAGTGACTAGAAAGCATCAAAAGATAAATTACAATAACCCATAAATTCTCTTTGAGCAACTGGAAAGTATCCCAAAAAAATATTGATCGAAGACTCAAAATGGTTAAGTGAAATATATCTAAGCATTCATCTCGCTATCCCACAATGACAATGAAAACAATAACCAACAATATAATCACACTCATCATAGAGCATACCAACACATTACCATGGTTGAGTTTCAAAGATCAAGATCAAATCAGCATAATGCCACAATCAGAGAACTCCCAAGCCTCTAGTAGACGTCCTAAAATTGGTCAACACTCCAGTCAACCCAAACCCAAAACATAGACAACATATAGATAACCTAGTGTAGGTTTCATAGTTCGATTTGATTTTGAAAACATATTGTTGAGTTAAATGTAAGATTTCAATTTTTGTTTCAATGTATGTATCAAGTACCTACGATTTACAAATTAACCCATACAAATTACCCCATCCTTATATTTAAATAAAGTGCACAATTACCCTAATTCAATTTGAAGTTCATTGTTACAAATGACTTAAGTGTAATTATTTATTTAAAATATTAAAATAATTCTCATTGATTTTAAATAACATAATTTGCAATTTTTATTAAAATTAAAATTATTAATAATTAAATAAATCTACAACCCTATTAAATAATTCCCATTATTAAATAATTTAATTTAATTTAATTAATTAATAATTATATATAAAATAACTATATTGATATCATTTAATTAATTATTAAATTAAAACTATTAATAAATAATATTTAAAATAATTAATAACTAACAATTAAATTTTTTAATTAAAATTAAATTTAATATAAAATAAAAATTTATAACTTTCATTACCCCTCAGCATATATTTGAAAGCTTGTCGACTTTATAAAAGTTTGCAGCTACCGCAGTGCAGACTTATGACAACGACCAAAATAGTGGCCTACCGTGCGGCCATTAGTGGTTGCTGATAGTACACTGTCGTGGTAGTGTTTGAAGCAGTGGGAGGTGGGATTTGGTGGCTTGCCTCCCAACTGATATATATATATATATATATATATATATATATATATATATATATATATATATATATATATATATATATATATATGTATATATGTATATATATATATGTATATATGTATATGTATATATGTATATGTATATATATATGTATATATGTATATGTATATATATATATATATGTATATATATATATATATACATATATCTATATATATATATGTATATATATATATGTACATATATACATATACATATATACATATACATATATACATATATGTATATATATATGTATATATATATATATATGTATATATATGTATATATATATATGTATATGTATATATGTATATATATATATATATATATATATATATATATATATATATATATATATATATATATATATATATAATATTTTTTTTAAATTTGTTTAATAAAAAGAAAAACAATACAAATCCCCCACAAAACATTGTAATATATATTTTTTAATATATTTTTTTAATAATAATTCCAATATTAATCTGATAGGGAAAATACCGCCAACTAGTTGAATTTTCTCTTTAAATTCTCCTTTTTAATTTCAAAACCTTTCCCAGTTTAAATCTAATTTGCAAAATTACTGAATAAGAAATTCTAAGATATTTTAATCTCTACATATGTAGAAGAATTCAACATGCATACCAGTAATTCTCAATATTGAAACACTCATCACAAGGAATTATTCAGATAATCATTTCACAGACACAAAGAAGACAGGAAAAGAAATAGTGTAATTAACTGTGCAAATTAATCACAAGAATCTACCTGGATTCTGATGCTAACAACACAATGCCCAAAAAGATTTGTGAGAGAAATTTCTCCTCTCAAAACTTTCTCTCTTCCAAAAATTTGTTCTTCCAAAAATTTGCTATCCCCCAAAAATGAACCCTCTATTGTTGATAAGGAGTTCTCTCCTAAATTCAGGGCACTAATTGTGCAATCACCCGTGAGAACTCCTTACTTACCAGTCTTTAACTCTTTATTATCTTTTCTTTCTCTTTTTCATGCACGTTTATTGAAATATAAAATGTATTTGTTTAATTTCACTTGGCTTCTCTTTTTAATTAATTTATTAAATTTTAATCTCATGCACACTTTATGCAATCTTAAAACTTTTAATAAATTAATATCTTTTTTACTTTTTAATTTATTTTTGAAATGTTAATTGATAAAATATTTATTAACTTAAATAATAATAATATTTAACATTTATTTAAAAATGAACTCTAAATATATTATTATTAAATCAAATAAATATTATCACGTTCTAAAATTAAACTTATAACTTTTATCTTTAAATTTAATTATTTTTATTTAATTAATTCTCTAAATTAATTAAATTCAATTAAATATTAAAAATATCATAACAATTTTCCATTAAATTTAATTATTAATTTAATCATTTAATCAGACTTAATTAATACAAAAATCTCCATAGACTAATAGGACAAAATACAAAAACCCATCATAGAAAAACACATATAAGATCAAACTAAAGGGTTATAATCACGAATTCACGTCATACGATGCATTCGAAAGGTAGACATCTCATATACTTGTTCTAATTTTCTAGGACAAATGGGTTTAAAGGTTAGGATTTGAACTTAAGAATTTATCTCCCCTATCTTACCATTGAGATAATGTGATAGGGTATGCTCATCCTAGCAATTCAGGGAAGTCGATACTTGGTACCTAAAATTTTTATAAAATCCACGCATGTACAAACACATATATACTAAGCTAAATAGGTAATGGCAGGAAGTGGTGCATCGTGTAGATACCGACTAGCAGGTGACTATGACTCCCTTCCTTAACCACATCAAAAATGTCATACATAAAGAAAATATACACGCACACCATACACATGCAGTACGGGGTAAGTATCCATAAGAAACACATATGATAATCCATCCAACTAATCATCATCAATAACTGAAATCACTGTAATAATCATCATGCATACATGAAGTATAGAGTACCAAGTAATCTCATTATATAATCAATTGGATGTTAAACAATATCTGATAATCTCAAAATAATACTACTAATAATCAAGCATAAAATTGTCATAAAAGAGTTTGGCAATGATAGCAAAAATGTAAACTAGGGGCAGGCACTACATCTTGACAACAATTTCATATTAATAAAATTACAAAGAATATTTCTAATTTAATTTTTCCTCTCCAAAGTTTATGCTTATGTATCTTGAAATAATTTGAGCAAGCTTTGAATAGTTTCAATGCATTTTGTAATGTATGCTATCTAATTCAATTCTTCAATTTAAGGAATTGAGTAATTGCATGAAGTAGATAATAGGTACATATAGTGTGGGTTTTGGATTTGATAAGCTAGGAATTTTTCAAAGATGGTATATCTTGTTCATAAGGTGGAATGATAGATCTGCTTATTGTGTCGTTACATTATTGGGGGAAGTCTTGAATCTATTTCCCAAGTAGGATAAAGCACATCCAGAACCATCAGTATTTGCATAAAATAAATCTTAAATATTAAAATCCGTTTATGTTTTATATTGTTATTCAATGAACTAAATGTTATCTCATGCTTTCTTTTTGAGTTGTGCCAAAGTGGAAGTTAGCTACTGCCCGTTTCCTTTTCAACAATCAGAGAAGATTAGAGAGATTATTTTCTATATTTTGACTTGTTTTAAAGAAAATAATTGAGGTTATGTCATAAGTCATAAGGGTATACCCACTAACTTTTGTAGAGCTTGAAGTGTAGAAGGTAATTTTGGAAGAGAAGCCTTGTCAGTTGGCCCACCCCATATTAATTTGCCTAATATAGGAATTAGCTACTCCTTGGGTAATTATTATGGTAACATTGGTATATCTTAAAATCTATCAAATCAAGAGACAAAAAATTTCACTCTAAAATAATATAAACTCCAACATTTAGATTGTGTTAGATAACAGTATCCCATAGAAAGTAAGGTGATCTCCATGGAAGTTGTAAGATCATAGGGAATTTTAAGGGCATTAATGCCCCTAACAAGGTTTGCCTCATCAAATCATAAATTGTGGAAAGTGGAGAAGTTATATTACTATTGAAATAAATAAAGCTTGTAGAAGTGGAATACATGCAATCCTTTGCTAGATGCAACTCTTGGAGTTATCTTACTTCTTCTTCCATTGATGATTCTAAGGGCTTGGCCCTATTGTCAAAAGATAAATACATCAAATTAAAAAAAGGTGGTCACTATGGATAATTGACAAAAAATCCAAGTTGAATTCTTTAATGTTTGAACTTTCTTTTATTCAATGTTTATGGTCCAAACTCTTACCATTAGGAAAAAAAACTTTGGGATTCTTTATCTTCATCTTGTGTTTCTTATTTAGACATCTCAATCCTTTTGGGGTGAATTTAATGTCATCTTGGGTGTGAAAGATAAAAAGGTGGTATAACACCTCACATGGAAATATTTGGCATATTTTAATGATTTTGTGTCAAATAATGCTCTTGTAGATTGTATCTCAACCAATGGTCAATTTACATTGGAAAATAGAAGACCCCAATACATGCACATTTTTGAAAGGATTAATAAAATTTTTTGTCAAACTAGAGTGGGTATGAAAATATTGTCAATGCATCTCCCAGATTCTAATTTCTTAGGTTCAAATAATTTCCCTCTACAAAGATCACTTTTTGCAAAAGCCCTTACAAGAAACCAAATAGCATCTTTAAATTTTGAAAAAATATGGTTTAGAGATCCTACTTTTCTCTCATTATCAAAGTCTTGTTGGCTTGATCTTCCCTAAATTCTAGGCTTGAGGTTGTTTTGGTCAAATGGGAAACTCTCCCTTATCAAAATTAATATCAAATTGTGGAACAAGAATATTTTTAAAAATATTTTATTGCCAATTTAGACATTGCATTGTAAATAGATCAAGTTAATGAGGAAATACTCAGATTGGCAATAAACTCATTCATAAAATGAGTAGAAAAGACTCCAAAAGGACTATAAAGAAATATTAATGAGGGAAAAAAATTATTGGAGGAAAAAATCTAGGGAGTTATAGGTTAAAATTGGAATATAAACATTGCATTCTTCAACACTTCAACAAAAACTAGAATTGGCCAAAATGTAATATGCAAAATTTTAGACCCCTATGGTACAGTATTGATACATCCTATTAAGATTCAAAATTAGGGTGTATAAGTTTTTCTACACTATTTTCTAAAAAATATCAAGATTACACCTTGGTGGATGCTAATAGGTCTGCATTGCTCAATAAGATTCCCCACTTGGTCTCTCATATGGATAATGTTGCACTTCTTAGATCTCTCTCAATGGATAAAAGCAAGTATTGGGTATTATCAATTGGTGTCAATAAGGCACCTGGTCCTGATAGTTTTATTCCTTTTTTCTTCAAGAAATGTTGGGATTTCATTAGTTTGTAATTTTGGGCTACACTAAAATAATCTAAGTAAAGTGTGGGAATATTGAGATAGATCAACAATATTATGATTTATCGCATTCCCACACTCAATGATCCCATCTTATTCATGGGATTTAGACCCATCTCTCTATGCAACACTATATATAAAATATTCTCAAAGGAAGTAGCTATAAGATTAGCCCTTATTAACCCAAAAATTGTCTCCCATGAGAAAGGGGAGATTTTTTATGGTAAGAAGACTCCACAAGTGACCCTAGTGGCACATGAGACTATTCACTCAATTAAGTAAAATAAAACTCAAGCTATGCTTATTAAACTAGATATCCTTAAACCATATAATAGAGTGGAGATGATTTCCCTCTACCAAGTGATCCTAAAGTTTGGCTTCTCTCATTGGTGGTGCAAATGGATTCTATCTCTTATATCCCGAGTTATATTTGTTGTTATCATTAATGGATCAACATGTGGATTGTTTGACTCTTTCCATAGTATTAGACAAGGGGACGTATTATCCCCATGTCTTTTTGTGATCATGGCAGAGGCTTTAATGCAGTCAATAGATTCTATTCACAATGATAATATTTTGAGAGGTATTAAGTTCCCAAATTTAAATGTCAATGTTACTCTATTTGTAGATGATGCCTTATTTTTTCTAGAAGCCTCTTTTAGGAGAAGAACATGGTCATCAAAAATATATTAGTTAACTATTGTCTTAAGTTCAGTTCAAAAAATTAATGTTGACAAATTAGAAAATTTATCCATGAACTGTCCTTTGTTTGTTGGAACAACTTTTTCAGAATACTCAAGGTTCAATAAAGAGCATCTCCCAAGCACATATGTTTGTGTCCCTCTTTTTTTAGGAAGAAGCAAAGGTTGATTCTAGAAACCCATCACAAAATCTATTCATAATAGAATTTATTAGATTTTAAAAACACTTGGTTGTCCCTTACGTAAAGAAGTATTATTATCTAAATAGTCAAGTATTCCAAGCTATACTATGTTATTCCTTCCACTATCTAAGGGATTTTATCATCCATAGAAACAAAAATAGGAAGTTTTGATTGAAAAGTAACTAAATAGTTACAACATAAGATTCACCTATTGTCTTGGGATTAAGTTTTCACTCCTAAAGCCTTATGAGGCTCAGGGGTTGGGGATCAGGGGTGGAGGAGGGCGTGGGAGGGAGGAAATCATAATATATAGTGCAAAAATATGATGTTGGGAGATAAATTAATATGGAAAATGTTTTCTAATCCACATCCTAAGTGGGATGCCATCTTAAAAAGAAAATATTTACATGATGATATCTAGAAAGAATAATTTCCATATTTAATTCTCCTTTAGGATCCTACATGTGGAATTTCTTATCAATTGTAGAAAAAAAAATTCTTCCCAATCTTGCGTGGATTATTTATGATGGTGTAAAAACATATCTATAGGGTGATTCTTGGATAAATTTCCACCTCTAGATATATTTTTGATGCAGGAGCATCTTGGGTTTCCTTGGTGACTACTTTGGATGGAGTTCATGGAGGAGGCTCAGTAGTTGCTTTGGAGGGTGCTTGGATTGGTACTTGGTCGAAGAAGGACTAGTGCTCAACATGTTCTAGGAACTTGGCATTGTCTTCAGTTGCTCGGCATCGTCTAGGAACTCAGCATGGTCTTTGGTTGCTCGGCATGGTTTGGGGACTCGGCATGGTCTTTGGTTGCTTAGCATGGTCTGGGGAATTAGCATGGTCTTTGGTTGCTCGGCATGGTCTGGGAACTCAGCATGGTCTTTGGAAACTCGGCATGGTCTGGAAACTCGACATGGTCTCTAGGAGCTTGGCCTTGCTTAGGAATTTGGTTCCTGTTGCAGGTTGTGTAGCTAATTTTTCACAATGAGTTAAAGGATGAAAATTTCAAGGATTGAAGAGGGCCTAGATTACTAACTATGGTTTGAAGCACGAGTTCTAATTCAATTGAAGCTAGGAGATATCATGATTTTACTCAAATATAAGTTTTGGGCATTTAATGGTTGTTGTAGGCCGACTTGTGGCATTTAATTTATGTATTTGTATTTAATTTGTGTTATGGGCTGACTTGTGGATTAGATTGGTATAAGTAGGGGTTATGGAGAATTCTTTAGTCATTATTCATCCATCATGGAGAAGACGAGGTGGTAGAGGAGAAAATTTGGAGAAGAGCTAGTAGCAAGGACTTGGAAAACAAGGAGATTGCTTGGTGGGCTTGCGAGCACAAGTTGAGATCTTCCTTGGGGTTTTCTACCAGAGTGTGGATCTAGACTAGCTAGTGTTTGGATTGGATCTTGAGGGATCTTGCAGAACTATTACTTGCTTTGTATTTGGTCATAACCAAGAAGGCCTTACAACCCGAAACATTTCATGTAACAATTATTTTATAAATAAAGAGTTGTGATTTGCTATCAGATCTTGCATTGTTGTTGTGTTTCCAATGTGTGGTTATTTTCTCGAGGCTAGGACATCTCCATTGGGGATACTCCTGCCTTGCACTACATTAAATTTACTCCCTTTTTTAGGCTAATGTGGTGTTGACAACTCTATGAAGGTCTAGAGTAAAAAATTACTTCATTATCTCAAGCTGCAATCGATTAGCACAAACTTGATGGAAAGATCTTACAACCACTCTCATTCTAGGTCATTAGAAAATCAAACTTTCTATGATACTTAAATAGAAAATTATTTATTATAGGACTTCAATGATAATCTTATATAGTTATCTTCACCCTCGGGGAAATACTCAGTTATACAAGGCTACCAAGCTATTGGTGCTAGATCCAATCACATTTTATGATCAATAGGTTCATGCTTTGTTAGACTCTCAAAGTTCTTCCCAGTGCCAATTCATTCATGTGGCTAGCTCTAAGAGGAATAATAATTATAAGTGTTATGCTTGCACACCATGGTATAACTACCACCTTCAATTATATATTGTGAGGGGATCAACCTGAAACAATTAACCATATTTTATTCCATTATCATTTTGTCATATCTTGTTGGGATTAACTTGAAGATAGAATTCATTGGGTTTCTGCCCTTGGTTGTGAAATTTATGAGGTATCTATTTCTTATCCATGTGTTTACAAGGAATTCTTCTTTTGCTGCAATTTAGATAGTAGCCCCTTAAGTTTATTTTGGAACATTTGGTGTGAGAAAAATAGGAGAAATTTTTGTAATACAATTTTTTTCACAAATGTGGTTATTCATAAAATTGAAGCTTATATTTCTAAATAGTAAATGCATATTGTCTTAAGAATAAAAGTACATAGTCATGTTTCACTTCCATAGATTCCAATATTTTAGATGTATATGACCGCATTCAAGCATCTTTCAAAGATAATATTCTCTTAAAAAAAGAAGAGAAAATAAATACAAATGAGGTCAATTGGGAATTCCTACCTCTTAGTTGTATCAAGTTGAACTTTAATGGTGTCTCCAAAGGAAACCTAGGCATCTATAGATGTGGTGCAATCCTTAGAAACTCCAAGGGTGTCATATTGGTGGCTCTAGCTGTTAGGATACTAGTGGATATACATAACATTGTTGATGCAAGGGCTCTCCTTAAGGCATTTAGGCTTGTTGTGGGTCATAAGATAGAAAACTTGGTCATTGAATGTAACTTTTAAATTGTTATTGCAGCTACCAAAAGGTTTGAATCGCCTAGTTGGAAAGTAAACTATATCCTTAATGAAGTTTTAAAATGTCTCCCCCTTTTCAAAAACTACCAAACATAACATTGCTTCAAGGAAGAAAGTAGTGTTGTAGATGCATCCGCTAATAAAAGTTTGCCTTACTAATTTAGAAGAACATGTGTCCTAGGGAAGAGAAGAATTAAAGGATCTTCTCCTTAGAAAGGATTTCCTTGTGGATGCACCTTCCTAATGCATCAAATTAATGCTTCAAAGATACCCTTTTTTACCTAGTTGGGTTAGGATTAAGTTACTTCTTATTATAGATAACTTTTGTGACTAGATCTATTATACTTTTTGCCCATTTTGTGGTGTATACTTGGTTGCAAGGGTTGCATAATTTGCAATTGGTAGATCTCATGGCCCATTAGTGAGTTATGTGGGTGGTGTTCACTTGCCAAAATGGAGATGCCAAGTTATGGAATTGGTTTTCATAATTTTGTTAGTGCAATATGTCGTTCATGTCTATGGGTTGGTGATAGTGGCCAGATGTTAATGGACATATTTTTTCTATAGATGTCAATAGAGAAATGTATATCATTTATGGGTAGTTATTTGATCATGTTCTCAAAAAAAATGGTCTTGAAAATACATGTATTTTTATATGAAAGCATGGTCCCCTAATGTTTGGTTCTTGTTAGCATTGCCTACTCATGCTGGCCTCTTTTTTTATCCTTTTATGTGGTTTCTTCAATTGTCTTCTTTGATCTAAAACCTTTCATACAAATATTTAGTGATTGTGCTAGTTGGAGTGGGTGATGATTATGAGCAACCATGTGGTTAGCCCTCAATAATGGGATAGTGTTGACAAGGGAATTGGAACCATCAATCCCAACACTACATCACATTTTTTACTTCAATAAGAAAGGGTGTGAAGAAAAAATGGAGGCTTGGGACATGCTCAAACTATCATATTTCAACAATAATATGATTTTATTAACATCTTTCATGGCAATAATGAAGACTTTTTTGAGCTTCGTGAAAAATTAATCGTGCAAGACTATTTCCTTTGGATGTCCCTTTTTTTGTAACAAAACTGCGTGAGTTTTATATTCTTGCTATTGAAGATTCTATTCCTTTAATTTCCTTTCATTTCTTGTTTTCTCCCTTAATGCATCTATTTGTTCTTTAGTCCAATCTACTCTTTGTAATTGTCTCCAAAAGTTGTGTGAGGTAGTTTGGGGATACCTTCTCCTACACTATGCCTCCAACATTTGGTTGCATTATCTCCAATTTGTAGTTGCTTTATCCTATTTATGTGTTTTTTTGTTCATTTACCTAATATATTATATATGCTATTTGTGTTTTTCCTTAAGAAAAACTATTATGAATTGGATTACCATGATTCTTAATAGGGAAATGCAACATGTCAAAGTAGTTGAACATATCTTAGGTTAGTAATGACACCAAAGTAATCGAATCAAAGCTTAAAAACATGTGTAAATATCAATCCAATATTACTGTTAAAGTAAAACTTAAAAAATCAAATATACACTTTTGTTCTCTACAAACACAATAAAAA
The DNA here is from genome assembly GCA_028749045.1 of Cupressus sempervirens. Lineage (NCBI taxonomy): Eukaryota > Viridiplantae > Streptophyta > Pinopsida > Cupressales > Cupressaceae > Cupressus > Cupressus sempervirens. The sequence goes on along the minus strand of CM053787.1, from coordinate 401,610,184 downwards.
TTAGTTTTTTTAAAGTCGTTCCTTGGTAATATCTTTGAACTTTCTCTTTTAGAAAGTTTACTTTAAGTAATTCACCACAAAGAATGAAAGGAAATTAACATAAACATATCACAATAATAAAAGTGTTTGATGGCATGGTTGTTGTTATCAAAATTGGTGATCAGTCTCTAGTATTCTTTCCAAGCCACCAAAGTTGCATTTGGGATTTGAATTGATTGAGTGACCGGGGGATATAATTCCATCCCACCTCAAGTCTAGACGTCTTATTCTAGATGCAATTTCTTGTGTATTTAAACCAAGGTTGGTGTGTCCTTCGCTACAAATTATTGGATGCCAATAAAAGTCAAAATCTCTATATATTCTACTTGTGGTTGTGGGTCATTTCTAGCGTCTACATTCAAGTCCTCTCAACGCTAGGTGGGTGACTGCCTTGCAAGCATAACATGGGGACTCCAGACCTGTTGGAGCATTATTAGTAGACCTGTCTGTAATGGATGTCATACTACATAACCAATCCACTATTATAAATGGCTTTTTTTATTGTAAATTTGTTAATGAATTAAGGAAGTAGATTCTAGTATTGACTCTCTTGAAAATCTTTATCTTGCATGCTTACTTTCTCTCTATTATTTTACTATTTCATATTGAGTTAAAAATTAAAAATTAAAAGATATTTGAAAAAATCATCTTCTCATTCATCTTCCAAGTGAATTAAGAGGATCCAATTATTTTTTCAGAACTCAATTCTAAATTACAAATCCAAAATTTAACAATTTTCAAATATGAAACAAATTTGAGATTTTACTAATTCCACGAACCAAATAGACCCTTATGGTTACTTTCACATGATTAAACAAGGACAAGTTCACATCGGTAATTTCTAGCCCCAAAATAAAGATGGTTTCATAGATTGATATCATTGATTTGTGATTTAAAAATTAGTCAAAACTCGTGACCATTAATCAAGTACTAAAAAAATTTGTGCATTGCTATGTACTTAGAAATTTGAAGTACTTCAAATTTGGTATGTTGTTTATAGGAAAAATGAACCACTTATTTTGTTTGAACTTTGTCTACGTATTTTTAAGTTTCACATAACGTTTGGCTACTCCTACGTACTGTACTTGGAGTACTTCAAAACTCATACCTTATTCATAGAAAAATTTATAAAAATAAATGAACTACTTAAAAATATTGGGTTTCGCCCCCTTAATGGGATTTGGTTAAGAGAAAGGATCAAATTAATGCATTTCTAATGGTGGTAGCTGTGATATTAAAAGTTATGGAGATAAAAAAATAAAATTATGCAAAGTTTAAGATGGCTTGTTTATGAAGGGAGGAAAGCTTATTCTAATTAGAATGATTTTAGTATTTTAAAATAAATTTAAAAAATAGAATTTTTTTTTTTTTTTCAATTTAATTAATAATTTAAAATTTGCAAACAATTGTTTGTCAATTTCAATTTAATTAATAAATGAAAAGGGTATTTTGAGGGAGTTTTGCTATCAAGATTATTTTATTTGCTTGTCAATAATAAAATTTAGATTCTATTAAAAAGTAGGTATCTGAGTTTACAAATAATTATGTGCATTATTTATTGTATCTGGGAGATCTATTCTAAATGGCATCTCAATCATTCAAGAAACAATACACTCAGCATCAAAGAATAAAGAAGCATGCATGTTGTTAAAATTAGATATACAAAAGAAAAATGATAAAGTAGACTGGAGATTCTTATGTAAAACACTCGAAGCTTTCAGATTTTCAAATCAATGGATCAAACATCATTTTTCAGTGCATATCTACTCCCAAAATCTTGCTTCTCGTTACTGGAACTCCAAAAGGGTTCTTCAATATATCTAGGGGGCTTCGACAAGGTGATCCTATCTCTCCCTTCCTATTCATTGTCATGGCAAAAACCTTCGGGAGATCAATCAAGATAGCACAACTCCAAAACAAAATTAAAGGTATTAAGGTTACTAAAAATGTGGCTAATACCACACATCAGCAATTCATTGATGACACAATACTAGCTTAAGCAAGCACCAAAAAAGAGACAGACTATATTAAAACAACCCTAAACAATTATACAAAAGCATCAGGTCAAAAAATAATGCAAAAAATTCTAAAATCTTTGTCTTAAACTTAATAGTAGATGGAGAAGAATACATATGCAATGAACTAGGGTATAAGAAATGCACCTTCCCTTGTAAATATCTGGGAATATATTTGGATAAAGGGACTAAAATGAATCAAGGTTGGGAGCATGCATTGGAAAAAATGGATAACCAAACAGAAGCTTGGAAAGGAAAATGGTTAACCAAAGTTGGGAAAGCAACAAAAATCAAAGTTGTCCTATCAACTATACCTACTTATCAACTATCATGTTCATAATTACCAAAGAGTATTAATTAGAAAATAGAAAAGAAATTAAGAAACTTCTTCTAGAAAGGTATAGAAGACAAGAAGAAGGCAACATTAAGATGGGAAAAAATATGTAGGTCAAAAGAAGCAAGGGGACTAGAAATAAAAAATCTAGACCGACAAAATGAAGCATTAGGTGCAAAACAAGTATGAAGAATGTATCAAGAAAAAGATAGCAAATGGGCTAGAATTATGTATAATAAACATCTGAACGCATCAAATAGCACATCACTATTTAGAACTAGGAACCCTCCTAGAGGCTCTGCAACATGGAATGTTTTACTAAAATATTGCCCCCTAATCACTAAATATACTACATGGGATATAGGGAAAGGAGATAAAGCTCTATTCTGGGAAGATTCCTGGAATGGGTATCCCCACCTTGACCAATTTGACATAACCTGCAATGCAAAAATTCAATTACAAACAATTTGGGGAACTAAGATAGAAGATTATATTCAACTAGACCAATCTAATGAAGAAATTACTTGGAAATGGAAATCCTTATAAAATTGTGCCTCAATCCTACAGACCAGGAATTCTTAGAAAATATCCTTAGAGAGTGCCCAATTAACTACAACAATAGGGAGGACAAACTTATTTGGGCAGCTGCTAAAGATGGAATCTACAAAGTAAAGGAGGGATATAATCAAATTATAAATTCACAAAAATGGGAAGCAATAAATATCTCAATAAATCTCTGTTGGGATCTAGTAGGTCTACCTAAGGCAGGTATCTTTCTCTGGGAAGCTTCCCAAAATAGTATTCTAACAACTGATAGAATTAGGAAAGTGGGATTTGAATCCCATCAAGATGCACTCTCTGTAAAGAAGAATCAAAAACTGCAGAGCATCTTCTATACCAATGCAAATTTGCTAAGGAATGTTGGTTATGGCTCAAATCCAAACTTAATGGATAGCTCCTCTGTTGAAAAAATGGCAAGACCATCTAATAGGGTGTCCAAAAAAATCAAATAATAAAGTATACGGAAAACTTTGGAATATTACTCCAACAATCCTAGCATGGGAGATATGGAAGGAAAGAAATAGATGAAGCTTTAAGAATAAAGAACTCAATCTAGCATCTCTCTACAATAAGATTGAAGCTAGCATTATAGAGGTCACAAACTACAACCTCGGGAAAACAATAAAAGAAGAAGGCTCCTTCTCAAATTGGGATGCCGAATTTAAAAAGAATTGGAAACATCTAATTAATCCACCCCTCATTTACAAAAGTAGCAATAGCATAGCCAGAAAAGAATGCAAATGGGAACCTCCCAAAAGGTTGAAGAAACTCTATTTCAACGGAGCCTCTAGAGGTAATCCCGAAAAAGCAGGACTAGGGTGCATAGTTAAGGAGGAATTTGGAAATTGGCTCATAAAAAGAGCTAAGTCTCTGGGAGTCTCTAACAACATGGCAGAATTAGAAGCAACACATGAAGGTCTAAAACATTGCATTAGCCTGAAAATCAAGAAAATTTTAATTGAAGGAGATTCGCAAATCATCCTAAATGCACTTAGAAAGGAAGAACTCCTAATTGGATACTAAATTCTAGACTAGAAAAAACTATTAGACTTTTGGAAAAAATTAAAGAAGTAAGATTTACACACATATATTTAGAGAAGGTAATACAGAAGCTGATATTTTAGCAAATAAAGGTATAGATGGAGAAAACATTCTATTGTTTAATCATAGTTAGTTAGGGATGATTATTATTAGTTCTAGACCTCTATAGAAATCTCCCTTGGCACTTGGTCCCATGATTATCTCAATTGTTGTAAATCTCGACTCACATTTTTCAGCGTATATGAATCTATCACACTGAGATATCGTGATCTTTGGCATCACTTTAATTATGATTCTGAGTGATATGAATAATCATCCAGTTGCATGGAAATGGCATCATCACTCAGTTTTCTAGATCCTTCCCTACTCCATTGTTATTCTACAAATGCAAGTTGTGTCCCCTTCTCACCACATTTTTCCCATAACATCTAAAAATTGGTTTAGGGTTGTCTCCTTAATGAATACTAATATCAGTCTGTGTCATGCCTCTGAAGTTTGAACCGTGGCCTTTCATGGCATAATAAAACCTGAGAGATGGAATTGTTTACTCAGGCCCATAGACGACATGAGCAGGGTTGTTGTTAGTACGATTTTGGGTGAAGGAGTCTTCAACTATGATTATTCATGGCACACCAATAGTGACATCCTTGGGACATGGATTTGATGCCTAGCTAGGGCTAAAGTAGAGAAATGGGATATAATTAGACTCTACTATAACCTATTTGACCCTAGCTGGTTGGCAGGTTTATAACAAGTCGTCTTTAGTATCGATGAGACACTTAAAATCATGCTACCAGAAGCCTACATGGCACACCAACCGGGTAGTTTTGAGCTCGCAATTGTTCCTAAGCACCCCATTTTGATCATCAAAGATAATATTCACTTCTTCCAAGAATGGCCCATAATGGAAGCCAATGTGCAATTTCTACTACGATGGAGAGGCATTATAAAGGATCTTGCAACGGAGTGGCTTTTGACTTACCATCAGGCCTTTGATGCTTATATTCACCCGAATATGGACTTCTCTGACTTGGATGCTATCGAATTCTGCCTCCCTAATTTTGACAAGTCCAACAGAACTAGAAATGCCTACGAGTTTTCCCCTGGTTCTAGGGTTAAAAACATTAGGGAAGCTTTAGAAATCATCATGGTCTTTGGTAAGAAGATATTTGAAGAATAATCGAGGTCTAGGACCTAGTGATGGTGGTTTTTTGTTTTAAGTGTGGTGGGTCTTACTCCCTCTCATAAAGAGGCTTTTGGGTGTGGCCCTAGATGTTTACTTATCAGGTTATATAATGGTTAGGCTTGCTGCATTTTCCCTAAGTAGTGATTAGATTATTTTTATGATTAGGACATCTACAATACTCGGTAGATTATGGCTATCTTTCTTATGTATATATATTGTTCATGATAATACTATTTTCTTTCTCTGCTTTGAGTATGTTATTTTCAACCGATGTGGGTTTTGGGCTTGGTCCCTTTGTATGGTGTATTCCTTTGTGTCTGGACTTGGATACCTGATTTGGTCCTCAGATCAGATTAGGATTTATTGCTCAAATTACTAAATCTTCAAGAGATTTATTTTTTCGTTTCTCAACTACAGTTGATTTATTTCAATAGGTCCTAATACTGCACACTTGACAATTTGACTCTACATTTTCCTTTTTCATTAATCACCCTGAATTCTTAATCTTAAGCATTAAAACACTCTTAGGGATTTTGAGGCTTGTATGGGTTTCTCAAAATAATGAGTACTCTAAAATATTTTGTCAAAAAATAGTAATTAACTACAAACCAATTTATCAATTCCATCTTAATAATTAGCAAAGAACATTACTAGGTATCAAAATATCAAAGCAAATCCGAATTGGGATAATCCTCAAAATTAGCTAATATTCATAACAAATATATTCGTATAGAGAAGAACATTATAAATTAACCCTTTTATTTAATATTGCATTGATCCTTAACTAACATTTAAGACCAGAATGGTACATCATTATATGATTATACTGTCCAATAAGGTAATGGCAACTATCGTTAAGACTTTGATCAGCACTCTCCATAATTCATCATCAGTATTCGTTTTTTCCTTGTTTTTTCACACTAACTCGTACTTCTTTACCCCTTTGGATGTTAGTACATTTTTTGCAGCAGATATGTTCTCTTCCTTCAGTAGGTTTCTTACTCCTCCTTGTTCACTATTCTTTATTTCTGGTGCTCGTTGGTCCCTTCCTCCTAAATGTTTCTCTTTGCTTAGTTTTTTCATCTGTGTATTATTCTAATAATTTGAACTTGTATTCACACTAGGGAATACCCCTTTTATAATTTGTATAATATAGGACTTCGGTCCCAGGCAAGATTGGAGGTTTTCTTGCTCCATTCCTTCCTACTAGTGCCCGTTTGAATAGAGAACTTTGTAATCTCTTTTGTTTATCTAATATAATATAAGGCTTCGATCGTTTACCAATTTTTTTTAATAAAAAAAAGGTGAATTATTTGTTTGTGTGTGCGTGTGTGTGCATGTGTGTGCGTGTGTGTGCATGTATTTTTCAAAATCAAAATTGAGATCATTTTCTTTGATAAATCAATCAATCTCTCAATCAAGTTCCTATTGATGGTTAGAGAGGAAGGAAAGTAGAGATAGTTGGATGAAAAGGGAAATTAAAAATAAGAGAAGATATAGAGGGATTTTTAAAAAGGATAGAAAGATATGCAATACATAAATGGATGGAATGCATTGATGACTCAATAGAGAAGACTAAGTCGCTAGTAGTTGTTCATAATTATGAAGTTGTACAACATATCACAAAACAAAAAGTACTAATACGAAAAAATAGAATACACAACTTTTGTTTTGTCTATCCTCAATATTGTTAAATAAACGAACTTTATCAAAATCTTTTTCATAACTACTTGAAAAAAAACATTTAGTATGAACACAATCTACATAGCATTATCAAATTTCCACAATCCATTTATCATATGAAATTTTGCTTCTAGATTGGATTGTGTGTTTTTAGCATCAACATAATGTTTCGGATCACACTTTGTGATCCATCGTTAGGATGAGAGAATGTAAGAATGTAATAGAGAAATGTGATGATGGTAATAGACAATGTAACATTTCTATATTACATTCTTACATTCTCTCATCCTTATGATGGATCAGAGAGTGTGATCCAAAATGTTATGCAAATGCTAAAAACACACACACAATCATATCTAGAAGCAAAATTTCATATCACAATCTACTTATTGGATGATGAAACATAGAAACTCTACAAATTGAAGGCATGGATCTCTAAGAAGCAACCACTCATGCCCTACCATAAATGTCCTCTCTAAAAAGAAGATAAATATAAAATACAGTTAATGGAAAGTGTTATGTAATAGTATTTTTTCTTCATTTTTTCCTTTATAAATTGATTTCTCTCTCGTCTTTTTTTGTTAAGCCAATAAGAAAGTAAATAATTTTTTTAATTTTTTAAAATAAGTAAAAATAACAAACTATAGAACAATTTTAGAACTTAAAATAATTCTAAAATCAGATTGGTCAAATTAATTGCACAACTCTTTATAAACTTGAACTTCTAAATACTAGATGTGCAATCTTTCATATTGTCATTTGCTTGCCTAAAAATTTGAAATCTATTCTTCCATCCTTCTACAAATCTAGGTGAAAATTGTCATGCTAAGTAGTTGGCCTAGCTCATGTCGCAAAATTCATCATGCTTCTACATTAGCTCCAACTAAATATTCACTAGCCAATCATGACCATTTAGAATACATGTGGAATGTCATTTATTAGGCACATAGCCCACTCTAAGAAATCTAGAGAACTTGAGGCGTCAAGGCACAAGTGTGTTATGAATAAGACCACAAAGCATTGGGCTTTTCTAGGCCTCCTTGGGCTTCTCTTTCTAATATTTTTCTAAAAGAGATATTCTACAAGCTTGAATTTGCTTACAATAAGCATATTCAGTTCACATAAGGGTAGGAGTAGAATGTAGCCAATATAGGCAAAAAGGCACTAGATAATAATACTACATTATCCTAACTCACAATATCATAAGTAATGATCATAAATGTGTGTAAAATGTCCCTTAAATCCAAAGATCTAGTGATACTAAAACTAAAAGTTACAAAAGATAATAATAAAATCTTAGGATATATTCAATTGAAACCAAGCTTACTCCAATGTAGCTTCTCCACTTTCAACTTTAACCACCATGGTTATAAATTCGTTTGCAAATAGAACATATGGCATTTTTCACATGAGCATGTATTTTATTTGTGCTTGGACATTTTGGACTCTCTTCTAATATGCATCTTGTATCTAGTTTTCTTTTCTCTTTTGTTTGCTTTCCCAACCATTGTTTGGTGGTCTACTGGTTCTTTGCTTCTAATTTTGTAAGTTTTCAGTCTCGTTGGTCTCTTGTTGGACATTAATAAACTTATCTTATTTAAATGTGGCATTGAATCTTGTATACAAATAAAATTGTTAATTTCTAGACAATAGACTCTCAGACAGCTCAAAAGCAAAGTTTGATGACATATACAACATGCTCGGAATCAAGTACCAAGAGCTTGACTTTGAGGAAAAATATTTTTTTCCCAACATTGTTTGTTATTTTGTTGGGCAACACGATTGTGATATGTTCAAAAATTTAATGTAAAAGGAGAAAATTTTAGTGAAAGTATATGTTGAAAGAACATGCTTCATTTCTAGGCTAGATTGAAGGCTAGATTGAATTGTGATTTTAAGTTTAAACCCTCGTTAGTTCAGGGCCTTTCGAAAATAGCTACATATCCTCAATAACTTAGCATGCCTTTAAACCCGGTAGCATTGCATTCACGTTTTGTTGGCACTGTCAATGGCCATTAGTTGTTGAGGTCATTCAAAAATGGCAATTTTGGGAGAAATTTTGTGTTGTTCATTAATTAGTCATCTTGTTGAGCATTCTAAAGACTATTTGTACTAGCATTCACATAATAGTATCAATTTCAAATTTATTATAAATTTTCTTTTTTTTAAATTATATTTCTTCTTGCTATTTTCCACAATAACCAATACAATTCTAAATAAATATTATTTTTCTATTATAATATATATATAAATAAAATATGGCAAAAAGATTTTATTATTTTTAATTAGTCTAGACTATTGCATAAATTTTCCTCCCCTCAACAGGAACTGATAACTAAGTAAATAATTAAAATTAGAACATTCAGGTTGACCTTCCTTAATATGATTACACGGCCCAAATTCATGTAGGATACTCAAGAACGTAACACAGTCATTACATGAGCCATATTCACAAATCTGAAGACTCTGGTTCAAATCACCATAGCACAGTCTCCATACCGTCCATGTTCATATATGCTAGGAATGATTTCAATCATTACAGAACAGTGCCAAATTTCACTCACAAGACTAATGAAGTCATGTAGAGACCCCAATTGCAATTGCCATCCAAAATTAAACAAGATTTTGAAAATTCGTAGCCCCAACAGACCTTAAAAACAAAGAATTTCAAGAAAAAAATGATCTGAAACTTTCCAAAAATCCCCCAAAAAATAGAGAGCCCCAAAACTATTTAAATTTCTCAACATGGAATTCCCAACTGTAATTCCGCCCTAAACTAGCAATAATCACTAATAATATCTGACCTGCATACTCTCCTGACCAGAATACATAGAGGCATGGCCAATCCCCCGTCTCTGGCTCGGAAACAAGACAAACACCATACTGATCACAAATCCGGCCACAACTGGCACAGAATTCATATAAATCCTGGGCATTTCAGGATAAAAGCAATCTACCACATCAAAATTAGCTAAACCCAAAGAAATCACAGCCAACACAGAGAAAATGCCGTGAACAAAATCCAAAACCCTAACCCTAAAACGCGAAGTATCAAAAGCCTTACACTTGCGGCTCCCAAATGCCCACAGGCCCCTTGGCGTTGCAAAGCCGTAGTAGATCTTCCCATTAGGTGCCCTGAAACTGTCCGTGAAAGACAAGACGAAAGAAGAAATTCCGCAGAGAGTTAAGAGCCCCGCTGTTAGGAACTTGTGCAGGCGGTCACATTGCCCGCCGTTTGAAAAAATGGGGCAGAGCACTTGAAATGCTAACATTGTGCCCGTGGGAAGCAGGTTGTTCAGATGAGCTGTTAGATTTAGGGCCCGATTTACAGCGCGGATTATGCTCGCTTCTTCTGAAAATTCTACATCTTCAACGCCAAAGAATGTCTCGTGCTGCTCTAGCAAAGCCCTTTTTTCGTCGCCCATGCCGAAATTTATTTGATCTGATGCGCTTCATTGAAAAATGGGATCTATATATTCTGAAAAAATGTACAAGAAATGATTTTAGATTTTGGGAGGAAATATTCGAAGCTTGCAGTGGAAAGTGCCATTTGGGGTCCGGCTTGAGCTTTCGGTGGAGTTTTAACTGGTTTTGATTTGTGGGCTTTTTAAGGTTTTTGTTTTCTGCCATTTTTGAGGTGGAAAGAGTTAAAGCAGACGGACCAGGGTTTTGTTTTCTGCCATTTTTGAGGTGTAAAGAGTTAAAGCAGACGAAGCAGGGGTTTGTTCCTGCGTTTGAGACTGCTTTTGATGAGAAAATAATTTAATTGATTGTGTGGAGAATAAGATAACTGCTGTTGAGCGGTAATCATGGTGGCGGAAAATCCATCGAATGCTTTGGAAACTGCAAAAAACAAATTTCTCTGCCCTGTAATTGTGAACTGCTCCATATCGGATGAAAATATCTCCTACATAACTGGAACGAAAACAGAGAGTTTTTCACAACTATTTACCTACAATAAATAGCTTAAATATTGCGAAATTCTTGGATTTTAAGTCGGATTTCAAAATGATAAAGACATTATTTGTGATTTTTTTGGGATTAAATATATATTTATTTTTTAAAATAATCAGAACATATATTAATTTTGGAATTTGTCAATGGATTGTAAATGACTCTTGTTTACAAATCAGTGTATGATTTTGATCTTCATTATTGTCGACCTAATGCTAGTATACAAAGTGAACTATAACTTGTATTGTTGATATGGTGGCAAGTGGATTGATAGTTTTGCTTATGTTAATCTTGTGTTGTTAAAATTTTAGTACTGATTGATTATGTTTATGATCACCTTAAGGAATTTGTTGAATTATGAGGGTTATGTTGTTCTTAATTAGTCTTGTAGTTAGAGTGATCCAGTCACTTTGAAACAAAGATCAAGGGTGATATACAAACACATAGTATATCTAGGATGGTGTATGTAATATCTTGATAATAGCTATGGTTCTCTTGTAATTGTTCTTCAATGCTCTTAGGTTGTCCTTCAATTATTGTGTAATGATTCAAAATAATTATTCAATGGGTATTTTTAATACAACATCATAATGCACATTTAACACAAATATTGAAAGGATGAAGCCATCATGATTAAATTTAATTTTTTATTTTAAAAGTTCAAGGCTTAGGTTCATAACTATCAAGATTGTTTGGATCAATCCTCCACCTATTCCTTGTTAATGTTTTGTAGCTTTAGTTGGATAAACCTATGAATAATTATATATGAGATATAATGTGTTATATATATGTATGTATGTATGTACATACATACATACATATATATACATACATACATGTATGTGTATACACACACACACACACACACACACACACACACACACATTGATATTGCAGAACATATAGTTTGAGATACATTGCAGAATATATGTTGGGGTATACTAGAAATTGGTTGCAGAAGACTTGACTTTACTATTAATCCATCTAGCAAATTTATTCTGAGATCATCAAGATGGAATATGTTCTCTGTCCTTTCATTGGCTTGGGCGACTCTGGCAAGGGCCAACCCGATATTGATTCATCCACATAAACCCTTACACAAAGGAAAATTGTTGATGAAGGATAGGAAGTGTTGATCAAGCCATAAAGAAGGGTTATACCAAAATTGCTACAAGTCATTTAAATCAAATGGTAAGGAGTTGAAAGATACATGGCAAGAAATGGAAACAGAGTAATCATAGTCACTACCAAAGTCAGAAGGAAAGCGATAAAAAAAACATTACACATCAGTCAAACATATATATATATAAAGAGGTGGTCAAGCAAGGTTTTGGGCATATTGTGAAACACTGAACACATGCCATATTAAGAGAGGGAATAACAAGCTATGAGGTAGGTCTACTAGAATGGATCATGGAGATAAGGCGCAAATGAAAAGAATCAGACATATAAGCTTATAAGATCATTGATTGCCAACAACGTATTTCAAAATTTTGAAATGGAAGACAAGGGATGACTAGGGTAAAGATGGACCATCAAGTCGAATGAAAAAAATAACAAGAGCTCTGATTGAGCTAGAATCCCTGCCTTGTGAATGTTAGAAAATAGATTTTAATTATTTTTTAATAAATGAATATTTTTTAAGAGTGTTAGTGTAAATAATGAATTATTATTACACTTTACTTAAGTTTACTTAGGTTAATGCATTATTTTATTATTTATTAGTTAGACACCTAGGAGTATGTGTACTCATATGATTTGTCTTGTTGACAACATAGGAGTTAGCAACTCATTTTAGCACATGGTATCTATAACACAAGAGTTTGCATAATCAATTGAGTTGTCATCTGAACAACACAATTGTTCGCACTATAATTAAGCACATGGTGTCTACAACATCCTTTTATGTGACACACCTATATAAGCTTATCCTCTCATTATCACACTAACTTTCTATGCTCAATGGAGGATAATCCACTCTTGGTGGACATGTGCTTAGTTATGAGGCTTATGATAACTCCTAGTCATTCTAGAGGCCTTTATATATAGGCATTCGCAGTGTGTATGTACATCAATTCATGCTCATATTGTTATTCTGATCATACTTTATTGGTCCATATTGTGCTAATGCTTGAGCTTCTTGATCTTGGTGTGATTTTTCCCTAAGGAAAATTCTATGGTATCAAAGTTGAGGGAGCTTCTCTTCACATAGCCATTGGAGACCATTTTTGCTTCACCTATCGGAGGACCGTGATTCAAATCCAGAGTATTGCACCCATTGGGAGTGTCTAGAGCCAAAGTGGACCTCACCATTGTGTCCAGAGCATCAATTTGGTGAAATTTGACTATAAATTTGCTTACCCTAGGCCATAGTCAAATTTGAGGCAATTTTTTTTTGCAAACCGACACCTAAAGGCCGGATTTGCAAAATTGGTATGATCATTTTTAGATCTATGTAATTTATTTTCAGATCTATATTTTATTTCTGTCTCTGCATCTTTGCATTTTTTGGATTTGCATTTTGTTAGAAATTTTTTGGCCATCAAGCCTGTAGAGAATTTTTTTTTGCACGAACCGGGTGATCAAATCTTGATGCCCACAAAATATTCTCTGAAATATTACCTCTCACTGATGGCATATTCCATACCAGCCACAATAAACTGGTGGTTTACATTCACATTGGCGGTCACATTTTACATGGGGACAGGCAACAAGATCTGGCAGCTTCCAAGCTAGTTTACTAGCTGCGGCTTGTTGTTTTTAAATCGTTTTGCATTCACCATATGGTGAATGTGGGACTAAAGTCCCACACCCACCGTTGGCTTCTCAATGCCAGCGATTGTTGTTATGGCTTCTATCACCTCCTGTTGGTGACCATTGTCACTTTTTGGTGCTAGTCTTCATGTGACCATCAGCAACCTCCCTCCACCGCTAGTCCTTTTCTGCCGACCCAACAATAGTTATGTTAGCCTTTCGCTGGCTCACGTATCTTCCAAGTCAGCAGACACGTGTCTAACATGTCAACCACTGCCACCTTAGCTGCCAAGTCAATGGATCCACTTCAACTCCATGGTGGCAGGCATGTCACTCCTTTGTACGCCCAGTCAGTGCCAAGTCATCGTCTGTACTGCCATGTCGATCAAGGGCTAAATTTTTTTCTGACATCACTTCTTACGAGCCTAAATTTGATAGCCAATTAACCATCACAAGTAGCCAAATTGCACTGTTGTGATGATCATTTGAACATCAAATTTAACCCAATGTTTTGCTGATCGGACCCCTCACCATATGTAGTTTTTATTTGACAATCTAACTTCGAGAGGCCATATCTCAATCATCCGGACTCCAAATCAGGTGCAATTTTTTTTTTTTTTGGCTAGAATTTCTTGAATTTTTTTGTGGTGCTATTATTTTTTGGTTTTGGTGCACATATTTGTCATAAATTTTAGTATTGGTGACTATACCTATCCAATCTTCCATTTTGCAACTTCAAACACTCTGTACAAGATCATCTAGACACCTTTTCAAGTTCTATTTTTTTTTTTAAGTGCTTAATTTTTTGTCTACTTTCCAGATCTGCAATCAGATTATAGACTTATGTGGACAAAAATGCCACTTTCAGAAATAGGTCCTTTTTTGCATTATATTGCTTTGATGAAACTTCAAAATTGTTGTACACCTGAGCTACATTGTTAAGTACCAGACTTGAACTCCAAAAGGAGGTTGTAAACAGCAAAACAGAAGTCCACTTTTGACCATTTTGACAAGTGGCCTATTGTAAATATAAAGTGTCAAAAGCATCACTTTTGGGGGGGTTCTTTGATTGAGTGAATAGGGGAGGTGTGTCTTGTGTTCTTGTGTCTCTCTTTCTCTCTTGTGTTCTTTTAGTTCTTTGCATCATGGGTTCACCTAAAACTCCACTTTTAACTTCACACAATTGTACTACATGGAAAGATATTATATGGAGTATACTAATGGAAAAAGGTTTAAATCTATTTGTTGATGGTGCAATTGTAAAACCCACTCATGTTGATGCACAACTTGATTAGCAAGTTAAAGACAACTAGGCTTTAGGAATTATTAGGAGTTATGTTCATAGAGATCTCTTCTTCCACATTTCCAGCTTTAAGGATGTCGAGGGTGCTTGGGAGAAACTTGAAGGGTTGTATGGTAAGGTGGATGAGGAAAAGGGGTTCCAAATTGAGGATGATCTACTTCTATTGGATCCTAAGAATTTTGACACAATTCAAGACTATGTCAACAAAGCTAATGAATTGAGAGCACTACTTAAGGATTGTGGTAATCCTATGAAGGATGATAGTTTGATTCAACACATCTTGAAGAGGCTACCTTCAGAGTATGCATCTTTTTTTTTTAGTTACAACACTCATAGGTTGACCATGGGAAGTGCCTTAACTAAGCTTTCATTTGATGCATTTGTAGAAATGTTGATGTTGGAATAAACCAAGTTGATAGATATGGGAATTCTCAAGTCATCCAAGTCTACAACATTGGTGGCTAGTAATGAGAACCACACAAATCAAGGTGGAAAAAGTTTTACCAATAGCAAGAAAAAGTAGTAGAAGCCAAAATCACAATCAGAGACACAAAAATCTTCCTCCTCACAACAAGGCAATTCTTCTTCCAACAAGAAGGATAAACTATTTTGTGCATATTGCAAGAAACCAAATCATGATGAGCATCGTTGTAAGACTAAGAGAATAGATGAGTTGGAAAACTTACTTAGGAAGAACAAAATCAATGTGCTAAATGCTTCCAAGGATTCAAATCCATCCACTTCAAAGGGAAAAGGGCTAGAACTTATAGAAAGTTCAAATTCTTTAGAGGAATGGATTCTTGACTCAAGTGCCTCACATCATATGGGTTCTTCAAAAGGGCACTTTTCTTCATTGATGCAGTCTAAGGAACCTCACATATTTGTAGAGAATGACACACAAGTGGAAGTTGAAGGAAAAGGACAAATTGAGATGGAAAATGGAGAGTTCAAAGATGTTCTCTATGTTCCTAACCTTAGCACCAATCTCCTTTCAATTTACCAAATCACTCACTATGGAGGTGGCAATAAAGTTGAGTTCCTTCCTGGTTCAATAATGGTGCGAAATCTTAAGGATGATTCATTGGTTGCAGTGGGTAAAGATAATCATGACACAAGGCTTTATTCTTTCTCCCACTTTGTGCCTAACTCTCCTTCACATGCCTTGTTGACACATTTACAATCACAAAGTAAATTATGGCATGAGTGGTATGGACATCTTGCCTTCCACTATCTTCATCAACTTAGCTCAAAAAATATGGTCAAAGGTCTACCTACAATCAACTTTTATAAGGGTGAATGTTCAACTTGTTAAATGGATATGCATCTAGAAGAAAAGTATGACAAAGGGAAGTCTTGGAGAGCATCAGTTGTTCTTGAGATGGTTCACATAGTTCTAGCAGGCCCTTTTTAGTGACATCAGTTAGCAAGGGTCGTTATATATGTCCTCACTTTCATTGATAACTTTTCACGCTACACATGGGTCTACTTTCTTGATCACAAGAATGAAGAATTTGATAAGTTTATAGCCTTCAAGAGTCATGTTGAGAAGCAATCAAGTAAAGTCATCAAGGTTCTTCATATGGAAAATAAAGGTAGATATGTGAACTCAAGACATAGAGACTTTTGTGAATTTGAGGATATTGATCTTCAAAATTCTATAGCATTTAGTGCACAAAAGACAAGTGTTGCAACAATGAGGATTAGAACTCTTGAGTCAATGGCAAGTTGTATGATTCAAGCTAAGTCTCTTTATCCATCAGTTGAAGTCAAAGCTATGAGTAGTGCCAATCACATCCTTAATAGGTCTCCTCATAATGTCTTAGATCAAATGACTCCTTTTGAGGCATGGTGCAAAAGAAAACCAATTGTGAAACACTTTAGAGTTTTTGGTTGTCTAGCATGGGCACACATATCTTCAAGGGAATGCAAGGCACCACCACCATGGCCTTGTACTTTCATTGGATATGATGAAAGTGTTAAGGCATATAGACTTATGGATCCTGAGACTCATGAGATATTCATAGAGAGGAATGTTCACTTTGAGGAAAGTTCACCAAGCTTATCCTCTAATCCTATCCATACTTCATACATTGTGGAAACTGATAGTGACAATAGTGATAGTGATTCAATAGGTTCATTAGTTGGGGTTCATTTTGATAGATGCAGGACGAGATCATAGCATCAATAAATTTCACATGCATAAATTGCTACAGTGATAGGTCCATGTAATTCAATATAGTTGGGTACACCTTGTCTTCTAGTTCCTAAATCAGGGGATGACTACTTGACAAACACTTTAGCTTTGTTTGTGGAGTCCTACATAGTAGATTTGGGAGACATTATTAATGATATACATCTTCTCTTTGATGAAGAATATCCTTCTTCAGTTGTTGCAAGGGAACACTTTGACCCTCTTGTCCATTCTCTACATGATCAATCTTACAAGGTTGATATGATTGATCCTTATGTACAACAGTTTCATGAGGTCTCTTTATCATTTGAGGAGACAATTGGTTCTTTGGGATATGTTCTACATAAATCCTTGCTAGATCTAAACTTTTTCTTTTCAACAATGTTGGAAGGGGTGACATTCAGTATCGAAACAGGGACAATTGAGTAGTTTTCAAAGACACCATTCATCTTCAGATTCTTTATACAAATTGGGGAAGCATCTCATATGTACCTATGACATTTTTTCTTCCTAAAGGGAGGAATATTATTCAACAGTCATGGATTAACTTCTACATTCATCTTGGAGTAGCTATCACTTATCAACATTCTACATTTGGGGGGGGACTACCTTGTCTCCTTTCTTCTTCTTCTTCTCTCTTTTTTTTTTTTTTTTGGGGGGGGGGACCTTTTCCTCTTCTAGGGTTTTTTCCTTCTCATACTTCTCTATTGTATATACATGATGTATGGTGTAATGGGGGGGTCTTAATTACTCCATCCATCCATGCATCTTGTTTTTTCATCTCTCTTTTTGGGGGAGGGTTTTTCCCATGAGGTTTTCCCTCTTTCTCTATTTTTAGAGAGATTGCATTACATTGCATCGCACTATAGCATTGCATTTGTACATGGGTACCTAACATGGCCTAGTAGCTAGGACCCATCATGCATTTTCATTATAGCTTTTGTGAGCTTAAGTGCATTCCCCTAAGTTGCACTTGGGGGGGGGGGTGTTAGTGTAAATAATTAATTATTATTACACTTTACTTAAGTTTACTTAGGTTAATGCATTATTTTATTATTTAATGTTAGACACCTAGGAGTATGTGTACTCATATGAGTTGTCTTGTTGACAACATAGGAGTTAGCAACTCATTTTAGCACATGGTGTCTACAACATAGGAGTTTGCATAATCAATTGAGTTGTCATCTAGACAACACAATTGTTCACACTCTAATTAAGCACATGGTGTCTACAACATTTTTTTATGTGACACACCTATATAAGCTTATCCTCTCATCATCGCACTAAAATCTGTGTTCAATGGAGGATAATCCACTCTTGGTGGACATGTGCTTAGTTGTGAGGCTAATCATTTCACTAACTCCTAGTCATTCTAGAGGCCTTTATATACAGACACTCCTAGTGTATATGTACATCAATTCATTTTCATATTGTTATTCTAATCATACTTTATTGGTCCATATTGTGCTTGTGCTTGTGCTTGAGCTTCTTGATCTTGGTGTGATTTTGCCCTAAGGCAAATTCTTACAAAGAGAAAATACATAATCAAAGTTAGTACAAGAAAATTAGGATTGTAGCTCTAAAAGCCTTGAAACACTCCTTGATCAACAAATGAAAATACAAAATAAAGTTTAATAGACATGCAAATAAATATGTCAAATATGAGTGCCTAACCATTTCAATTCATATCTATTACATTATATAATAGAACTTAGAAATAGATTTGTGACATTTGTTAAAATGTGCCAGTGTCGTATCTTCGCTTCTACATCTTGCACTCACTTGTGAATGTGGAATGATAATTTTCATGTTTGCTATTATCTAGACAAAAACAATATGTTCCTTGGGGCAAATGGTGAACAATGTTATTTCCAAAGGTTGGATGGATTTAAGGGTGGCTGCTAATCTTGTTTTAGTGGAGTTATGAAATGAAATTAGAGCATTGACAATATTGGATATCAATGATTCATTTCGTGGTGGAGATCAATGATTTATTCGGTGGTGGATATTATCCATGTTTTCCAAGTGTATAATTTTGGATAATATGTTTGAACAAGAGAAAAAATTAGAGTGTCTCTTTGAAAATAATTATCACAGCGTAACATCATCAGACAGTCACTCTGTTTCACCAAATACAAGTAGAAAGTTTCTAATGCGATCAGTTTAGATTTGGCAAGACTATTCCAACTTGAGCCAAATTGGGAGCATTGTAACAAGATATGGACATCTATTAGAGTGTTCACGTACAAGATTAAAAAAAATTCATCAAAAGTACTTGCAAGTTCCTTGGCAGACATGTATGCAAAATGTGAAAGGCAAGATGTCTGAAAGATATATTTTCTTATGGACTGCAATTATTTTAGGATATGCAAAGTCAGCTTGAATTGACTCTTCTTTTGTATTATCCTCACCAGTCTTAGGAAGAAGATGAATTATAAAGAAAATATGGCATAGCCTATTACAATCCTTGTTTATAACTGCCAAATGCACTGGATTGTGTTCATACTGGTTGATTTCTAGAGCAAAGAGCTATGCCATGATGATGAAATATAATCCTAAATCTAAAAATGGAGAGATTGATGGGCATTATATTTCTAGGCTTTAGGATTCCATTTTCTGTATAGTTATTTTCTTCTTTTTACAGTCGAGCAATGGTGATAATAGCTACAACTACTTTCTGCAATTGATAAGGCAAGGATTGTAATGATACAACTATTTGTAGATAACAACATTTTATGTCTTACAAGCATATATGCTAACTGTTGAAGCAAGTATATTAATTCAGTATGCAAATCATTTTTTAGGGTCCTCTCTTATTTCATAATTGGGGGAAGATTCATGTTGTTTTGTGAAGAATAGATTATTTTCAAGGTTTTTGTACAAGATGCTAAGAGATAGACTAGGGCATGCATATATCTTTTTTTTGGGTATTTATACATTGTGTAAGTACATTCTTACATGGCTTGTGGCTCATGGTTAGAGGATACTAAATGAATACATAAATGCTTGTCAGGAAGTCACAAAGATTGATGACACAAATTGTGTTGTTCAAACAAGTTCTAGGGCTTTCAAGTTTTTTGCAAGGTTTTTTTTTTAATTGAATAGTTTGTTGAAATGATTTAAAGTCTCAGTACTCCCCAAATTGAAGCAAATGTGTATATAGCTCGTAACTTGAACACAATGTTGGAGAAGATGGCTTGATTACTCAGTTACCAAAGGAATTCTCATCCAAATTTAGTGCTCTGCATAACAACCACATTCACTTAGAGCCTCAAGGTTGAAAACGTGAAAAGAAAAACACACAAAGACAATATTTCTATCTCAAATCCATGTTCGTTGAGTTTAGGGGAGGTGAGGATGTTTAATTTTATGTAAGAATTAATTAATGTGTAGTATGAACACATCCTAACAATAGTAAAAAATGCACGAGCACATCAGCCTAAAAGTGGTTGAAAGTCAGCCAAACTAGATGCCCAATGAGCATTTGGATTAAGAAACATGAATAATCCAAACCCACAAGAAAAAGGATCAAAAAAGACTTGAAATACATGAAAAAAATGAATCAATGAGGACCATGAATCTTAAACACCATCTTCCAGACATAGCTTGTCCAGGCTTGCAATTGAGGGCTTTCAGTATCCAAGTCCAAATGGCTTTTCCTAGCAATGCCATAATCTGAAAGGGAAAATGTTGTCAAATTCTTTGTGAAAACCTTTGAAGTCCTAGTCAAACAATGTCACACTCATTATTTTTTACCGATGTTGCTATGTCTATAGTGTCTTTCTATGGTATCAAAGCATTTATGTGGTTTTTCTATGTTACATATACATATATGAATAGGTTTCCATGGTAAATGAGGAAGATCTAGAAACTTCACTGCAAGAAAATAATTTTTATTGTTTTAGGAGCACCACCTTTCAATTTCCTTATTTTTCTACTTATGAAAATAATCATATAACCCTAGAAAATTATTCATCGACCAATCATAAAATCAAAATTAGTGTATGATAATTGTTTTTTAAAATTGAACGTTACAGACTTTGTAATATGATATTCATTTTTTGGGGGAAAAAATTAATGCGAATGCAGGTGAGGAGTTTATTAGGAACATTAGTTCCCTGCCTTATAAAGCAGGGACTAAAAATTGAAAGGAGCTATTCATATGTTGCCATCAAATGTGGCCAAGAGTTATTAAATTACCTAACTATGTGTATGGAATCAATGATTTCCAATAATTAAATCTATTTTGGATTACATATAACCACCAGGATATCTAGTGGACATGAGCAGACATGATGTTTGTCGCCAACAGAAATAACAGTTATGGACAAAACACGTGGATCAATGTTAGGTATTGGGATTGAGTAGTATATACTAATTTGAAGTGCAAAAGCAAAGACGTGGTCAAGGGTGGTCCCCACGTGATATAATAACTTTAGACCCCACATTAAATTAAGGGTCTGGAGTATCATAGTACATACCTATAAATATTGATTGTTGCAAGAAGACTATATGAAAGATTACATTGAGAGCTACCTCTATTAGAGTTTGTAGCATTGACTCAATCGATATTTTAATTACTAATCGACATCAACACATAGTAGGAGATAATTAAGGACTCTATTTGTAGTGATTAGTGCAGAGAAGATAAAAGAAACAAAACATCTATAATATTGGACAAGATAAGAAAGGGATATTGCAAAAGAGTTTATTGCAATTAGAATTCATTTGAAAGATTCTAAAATATTAGCACACACACGCTCCATTCAAGGTTAGGATGGAAATTAAATGGAAGAGGATTAATATGATGTGATCCATCATGAAGTATAAAAAGGTAAGGTATAATTATCTTTTAAATTACTATATGTTGTCATTGTGTGCTATGAAAACTAGTGTGCAAAGAACATTAATCAATTGAAAAACATTCACAAACTAATCATATACCAACATATAGATTAGACAATAAAAGAAATTAAGAGGGATGCAAAACAAACGAGATCACTCCAATCTTATATTGATGAGTAGATGTGTCCAAAGGATGGACATGTATGCTCAAGCGTGGCCTCAATCTTCAACAATGGATAGTTTGATAGATGCATGGAAATCTTAGTATTTCCAAATAGCACTTTGAAAATAATTAACTCTCAAAATGGTATAATAATTCTACTCAGAAGGTGGATAATTTGTGAGAGGAGAAGGGTTCAATTTATAGGCAAATGGGTGAGAAGTGTTAAGTTGTAGTTACAATCAAATTGATATGATCATGAGTTTCATTATTGATGATAATATAAATATTCCTTTATATATATAATATAATATAATATAATATTATATATATAATAATGTATATATTATACTGTATACATATGGTTAGTTATATTGTTTTATACTAACTAATGATGTTTAAACATTGGAGACATGTCTCTTCAAGAGACATGTCTCCTTCTCTCATACATATGTGAGATCCAAATCTACATTTGGAACATATCTATAACAATGGCAACATAATTACATTTATAGACACAATCCATGTTACTTAATGTTAGGATAAAACCACGGATAGAAATAACAATTACATGCAAATATAAGCAATATCAGAAAACAATAGATCACACAAAAGAGAACACAAGACACCAATATTTAATGTGGTTAATCCAAACCCCTACATCCACCAAATAGGGAGTCCAATATTATTATGATCCAATGATTACAACATGATTACAATCTGTAATCCTTTATAGCTCAATATCGCCACAAGAAGCAATTTTTGCATCACATCTTATGAGACAATCCCTAACCCTAAGCCCTTTTATATAAGTATTTTTGTCGCTTAGGGTTAAAATTAGTTACAACATGTTAGCCATAAATTGGAGAATAATAATAATAGCCAATTGGCGAATATTAGACATTGGCGAATAGTAGCCAAATTTTTTTTAAAGAATTTATGAAGTATGTACAATACTTCCCTAATCAGTGACCACAAACTAACACTTAACATGGTATTAGAGAAAGGCTGCAAATGAATAGAAAAGAAATGAAAAGGCTTTCACAAACAGTAAGAAATAGTTGTGGAATAAATCCAACTCAACAACATAAGAAGTTGAACACTAGGGAGGGAATAAGGAAGCAAGATCATAATGTTTTCCACATGATGGAAAAGAACTCTAAGCACTCATCAAATTGGAAATTGGAGAACATGCTCTATCAACATATATATACACCATTAGTAGGAGTTACAGAATTCTGAAAAAGAAATAACATTCAGAACAAATGCGGCATTTTTTTTTTTCTGATATAA